>CM062351.1:43938244-44399244 GCA_031216105.1 Dalbergia cultrata
AAAGATCGAGAGGTTATTCCAAAGTGAGAGTTCCTTTATCAGTAATCATGGGGTGCCTTCTATGATACCTAGGAGTATCAAATGAGGTGCAACCTAAGCAAGCTTGCATTATTTTTCAGCGATTTCAAATCAAACCAATTTGATTAAAGTGATTGAAGCTTTGGTTTGAGAGTGAGAAAAAAATGAAAAAAATTGATTTTTTCTTTTCAAAATTTTTATCCTTGTAAATACATAATAATGATATGAATATATAATGACTTCAACAAATACTAATAGTTAATGAACATGAAAAATACATCACTAAAAACCTGATTTTTTTAGTGATTGATCGAGTTAGGTATTTTTGAATTGGAAGATTATACATAAGTTCAAAAAACAAGCCAATATTAATTGGTTTGATTTTAATTATTTTGACTCAATATAAATTTGTTGTCAAATCAATCCAAACTAATTTCATTAGTTCGATTTTGGCTAGTCAATCTGATTCGGTGAACATATCTAGCATTCAGTCTTTGCAGTCAAGAATAGAGTCATGAAATATTGTCAATTGACAAATTAAAACTACAAATTGTCAGCATTTTTCGAAGAAAGATTTCCTACCTTAAATTTTACTCATAAAACTCCAACTCATTGAATGGGAATCAAATTCCAATAAAGCTTGACGCCCCCTCCTTTAGCCATGGCCCTTTTTCAGATCAAAAGTGGTTGGAATACACCTTACTTTGAGGGGAGTTTTGCCTTTCATTATTGCACCTCCCTCCTTGTTCAAAGGTCTTCCATCCTTAATCTGATTACACAAAACCTTAGCTTGATCTCCCACTTTCCCTCTTGCATCTTTTTGTATATGAGTTGGAGGAGCACCGTGAACACCCAATTTTGTTCGGCCCAAAATAAAAATTTCCAATATATTTGATCTTACTTTTCTTATAGTATTTTTATTTCAAGCCCATTTTGTATTAAAAAAAAAAAGTAAATCCATTTTGTTTTGAATAAAAAAAAAATTTGTTATTAGCCTATGTCATTGTTGGCCGTTGTCATCATTGTTGTTATTTAAAAAAAAAAAAAATTCTTGTTTTCAGCCCATTGCATTGTTAGCCAAAAAAAAAATAAAAAAGGAAAAGGTCTGATCTCCGTGTCTAATCAAGTTGAAGAAAAGCAAAATAAAAAAGGTCAAAAGATGTACAGGACTGCATTTAATTTTCTAGTGGTGCATTTAATGATCAGAGTTGACAATTGTAGTGCAAAGAATCACAATTAATGCTGTGTCGGGATCTATGCATTTAATTTTCCTGACTGTCAGGATCAATGCATTTAATGCAGTGTGTATAAATAAAAATTTTAAAAGATCGCGAGGGGGCACGGTCTTGGGGGATCTCTGGACAATCTTCACAAAAAAAAAAAAAAACAAACAGAGAAAACTCTTTGGGGTTGGAGATTTCAACAGAGTCAGAAGGAAATATCAGAAACGGAGAGGAAGAAAATACACAGCAAGAATGATTATTATCATCATCAACACTTAATTCCTGTTGCTATTTTCATTAAAAAGAGTGATCTAATCTTAGAGACTCTGAGAGAAGGAACAGGGATTAACATCTGAATTTTCCTTAAACAAAAAGAAAGGAATAAACTTAGAGATATACACAGGTAAGTCATAGTAAAGTATTGGTGCATTTTTTTTTGTATCTTTAGTGACAACATTTTTTCAAGAACTCTTGCAGCTTGTATTCACATACATGGAAATTTATTTCCTAGTGTCATACATAACCACAACCACAGATAGAAGAAAAGCAATCATCCATCCCCTGCATCTAAATTAGAAATAATCCACCAACAACCCATAGCACCCTCAAAACCATGAACAACATCAATTAAACCAATAGAGTGTGAATGGAGGTTGAATCTGAAACAAAGTAAAAATGAGATCCCAGAACCTTGATCTCATCTTGACTAGAACCACGTGACAGCAGGAGAGGGAAAATGTGGTCACGTGGAGGAGCAGAGGTTGCTGCCACTGTCACGATTTCAGGCGGCCCAGGATCGCCGATCCGCGTCATGCATCATGGCCGTGCGCAGTTGCCGCCAGATGCTCTCTTTCTGCACCACCGCGCACTACCCCTTTCTCTGCCACGTTGTGCCATGCTGAGGTCGTGCTCCATGGCAGCGATCCAGCGCCAATTGCTGAGCACTCCTCCTCCTCCTTCCCCTCATATGCAGAAATCTTGTTCTCTCTCATACTCTCTTCCTCTGTGTGCGTGTGTGATTGAAAAATGGAGAGCCCCCCATCTCTCTCTTATTTTCTGTGTTGGTGTGCTAGTGCTAGTGGACAAATAAGAAATGAAACTTACCCATTTTGCACGCCCTTCTGCCAGTTTCTTTTATTTCCTCGTTTTTTATTTTTGGTTTAAGATCAATTGTATATGTGGGTTGGTTAAATAGCTTAGGAGTTTATTTTGGTTAAAATTTTTGCGCTAGTTATTAGGATTTGAAATTGATTTGGGTTGGGGCTATTTATCTCTCTCTCTCTCTCCGCCTCTCTCTCTAGTTCTCTCACTCTCTCTGTACATTGTGTTTTGTCTCTAAAGAATAATGGAACTCAAGACTCACATAACGTTCCAGATACTTCTTGTGGTGACTTTGTTAATTTTTATTTTATTTCTTTAGTACTTTGTGCATTTGGCTCCCATATTGGTCACGTTAAATTGTCTTTATGGAACAAGACTTCACTTTGTGGACCGTATATGCATTACTTTATGTAGGTAGGACCTCTTTTTGTTTGTTTTTCTTTGTTGGTCCGTGAGCCACCGTTTCCTTTTTGAAAAATAATCAATCCATATACTTTTTTGTTTTCAATTAAAATATGAAGTCACAATCAACATTTCCTTATGGCTGCCAAACCGTGTTGCATTTTATGGTATTGGGTTTAGTTTGTTTTGTTTATCTTTTATTTAGGCATGACATGTTGTGCCTCCAAACCAGAAAGTAATTATTTGAATTGAACTGCAATGTGTTATTGTCAAGTAATTTATTTTAATCGTAAGTTTAGAAAGTAATTATTTACTTGATTTAGTAAATTTTGTTCTAAAAACTTTAAAAAATAAAATAAAAGTAATATAATATTTAGGACCTTTGTCTTTTAGTGTATACTTTACGTGTCTCGGTATTTTTTGTACAGATTAATTGTATGTTGTTATTTGTTTATAGATTAGTTTATTAATTTATGTTGAAATTAGTGTCAAAAATAAATAAATTTGTTTCATGTTTCTTTCTTGTAAGTAAATACCCTTTTTTTAAAAAAAAAATAAAAATAAAAATAAAAATAAAAATAATTTCCAATGCTGAAGGTGATTGAGTGGCAAATGTCATCTTCATCAATATTGAACCATAAGGGTTTATTGAGTAGCCAAGTGCTAACTTGAATCCTATAATGAATTTTTTTTATACAAAAAAAAATTTATTAATTAAAATCAATCAACACACAAATATTTTCTATAGAACTACGTGACTTTGAGTTCCTCATCGCACCAGAGGATACGTAGGAGCAGGTTATTATTTCCTGTCAAGCCAAAATTAATTTTTCTTAATTTATTTGTCAAATTGTAAATATTTTGTGTAAATTATTTATTAGTTGTTAAGATTGTAAATATATTTTCCAAAACTAAATTTTCTTAATGTATTTGTTTAAATTTTAAATGTACTTGCCAAAATTAATTTTTAATTTTTAATTTATTTGTCAAATTGTAAATATTTTGTGTAAATTATTTATTAGTTGTTAAGATTATAAATATATTTTCCAAAACTAAATTTTCTTAATGTATTTGTTTAAATTTTAAATATACTTGCCAAAATTAATTTTCTTAATTTATTTGTTAAATTATAAATATTTTATGTAAATCATTTTTAAATTTATGTGTTAAAATTGTGAATATATTTGTCAAAATTAATTTTTCTTAATAAATGTGTTTAAGTTGTAAATATTTTGCTAAATTAATTTTCCTTAATTTATGTGTTTAAATTATAATTTTTATCTTCCTTATTTGAAATTTTTTAAAGGGTTATTATTTAAGTTGCACAATTCACTAAGAGTTTAAATACAGATTGTACTAGGGAGTCTTTGTAGGATTAAGTTCCTATCCTTCCCTTTGCATAACCGACTCCCGAACTCATATTTGGTTTTCGAAGACTGTTTTTTTTCTTAAATAAGATTGGTTTTTTCCAAGGTTTTCCAATTTAAATAAATCTGGTGGCGACTCCAATTTTCAAAAAATTATTTTTCGCCGTCCCGTCGCGATCCCGGTTGCGACAGATGGCGACTCCACTGGGGACTATCAGTAAGAGAGTCAGGCCTATATAGTTAATTGTGCAAATTATATATAACCCCGTTGATTCTTGTTTTCTTTTTTATTTTGTACAGTATTTCTTTTATTTTTCTTTTACAAGATTTAGTGTTCATATATTTGCTTTATTTACTAAAACCTTAGGATAGATGATTATTGTATTTTGTATATATTTGTTGTTTGAATTCTGTTTGTATTTTTCTCATTGTTTTGTATAGTGTTTCTTTATTTTTCTTTTTTTCGAACGATTTAAATATTCCTTCTGTTTAAATATAATGTTTAATTAATTTGCTAAAACCTTAGGTTAGAAGACTTTTGTTATTTTGTATATATGTATTCTCTGAATTTTGTTTTGCAGGAGTATATAGTGTTAGGATTGAAAGGTTTGTATGCTCCCTGCACACACATCACAATCACTTCACACACTGTGTTTTTGGACTCTATAGGAGCAGTGCAAGCTAAGGATTAGGGGGTTTCCTGACATTACCATGAGGGGCTTCATGCTCACTTGGTAGTTGTTGGGACACCACTCGGATTGTTACTGCTTTATGGATCAATCATATCGAGAGGGTTCATCCCTACTTGTGGTTGGTTCAAAAGTCAGATTCTTGTCCTGTGGACAGGGGCAATCTGGGGACCATGGTCAGTAGAAGTCTAGACCCACCATGAATGTGTGCACAAATAGTTGAACATAGCAGCCTCCCAAATAGGGTTTTTGGCCTTAGAACTTCCCACCCGTTAAGCTTTACCCTATTAGGACAGAGGGAGCATGCTTCTTTCATCTCTTTACACTATACTCCTTTATGTTTTACTTTTTGTTGTTTTTACATTATCACATTGTATCTAAGTTAACTAGCTTATTGTCTCATGCTATACATTCTCATCATTCATAACATAGACAAGCATTGTGTTCATTGCAGCATGTGTTTCATTTTCTCATGTTTTTCTTAACACAACATACTCTTAGCATTCACATGTGTTTTCTTGTTTATTTGATCATGTAGGATTGTGCATTTCATAAAAGAATATTCTTAATAAGAGCATGCATTTTTTTTTTCATTTTACTCAATTATTTCATTTTTGTTCACATTGGTTTTTAATTGATAATAAAACAAAGTCATCATTAGTTCAGATCAAATGGAAACAACACAGATGAACACTAGCAATGCACATGACTGGAAGAGAAACATCATAGTTACAGTGACAAGCAGCGAGTTAGAGAAAGTGAAAGAATTAATTCAGTTGATGCCTCGTGAAGTCTTATCCTCTTTTAAGGATATGTATGGGCGCATATTGGATTTGTTGCTCATCCCTGTAGAAGCTCCAGCTTTGAGTGCTCTCTCACAATTTTGGAATCCTTCTCTTTCTTTGTTTGAATTGCACGATCTTGATGCAACACCAACTATAGAAGAGTATATAGTCATGTTAAGGCTACCAATTCGAGAAGAATCTGGTGTATACCACTACCAAGGACATTATGTTAGCAAAGAAAAGATTGCCAGAATAATTGGAGTTGATCCAAACCAGATGAGAATGGAAGGAAGGGGATCTACTCAAGGAATCAGAAAGAGTTTTTTAGAAACCCATATGCAGATGTTGGCTCAACAAGAAAGTTGGGATTTCTTCAATCGTACACTAGCACTGGCAATTTATGGATTGATCTTATTCCCATTCACACCAGATGTTGTTGACCAGGCTGCTATGGATGTGTTTTTCAAATTCGAGACGTGTGGCATGAATCCTATCCCAGCTATCTTGGCAGATACATTTCTTTCCTTGGGAGTTTGCATTCAGAAAAATGGAGGAAGATTGCGTTGTTGTTTGCCTATGTTGTATGTCTGGTTCATGACTCGTGCATATGCTGATAATCGCATGGGCCTCTTTCCTAATCCATTAGGAGACTTCTATCGCATACAGATAAATCATCAAGAGGCAAAAATATGGAAAAAGGAGTTCTCACAGATACAATCTAGTACTTTCAAATGGGTTTGTCCTTGGTATCATGGAGAAAGTGTTATCTACAGTTGTGGCGATTTTCACAATGTTCCTTTAATGGGTCCGAGAGGATGCATTGCCTATACACCCGCATTGGTGCTCAGACAACTTCACTGGACCCAAACAAAGCTAGAAGAGGAACAACTAAAGGGGTTCAGCTTCTTGTATCAGAAAGATAAAAACACCATGGAACAAGAAAAGAAGATCAAAATGGCATGGAATGATATCAAAATCCTAGGGAAAAGGGAACTTGGCCAACAACGTTTAACCTCTTCTCAAGAATACAGGGAATGGAGGAAAACAAGAATTGGCAGAGATAACTGTTCAAAGGATATTCTAAGCAATTCCGTTCCTATGCAAACATTAAAAGTACCTCAATGGACATCCCAAGTAGAATCAATGAAGGCACAAATGCGATGCTTGGAAGAAGAAAAGGAGGCAGCTGACCTAAAAGCTAACATTCTGCAACACTAATGTGAGAAAATGACTAAGGAGATTGAGACCCTAAAAGATGAGTCTTGTGAAGCTGCGAAAATTGCAAAGTCCAGAAAAGGCAAAGAGAAGATCTCAACCACTCATTTGGCCAAGATCAAAGAGCTTGAAGAAAAACTCCACACGTCCATGAAAGAAATGAGCAAGTTAGAGCAAGAGATTAATAAGAAGAGCCGCATGGTGGGAAGAATGGAACAAGAAATCAACAGTAGGGATAAGAATGTTTTCAACTTAAAAATAGAGATCAATAAAGAGAAAGATGTGCGAAAGAAGTTGGAAGAACAAGTGGAATATCATCACAGTTTTGGCACAAACTGAACAAAATGCCACTCGAGGGTGGGCATCAGCAAATCATTATCACGATTTGTTTGTTGACGCAGTGGAATTTGGAAAGTCATGGAGAGAAAAGGCTTTGGAGTGGGAAGAAAAGTATGGAAAACTCAATAGTGAATTGAGTCATTATGTCCCCAACTTCATATACCGATTTGAGCAAGCCAATGAACAAATTAGCAAGATGCCATCATTCAGATTACCTCGAGAAGTGACAGAGTTTATGGACGTATGTGAAAGCATCGCTAATGTAGTAATTTGTAAAGGGTTGCAGATGTAGTAATTTTCTATGTTATCAATTTCGAAAAGGCTTGTACTCGGAATTTCACCTGGGAATTAATGAAATTCTCAATGTTTGTGCTACTTTGAATTTCTCTAACTCATTAGATACTTTTTATAGAGGAATAAATGTTCCCTTAGAAAGTAATCAATCACATTTTTACCTTGAGATGGCTCATCCTCGTGCAAAAATGCGAGAAGCTTAGTCATCAGGAAAACAATTGCATTGCTAGTGTTCATCAGATAGCACCTACAGAGGAGTGGATTCTCCCTGTGGATTTGTTATCAACCACACCTTGACTTATAGGGTAACATACCCATAAGAATAGGTGTGGGGTATCCTTACTATTGAAAAGAACTTTTGATGATTGTTGTTCGATTTTTGTTTTACATAAAAAACAAATAGAAAATCTTTAACCCTTCTAGTTATTGTTATACACAGAGTGTGCGTGAGTGTGCATGTGTAACTCGTAACCATTAGGCGCCCAAGGAAAGAGGATACCGATCTAACTCGTGTTCATAACACCAGAGCTCGAACCAAGATGGCAGGAGGTAATGGTGATTCAGGGAGAATCATCACAATTTGTAGCTAATTACGAACCAGCGAGGAATCTGAGTATAGAAGTTGATGAAATGAGGGGACAGTTGAATGCAATGACGGATACTCAGGCCAGGATGGAAGAAATGATGCGAACCATGAAAGAATCACTCGACTTATTGGGAGCTAATCGAAATCGAGATAGAGTGAGTATGCCAGTAAGTGTGCAACCCAGTGCTGCAATGATAACCATACCTGTGGTATCAGATGCAACTCTAAATGTTACACAATGGATGAATGACATGGGAGGGACACTAGGTAATCCTCATGAACAACCACCACCGACAATGCCAATTACCCTCCCCATTGGAGAAGGTTATCATGCCATAGAAAACACACATACTGAAGGACATGGGCATGCTACCCACATTTGGGAGCAACCTCGTGTTGTTGTTCAAAGACAATTATCTTCCTCGGGGAATAATCACGCGGAGACGGAAAAGGATAAGTTCAAAGAAGAATGGATGAAGAAGATTCAGGATCAAATTAAGGCCATCCAAGGACCTACCACCTATGGTTATGTGAAGGTTGAACAACTGTACCCTCCCGTTGACCTAATAGTTCCCAAGGACTTCAAAGTTCCTGATTTCTCAAAATATGATGGGACCGGTAACCCTTTGTTCCACTTGAAGAGTTATTGTTCCAAAATGGCAATATGGTCCAAAGATGAAAGATTTCTTGTTAGCTTTTTCCATGAAAGCTTGATCGACCAAATTTTAGAATGGTACATTCAACTGGATCATTCGAAGATCACAAGCTGGAGAGAATTAGTTGATCTGTTCATGACCCAATACAAGTTTAACCTTGAAGTGGCACCGACAAGAGAGCAACTAAGCACAATGCAGAAAAAGAAAGATGAAACATTTAAACAGTATGCTCAAAGATGGAGAACATTAGCTGCTCAAGTCCAACCACCTCTCATCCCAACAGAAATGTGTTCATACTTTTTGGGAACCTTAGGATCGCCTTATATTGGAGCTATGGCAGGAGCAGCGTACAAAGATTTCTCTGAGTTGATCATTGCTGGAGAAAGGATTGAGAATCTTGCTAAAGCTGGCAAGCTTCCAGTAACTAGTGAAGACACAAGAAAAGGTTTCCCACCTAGGAAGAAGGAGATTGATGTGAATTATGTGCAGAGTCAACGACCCTTTATCCCAAGATACACACCAATGCACCCAAGACCCCAAACACCACCATACCAAACCTCAGCCACTGCTTACCCAATTTACCAAACCTCACAAACCACAAATGCCATCCCATATCCCCAGCCTCAGGTTAATAACATTCACATACGACCATACCAACCAGCACGTCCTACATATCCAACCACATATCACCAGAACTACCAAAACACCTCAACACCCCGATCCAATTTTCAAAACCAAAATCGCAATCGATTCCCAAACCTTCCACCATTCCCAAAGTTATCCATTTCAAATGCTGACCTTTTTCAAAAGTTATTTGAGGCTCACCTAATCTCACCGTGTCCTGTGCGTCCATTAGAACCACCATTCCCAACATGGTACAATCCAAACTTAACTTGTAAATATCACATGGATATAGTGGGGCATTCAATTGAAGATTGTGAAAGTTTCAAGACGGCGGTAAAGAAACTAATTGCTTGTGGACGATTGGACCTTCAAGAAGAGTCAAAACCAGATATTGTCCATAACCCAATGCCAAATCATGAAGGAGGAAGTCGGGTTAATGCTTTAGAGGAAGAAGAACCGCTAGTCAAGAAGGTTTTGAGTCTCCGTACACCGATGGAGAAAGTGTTTAATGCTTTGAAGGAGACTAACTATAACATCACAGCACCCGCTTCGATGATGAAAGAAGAGGAGAAATATGATATGGAATCAAGATGTGCATACCATTGTGGAAGCCTTGGACATGATATTGAGAATTGTTGGGATTTCAAAGTTCGTGTACAAGAACTACTCACTTTAGGTGTGATACAAGCAAAAAAGAAGCAGAATTCCATTGAAGAGGTGGATGTAATCGAACCCTTTGTGCTCCGAGTGCCTCCACTTAACCCAACTCCGAAACCAGAAAAAGTGGTAATTACTGTGAAGAAACCAACACCTTTCAGTTATGAGGACACACATGCTACACCTTGGAATTATGGGACTGAGGTGGAAATAGGAGAAACCTCAAAGGCCCAATCAAGTAAAGAAGAAGCTGGTATCATGGAAATAAAGGGGATCACAAGAAGTGGAAGGATTTATGGGCCTGGAGAGTTGGCAAAAGGAAAATTTGTTGACGATAGAAATGTTGAAAAAGGTTCAGATGTAGGAAGAAAAGAAGAAGATGATGATGAGGAATTCCTAAAGATCATGAAGCAAAGTGAGTATGATATTTTAGAGCAACTGAAGAAGACTCCCGCTAGAATATCTCTTTTGTCATTAATCTTATCATCTGAACCTCATCAAAAAGCTGTGCTAAAAGTCTTGAAAGAGGCTTATGTCAAACCTGATACTTCATTACAGAACATGGTGAATATGGTGGATCCAGTGAAATGTGTCAACATGATCACATTCTCGCATTTAAGAAATAGTGTCACAATCCAACCCACGAGCACTGTATATAACCCTCAAATGTAAAGGTTATATAGTACCCAGAGTTCTCATTGATGGAGGGTCGGGATTGAATGTCTTACCTGTGTCGACCTTAAACTATTTGTCGATAAGTAAGGATGATATACTGCCACAAATAATGGTAGTAAAAGCTTTTGACGGAGCTAAGAAGAGCATCCTTGGGGAGATGGTGTTGTTGCTAGAGATTGGCCCAAGTAAATTTGAGGTGTTATTCCAGGTAATGGAGATTGAGTCCGACTACAATATGCTACTTGGAAGGCCATGGATAAACAGCGTTGGTGCTGTCCCTTCAACCTTGCATCAAAAGGTTAAGTACATTGAAAATGGTTCAGTTGTTACAATCCATGGGGAGAAAGAAATCATAGTATCCAAACCAGTGGCATTGCCATATGTTGAAAATGTAGAGCTAGTGGAGAGCAGTTTATGGCACAACCTGGAGGTGGTAGGGTTGAGACAGGAACAGGAAAAGACCCCAATACAAAATCAAGTAGTGGCTCATATCATGGCCAAGAGTGGGTATCTGGAAGGTAAAGGATTGGGACCATGGTTGCAAGGCACCTGAACACCTATATTGGTCCCAGAGAAGTTCAACCGATTTGGTCTAGGGTACGAGATCCCAGTGGACGAAAAGATGAGTGCTTTGAGTTTGGAGCAGAAAAAGCAAAAAGGACGAATGAAACAGATCCCTCACCTGAAGGAGACATTTCCTAGTCCAGCTGAAGTAATTATAACCGAGGAAGTTCAATTCCCTTGCTACCGCCTCGCCATCAATACCTTGGATGTCGAAACAATTCAAGAAGACAATAAGTTTCTTGCTACCAGCAATGATGAGATGCTGATGAACTGGACAACGGAACCAATGCTTGATGTTATTGCTGAAAAGAATTTGAATGTCATAGAAATTTTGCTACATGAAAAGGAATTTGGGAACTTATCAATCGATTCTCTTGCTGCAATTGACTATGATAACCATGAATCTGAAGATGATGAAGAAGATGTTGAGCAGTTTTCAAACCTACTGGACTACTCAGAAAAAGGATTTGACCTAGACAATGAGGTGATTGAGGTGGTTAACATGGGCACTGAAGAAGAAAAGCAGGAGTTGAAAATAGTGGATAATCCGGAACGCTCAGAGATGATTGCATTGTTTAAAGAATTCCTTGATGTTTTTGCATGGTCTTATCATGATATGCCAGGATTAGACCCGGAGATTGATTCACACAAAATTCCTTTGTATCCCGAAGTTGAACCGAAAAAGCAAAAATTGAGGAGAATGCGACCAGATATGTCATTAAAAATAAAAGAAGAAGTGACTAAACAGCTGGAGGCTGGGTTTTTGGAAGTATCAAGACACACTGATTGGGTGGCTAACATTGTTCCTGTGCCTAAAAAGGATGGGAAGGTTAGAATGTGTGTAGACTATCGGGATTTAAATAAGGCTAGCCCGAAAGATGATTTTCCTTTACCCCATATTGATGTCCTTGTTGATAATACAGCCGGAAATCATCAATTTTCCTTTATGGATGGATACTCTGGGTATAATCAGATCCCCATGGATATTCATGACAAAGGAAAAACTACTTTCATAACCAGTGGGAACATTTTGCTATCTGAGTCATGCCGTTCGGATTGAAGAATGCAGGTGCTACCTACCAACGTGCTATGGTTGCATTATTCCATGACATGATGCATAAGGAGATTGAAGTGTACGTGGATGATATGGTTGCCAAGTCCAAGGAAGGGGAAAGTCATGTAGCTGTTCTACGGAAGTTGTTCGAAAGGCTCAGGAAATATAAACTCCGATTGAACCCGAATAAATGCATTTTTGGAGCTTCTACAGGGAAGTTACTTGGGTTCATTGTCAGCAGAGAAGGGATAAAGGTGGATCCTGACAAAGTGAAGGCAATACAAGAGATGCCAGCCCCTCGAACTGAAAAGGAAGTGAGAAGTTTTCTTGGGAGGCTCAACTACATTGCTAGATTTATTGCCAATTTGACTAGTACTTGTGAGCCTATATTCAAGTTACTGCGAAAACGTCAACCTGGAGAATGGAATGAAGAATGCCAAGAAGCCTTTGACAAGATAAAAGCTTATTTAATGAAGCCTCCAATTCTGACCCCACCTGTGCCACGCCATCCTTTAATATTGTATCTCACAGTGTTGCCCACCTCACTTGGGGCAATGTTGGGACAATATGATGTGTCTGGAAAGAAGGAACAAGCAATTTATTATCTGAGCAAGAAGTTTAATGACTGTGAATCCCGCTATCTGGCAATTGAAAAGACTTGTTGTGCGTTAGTGTGGACTTCCAAGAGATTGAGGCAGTATATGTTATACTACACCACCTGGTTAATATCTCGAATGGATCCATTGAAATACATATTCGATAGTCCTCATGTGTCTTTAAGAATGTCAAAATGGCAAGTGATGCTATTTGAATTTGATATCAAATATGTAACTCAAAAGTCCATCAAGGGAAGTGCTTTTGCTGATCATCTAGCCGAGAATCCACTTGAGGATAGACAGCCCACCACGTCTGAATTCCCTGACAGTGAGGTGTTGTCAGTAGAAAAAGAAGGTGAAGGAGAGGAGAATGGGTGGAAAATGTACTTTGATGGGGCTGTCAATATGAATGGATGTGGAATAGGAGCTGTAGTGGTGTCACCAGCTGGGAAGCAGTATCCAGTTTCCATCAAACTAGACTTTGAATGTACCAACAATATTGCAGAATATGAAGCATGTGCAAATGGATTACAAGTTGCAATAAACTTGGGAATCAAGGAATTGAAAGTTTTTGGAGATTCTGCACTCATCATTTATCAGGTCAATGGACAATGGCGAACCAAGGATCCAAAATTGGTGCCTTATCAGAAGTATTTGTCTCGACTAATTGAACGATTTGACGATGTGTCGTTCTCCCACTTAACTCGAGATCATAACCAATTTGCGGATGCCTTGGCGACTTTGGCCGCAATGACCAAGTTGGAATTCCACACCAACGTTCAACCCGTCCATATAGAGGTGCAAAGTGAACCGATATACTGTGACAATGTAGAGATTGAGCCAGATGGCCAACCGTGGTATCATGATATCAAGCAGTATATTCAAAAAGGAGAATACCCAGATGGAGCAAATGAGGTGAATAGAAAGACAATTAAATCATTGGCTATGGCATTTTTCTTGAATGGTGAAGTCCTCTACAAAAGGAATTATGATGGTACCCTCCTAAGATGCGTAGATGCTCATGAAGCCCGTGTAATCATGACAGAAATTCATGAGGGGATTTGTGGAACTCATGCTAATGGGCATATGATGGCATGAAAAATTTTAAGGAGTGGTTATTATTGGTCCACCATGGAAAGTGATTGTATCAGTTATGTTCGAAAGTGTCACAAATGTCAAATTTATGCAGACCGAGTTAATACTCCTCCAGTTCCGTTGCACAACATGGTATCTCCTTGGCCTTTCTCAATGTGGGGCATGGATGTCATTGGCCCAATTAATCCCAAGGCATCAAATGGTCATCGTTTCATTTTGGTTGCAATCGACTATTTCACAAAGTGGGTGGAAGCTGTTTCATATGCCAACATCACACAGAAGGTGTTCATCAGATTCATCAAAAGAGACATTATCTGTAGGTATGGGATTCCAGAAAGAATTATCACGGATAATGCTCCTAACCTCAATGGTGCAGAAGTTCAGAAGTTCTTGGAGACTTTCAAAATCAAGCATCACAACTCAGCTCCTTATAGGCCTCAAATGAATGGTGCGATCATTGCAAATAAAAACATCAAGGAAATCATCGCCAAAATGGTGGTGAATTATAAAGATTGGCATGAAATGCTACCATATGCTTTACACGCATATCGTACCAACATTCGGTCAAGCACAGGGACAACTCCCTTCTCGTTGGTATATGGAATGGAAGCTGTATCTCCTATAGAAGTGGAAATTCCATCATTAAGGGTTTTAATGGAGGCTGAGTTGGAAGAATCTGAATGGGTAAAGGCTCGATATGAACAGCTAAACATGATAGAAGAAAAAAGACTGGTAGCTATTTGTCATGGCCAGTTGTATCAAAGCAGAATGGCTAAGGCTTTTAACAAGAGAGTCCGCCCTAGAGATTTTCATCCAGGGGATTTGGTTTTGAAGAAAATTCTCCCTAATCAAGAGATGCACGGGGAAAATGGGCCCCAAGCTATGAAGGTCCTTACATTGTCAAGCAAGCATTCTCAGGTGGAGCGTTGATTTTGCAAAATATGGACGGACAAGAATTGCCCAAACCAATCAATACTGATGCAGTCAAAAAGTTTTATGCTTGAAAAGATTAAAAAAAAAAGAAAAAAGAAGGGGGTCCGTTAGGTCGAAAACTCGAAAGAACGACCTAAGCAAAAGTTAGGGTCAAATGAAAAAAAAGAAATAAAGAAAAATAATAAGAAAAAGAGCTCGTTAGGTTGAAAACTCGAAAGAGCGGCCTAAGCAAAAGTTAGAGCAAAAAGATAAGCATCATCTCGAATAACCTACACTGGGGCAATTCTTGGGTGTTGAATTTGTCCATTGGATCAAGCAAACCAGGAATGAAACTGGGGTGAATTTTTGGAAAGAAAGGGCTTGAAGACATATCATCAAAGATCATGATTATAGTGTTCAACTTGTTTCAAGAAGTCGATTGAGCGAGCCACAAAGAACCTAAACTGGGGCAAGATTTCATGTCTTTCACAATTCTATCTTTCACTTTTGTGTTTTACCTTTTCTTAAACATTTTGTCACCCAAAACACCAAGCAATAAAGATTCTTATTCAGCTAATTCTTCCATTTCCTCCTCGAATGCATGTTTATTTATGATGTCTCGAGTAAGCATAAATTTAAGTTTAAAGCTATACAACCTGACAATGCTTACAGCAATACATCAATAGCTAGTATCTCAACAAGAGAATTCAGAAGTTTTCAGCAAAGCTTACTAGAAAAGTAATCATCATCCCATAAAAAGGGAGAGAAAGAAGAAAGGACAGGGAATGTAGTAAAGGAAGTTGCAGAAGAAACAGGAAAAACTCACATGTGTTAAAAGGCCCAACACATGAAATACGAGTTTGATCGGTTAAAATCTTCCTTGAAGTTTGCTTGATTTGGTTACGGTTAGTTTTCGAGAATGTGTTTGAAATAAATTGAAAATGCATGATGAATTCGTGATTTTTTGCAAATAAGAAAAAAAAAGAAAAAATGTGAAAATTATTGTTTTTTGTGTCAATTCACTTTTTCTGATTGGCCTCATATCGCCACTTTACTTCTCTGTCAGTTTTAGATTGCCAATTTACTTTTTCCGTCGACTTTTAAATTTCTGTCATTACCATCGGTTTAAATTTCTGTCGACAAATTTATCGACCCTGTCGGCTTTTAAATTTCTGCAAGCCCCTGTCGGCTTTTAAATTTCTGCAAGCCCCCGTCGGCTTTTAAATTTCTGCCAGCCCCCGTTGGGTTTTTAAATTTCTGTAAGCCCCCGTCGGCTTTTAAATTTCTGCCAGCCCCCGTCGGCTTTTAAATTTCTGTCAGCCCCTGTCGGCTTTTAAATTTCTATCAGCCCCGTCGGCTTTTAAATTTCTGCAAGCCCCCGTCGGCTTTTAAATTTCTGCCAGCCCCCGTCGGCTTTTAAATTTCTGCTAGCCCCTGTCGGCTTTTAAATTTCTGCAAGCCCCTGTCGGCTTTTAAATTTCTGCCAGCCCCGTCAGCTTTTAAATTCAAGTAAGCCCCCGTCGGCTTTTAAATTTCCAGTCAAACCCTGTCGGCTTTTACATTTCTAGTCAGCCCCTGTTGGCTTTTAAATTCCAGGCAGCCCCAGTCGCCTTTTAAATTCTAGTTAGCCCCCATCGATTTTTAGAGTGCAGTTAGTCCTATCAAATTTCCAATTTCAGTTAGCCTTCGTCGGTTTTTTCAAATTCTGTTAGCGTCCATTGGTTTTTAAATTTCTGTTAGCTCCTGTCAGCTTTCTAAAATATTTGTTAACCCCAATTGGCTTTTGAATTCTTGTCAATTCTTGTCAGCTTTTTGCTTGTGCAAATAAATTTCACTTCTTGTCAATCATACATCTTGGTTTTTGAATCGCATCATTGCATAGCATATGTCTCTCATGAGCATCTAGTTTTTTACTTCTAATTTCAAGTTTCCTTATATTTTCAATTTCATTCATCACCGTACAAAATTGATGTTCATATCTTTACTCATTCCTTATAATGACAATATGAAGAATTCAAGTTTTTCATATTCTCTTATAAGAAATAAATAAAGAGGGGCAACTGTGAACACCCAATTTTGTTCGGCCCAAAATAAAAATTTCCAATATATTTGATCTTACTTTTCTTATAGTATTTTTATTTCAAGCCCATTTTGTATTAAAAAAAAAAGTAAATCCATTTTGTTTTGAATAAAAAAAAAATTGTTATTAGCCCATGTCATTGTTGACCGTTGTCATCATTGTTGTTATTTAAAAAAAAAAAAATTCTTGTTTTCAGCCCATTACATTGTTAGCCAAAAAAAAAATAAAAAAGGAAAAGGTCGGATCTCCGTGTCTAATCAAGTTGAAGAAAAGCAAAATAAAAAAGGTCAAAAGATGTACAGGACTGCATTTAATTTTCTAGTGGTGCATTTAATGATCAGAGTTGACAATTGTAGTGCAAAGAATCACAATTAATGCTGTGTCGGGATCTATGCATTTAATTTTCCTGACTGTCAGGATCAATGCATTTAATACAGTGTGTATAAATAAAAATTTTAAAAGATCGCAAGGGGGGACGGTCTTGGGGGATCTCTGGACAATCTTCACAAAAAAAAAAATAAACAAACAGAGAAAACTCTTTGGGATTGGAGATTTCAACAGAGTCAGAAGGAAATATCAGAAACGGAGAGGAAGAAAATACACAGCAAGAATGATTACCATCATCATCAACACTTAATTCCTGTTGCTATTTTCATTAAAAAGAGTGATCTAATCTTAGAGACTCTGAGAGAAGGAACAGGGATTAACATCTGAATTTTCCTTAAACAAAAAGAAAGGAATAAACATAGAGATATACACAGGTAAGTCATAGTAAAGTATTGGTGCATTTTTTTTTGTATCTTTAGTGACAACATTTTTTCAAGAACTCTTGCAGCTTGTATTCACATACATGGAAATTTATTTCCTAGTGTCATACATAACCACAACCACAGATAGAAGAAAAGCAATCATCCATCCCCTGCATCTAAATTAGAAATAATCCACCAACAACCCATAGCACCCTCAAAACCATGAACAACATCAATTAAACCAATAGAGTGTGAATGGAGGTTGAATCTGAAACAAAGTAAAAATCAGATCCCAGAACCTTGATCTCATCTTGACTGGAACCACGTGACAGCAGGAGAGGGAAAATGTGGTCGCGCGGAGGAGCAGAGGTTGCTGCCACTGTCACGATTTCAGGCGGCCCAGGATCGCCGATCCGCGTCATGCATCATGGCCGTGCGCAGTTGCCGCCAGATGCTCCCTTTCTGCACCACCGCGCACTACCCCTTTCTCTGCCACGCTGTGCCATGCTGAGGTCGTGCTCCCTGGCAGCGATCCAGCACCAGTTGCTGAGCACCCCTCCGCCTCCTTCCCCTCATATGCAGAAATCTTGTTCTCTCTCATACTCTCTTCCTCTGTGTGCGTGTGTGATTGAAAAATGGAGAGCCCCCCATCTCTCTCTTATTTTCTGTGTTGGTGTGCTAGTGCTAGTGGACAAATAAGAAATGAAACTTACCCATTTTGCACGCCCTTCTGCCAGTTTCTTTTATTTCCTCGTTTTTTTATTTTTGGTTTAAGATCAATTGTATATGTGGGTTGGTTAAATAGCTTAGGAGTTTATTTGGGTTAAAATTTTTGCGCTAGTTATTAGGATTTGAAATTGATTTGGGTTGGGGCTGTTTATCTCTCTCTCTCTCTCCGCCTCTCTCTCTAGTTCTCTCACTCTCTGTACATTGTGTTTTGTCTCTAAAGAATAATGGAACTCAAGACTCACATAACGTTCCAGATACTTCTTGTGGTGACTTTGTTAATTTTTATTTTATTTCTTTAGTACTTTGTGCATTTGGTTCCCATATTGGTCACGTTAAATTGTCTTTATGGAACAAGACTTCACTTTGTGGACCGTATATGCATTACTTTATGTAGGTAGGACCTCTTTTTGTTTGTTTTTCTTTGTTGGTCCGTGAGCCACCGTTTCCTTTTTGAAAAATAATCAATCCATATACTTTTTTGTTTTCAATTAAAATATGAAGTCACAATCAACATTTCCTTATGGCTGCCAAACCGTGTTGCATTTTATGGTATTGGGTTTAGTTTGTTTTGTTTATCTTTTATTTAGGCATGACATGTTGTGCCTCCAAACCAGAAAGTAATTATTTGAATTGAACTGCAATGTGTTATTGTCAAGTAATTTATTTTAATCGTAAGTTTAGAAAGTAATTATTTACTTGATTTAGTAAATTTTGTTCTAAAAACTTTAAAAAATAAAATAAAAGTAATATAATATTTAGGACCTTTGTCTTTTAGTGTATACTTTACGTGTCTCGGTATTTTTTGTACGGATTAATTGCATGTTGTTATTTGTTTATAGATTAGTTTATTAATTTATGTTGAAATTAGTGTCAAAAATAAATAAATTTGTTTCATGTTTCTTTCTTGTAAGTAAATACCCTTTTTTTAAAAATAAAAATAAAAATAAAAATAAAAATAAAAATAAAAATAATTTCCAATGCTGAAGGTGATTGAGTGGCAAATGTCATCTTCATCAATATTGAACCATAAGGGTTTATTGAATAGCCAAGTGCTAACTTGAATCTTATAATGAATTTTTTTTATACAAAAAAAAATTTATTAATTAAAATCAATCAACACACAAATATTTTCTATAGAACTACGTGACTTTGAGTTCCTCATCTCACCAGAGGATACGTAAGAGCAGGTTATTATTTCCTGTCAAGCCAAAATTAATTTTTCTTAATTTATTTGTCAAATTGTAAATATTTTGTGTAAATTATTTATTAGTTGTTAAGATTGTAAATATATTTTCCAAAACTAAATTTTCTTAATGTATTTGTTTAAATTTTAAATGTACTTGCCAAAATTAATTTTTAATTTTTAATTTATTTGTCAAATTGTAAATATTTTGTGTAAATTATTTATTAGTTGTTAAGATTATAAATATATTTTCCAAAACTAAATTTTCTTAATGTATTTGTTTAAATTTTAAATATACTTGCCAAAATTAATTTTCTTAATTTATTTGTTAAATTATAAATATTTTATGTAAATCATTTTTTAAATTTATGTGTTAAAATTGTGAATATATTTGTCAAAATTAATTTTTCTTAATAAATGTGTTTAAGTTGTAAATATTTTGCTAAATTAATTTTCCTTAATTTATGTGTTTAAATTATAATTTTTATCTTCCTTATTTGAAATTTTTTAAAGGGTTATTATTTAAGTTGCACAATTCACTAAGGTACCGTTTAAATACGAGTGTACTAGGGGTGCTGTAGGATTAAGTTCCTATCCTTCCCTTTGCATAACCGACTCCCGAACTCATATTTGGTTTTCGAAGACTGTTTTTTTTCTTAAATAAGATTGGTTTTTTCCAAGGTTTTCCAATTTAAATAAATCTGGTGGCGACTCCAATTTTCAAAAAATTATTTTTCGCCGTCCCGTCGCGATCCCGGTTGCGACAAGCACTATTGATCAAGTCGTTTATACCTCCAATTAATTCATCATTTTCTGAAGGCAAGATAACATTTCAAATCATTTACTTGAATCATTGTCTGGTTCTCCAAATATGTAATCTTAGCTAGCAGCAATTAGCTAGTAAACAAATCAGTTCAATTTATTTCCATGTTTTGAGTCCCCAAATTAAAAGAATGCAACTGTGTTTTTAACTATGTAATCTTCATCACATAATGTGGGCCATTTTCCCCAAATGATAACAATTTACCAGGACTAGATAAGACTGCACGTGGGCGTAAGGCAGAACTAGCTCTTGCATTTTGTCTTGGTCTCTCTCCAACTTGTCTGCTACTTTTCAATATTCCTGTGGAGGATGAAACATCGTTAAAGTCCTGACTCCTGAGAGATTCATGCACAAATTAACATATATATCACATTTAAGCATACTCATAGCTTTATTAACATATAGTCACTCATCCTGGGCTCAATTTGCTTTTTTATGAGTGTCTAAAAATATAATAAATTCTTAGACTGGGACCTATACAAGAATTTTTTCTGAAGTTTGGGACTCAAGTCCAAGGGTATATTGTGGAATAGAGTGAATTGAAATAGAATGGAATAAAATTATAATAAGTTCTATTATTGTTTTATTGTTTGATTACAGCAAAATTGGATGGAGTGGAATGAGGAAGGAAGGAGCTCATTTAACCCATTAAATTTGCCTTACTTTTTTTTTCTTCCCCAAATTGGAGGAATTGAGTTGGAATGTAAGTTGCAAACCTAATATCCAAATAATGGAGTAGAAATAATTATATCATATGACTCTAATCTATTTTGTTCAATAGTACCATCAGTGCAAACATAGCTCAGGAGAGAGTCAAACTCAAAAACACTAGTCTATTCGGTGCAAAACATTTGCGCTTAAGTACCAAATTTTAATAGCATTGTTCCCCCACTTGTAACATAATAAAGTAAGAAGCAATAATAAAGGGACGTTTGAGAGGAAAAAGAAAAAAAAAGATCAACCTTTTGTTGAATGGGCTGATCTCATGAGTGTTGCATGCTGGGGGCAAGCCTTTGTGTTTTTGGAAACTGATTGTGGACATTTGCTCTTATTCTTGTTTTCTTCTATCAAAGGTAATTTCATGTTTGAAATCAATGCCGGAAAAGAAATTTGCAGGGTTGAAAGATTGACATTGTTTAACTAAGTCTAAAACAATTCGAGATGTGCTAAAACGAAATACCTTCAAAGTGCATGGACTCGATGAACTTTACGAACGCCCTAGTTTCGTTATCATTTTCTGCATAAGCAAGGTCTTCTTGATCTGGAACTCTCACTTTTAGCCTTGGGTACACTTGATCAAAGAACACAAATTCATAAATAAAAAGTGAAGTGATAAGAGAATGTGATTATTTTTTTCGGTGTAATAAAAAATAATAATAAATGCTATTAACACCATGATACATGCTTATGTACATATCTGAATTTGAATCCTACCCACAAAGAAAAATGTACATATTTTAAAATATAGTGGGCAAAAATGGTCTAAAAAAGAAAAAATAGTCTATCCACATAGCAAGAATTAATGAATGATAACCAAGCAAAACGATATTTTGACAAATTAATAAATTAATAAATAAAAAATAGTTAGAAGAATTGAAGAATATGTAGATAAAATAAGATCAACACAGCTTTTGTCTACACATCATGTACAATTGGTTAAAAGGTAAGTGAAGGAAGCACAGAACTTCGACACAATTATTTTATAACATCCATAGCAGTAGGGAAACCAAGCCATGTGAAGGAAACTCACTTTTCTTTGCTGTTTTGGAATCAGAGTTTGGAACGGATTTGCTCTTACAAAATTTGGATCACTTCGAAAGCTGAAACTTCTTGTAGTTTATAAAGCCTATAGCGTTGGCTCATTGCACCAATGCTAGCTATTGGCAACAAGGATAATTGGTAAATGAGTAAGGAAGAAGTTAAGTAGGGGAGGGGTAAACTGAAAACTGCCAATGATGTTTCTTTACTTCAACACCAAGGAGTTCAAATTGTTCAGAGTTCATGTGCGTGGCATCAAGTGCGAATTATTAGTTTGACAACATTCAAGAACCAGAACCTCCCGGACCAAAAAAACAAAAAAGTGCATAACCTCAATTATACGAATTACTAATACTAAGGCTTCAGTTTGGTTAAATAGTTTATTTAAACTCTTATACAGAAGTAACTTTTAAAATGTAATTTATAAATAATTTATTTTATATTTAAATATATAATAATAAAAATGTTTATTACTTTTAGTGTTTTAAAAAATATTTCTTAAGAAACTAGATATTTTATCTTCTTAAAAAGCACTAAAAATAATTTTTAGAGAAGTAACGAGCTATTTAGCTAAATAAGATGAAAAGTAAAAATATGACTTTTGACTTCTATAAAGTTAGAAAAAGTAGTATCCAAATGGATTCTAATGATATGTTCGTGAGTTTGGACTTTAGAAGGGAAAGGAGGGAAAAGAAAAACTTATAATATAATTTTACACTACAAGTTCTCCTCTCATTTTCCTTTCTCTCCAAAATCTAAATTCACAAACATACCCCAAGTGATGAGGATCCTAGGCTCTCCCCTCGAAATATTTGATATAGTACTTTTATTTTTCCTTTCTTGGTAAATAGTGGAGAAAGCTTATTCAGATATAAGATTATAGCATGTCTTTGACCTCATTAAATGTTTATAAAGATATTTATAGACCATTCACCAATAAGAGAAACATGATAATCAAGCCCAAGTGATGTTGATTCATAAGCGGAAGATATTTGAATTTCAATTTGTAAACATGATTAGATATTTGACAAATGAGGTAAAAATAACATATATGTTTAATTGCATTTTTCTCTTTAATTTGTCAATGAAAAGGCTTAACTACTTTGGATATTCTTATAGTTTCACTCAAATTTTAATTAGGTCATTATAATTTAAAAGTTTGTAATTAAGTTCCTATATTGTATAAATTTTTTTAATTTGGTCCTTATAATTTAAAAAATTATAATTTAAAAAATTGTAACCAAGTCCTCATACTATACAAAGTTTTCAACCAAGTTTGTATATTGCATAAAAATTTTCAATCAAGTCCCTATACTATATATAACTATAAGGACTTAAATTATAAAAATTTTAAGCTATAGGGACTTAATGGAAATTTCTATATGGTATAGGAACTTGATTAGAAATTTTGAAATTACATAGACTTAATTGAAAACATACCTTTGATAAGATATAGAGATTTAATTATAAATTTGTAAACAACAAGAATCTAATTAAATATTAAGTGAAACAATAAAGATCTCCAGAGTTATTAAATCACAAAAATACAATGAATTATGTTTCAATATTGGTAAATTTCAGTTATGTTATTAATGAATCTAATTAACAAAATTTACACATATTATTATTACTTTAACAAAAATATGCATCATATTGCTGGTGCATCAAAATTCGACTCTTATTTTGATTAGCAAAACTAATTTAAGTCATATTAAAAATTAATTAATTGTTAGAATAAAAAATAATAATTCACAAAAATTCATTACTTTTTATGCCAATGTTTCTATAATTTTATTTAATATATCATTGTATGCCTGTTGAACTCCAATCAAACCAATTAAATAAATAAACCTTCAAATTAATCACATTGAATCACATATACTTATAAAACACATACTGAGATCGGATCATACTCAATTGATCACATAGAATCCATCGAATTATAACCCTACTTGACGTAGGACTTTTATGCATACATAAATAATTACATTTGTAGCAGTGTAGGAACTGATTTATTTATTTGTTCACATGAGAACAAATATTTACATGTGTAGAAACTGATTTAGTTTTTTTTTTTATGTGGAAACTAAAGTTAAAATCAATAACACATGTAGCAATTAGAGATTAAAATTTTATTTTTAACCTAAGAAATAAGGAGAAAAAAAGTATTCTCATTTTTTTAACCCAAACCAAACAAAAAATTATCTCAAGTGGCAATTCTATATAATTATATCATGTATAAATTTGTACCATTGATTGTCTTTCTTATGAGATGTAAAGTAGGTTCATTTTATTAAAGTTTAATTACTCTCGAGGTGATTAGAGTTTTACACAATTTTCAATTAGATTCCTACAATTTAAAAATTTATAATAAAATCCCTATATTTTATCAAAATTTTCAATCAAATCCATATATTTAACAATTTGTGATCAAGTACCTATACTATATACAAATTTCAATTAAGTCCCTTTGGCTTAAAAAATGTCTTTTCAAGTTATTATAGTTTCGTACAATATAGAAACTTTATCAAAAAATTTTTATGCAGTATAGAAACTTGATTAAATTTTTTTGTATAATCTAAAAACTTGATTATGAACTTTTAAATTATAGGGATCTAATTAAAAGTTGAATAAAATTATAGGTACCTCTTGAGTAATTATTTAGATTGGTGGTAAGCAGTGGAGCAGAGTGAAGTGGAATAGAACAGGACGAAGAGGAGCAGAGTGAAATGATATAATTATTCCATTCTATTATTTAAGTATTTTAATAATTGAATGGAGTTGAATAATGATAATTTTGTGGGTAAAAAATAGAAAAGCAAAACATTCCATCACATTCCACCCAAATTGGAGAAGAAAAAGAGCAATAAGAAATAATGAAATTGGATAGAATAGATTTCATTAACCTCTATTTCATTTCATCCCGTTTTTAAACAATGCAGTTTTAAAACCTTTCATCCTATTTTACTAGGCTCCATACATTTCTATTATATTAATCACGGGGAAAAATTATATGTGTAATCTTCATTTGGAATGTAAAAATGTTATTCCAACACTTAAAAGTTGATGTCTAATTGGGATATCCATTCCATCATCGTTAAATATGATAATAATTTTAATTTTTTTTACTTATCTATCATATCTAATAATAATAGAATGAGTGTTTTAATTATACACTCAGTTATAGTTTTAGGCATTAGAATTGGGTTCCTTACCAAACCCTACATGTTTCACTATTACACCCAACACAACAAAAGCCCATTCCTCACATTTCTTTTCACTCTTTCCTTCTCTCCTCTTCGTTCCAAGCTCCTTCCCCCCATGTCGTCGCAAGCACGAAGAGGCGGAGTCTCTCTCCCTCAGAGGCCAGGCAGCAGCAGCAGCAGCAACACCTCACTGATCACCAGGATCTCCCGCTCTCCGATCGTGTCCCGCGGCAAGCAGGCCGCCGGCGACGCCTCCTTCGTCGCCAAGAAGCTCCTCCGGAGCACCGGAAAAGCCGCTTGGATCGCCGGCACCACGTTCCTGGTGCTCGTTGTCCCTCTCATCATCGAGATGGACCGCGAGCAGCAGCTCAACGAGCTCGAGCTCCAGCAGGCCAGCCTCCTCGGCACCCCTCCCTCCGCCATCGCTCCCCCTAAGTGAGGAAAAAAAAATTCGATTTTGTTGCTGTTCGATGTTTGGAGGATCGTTGATTGAGTGATAGATTGTGTTTTAGGGTTTTGGATTGCAATAATTCGATGGTTTGTAGTATCTGATCGGGATGAGAATTAGGGAGCTCTGTTTCCATGTAGGTTTTTTTTTTTTTTTTTGGTATTATTCTTACTATCTGGTACTTGTTTTTTATGATAATGATAATGCTGGATGGTAAATTTAATTTATCTGAGGGTTACAAGTTACTACTACTACTGTTAGTTGTTGATGATGATGATTATGCAGTTTGAGATGTGGTTACATTATAGATATGGTGTTTTACGGTTTTGGATTATAAATAATTCCATAATTTGTAGGGTATGACATGCTCGGGATGAGAATTAGAGATCTTTGTTTCAGTGTAGGTTTTTTTTTCTTTTTTGGGTGTGTGTCCTTCTTAGTTATTACGATCTGGTGCTTCATTGTTATGATAATGATATCTGTGGATGCTAAATATAATTTGCCTGTGTCTTACAAGCTATTTCTACTGTTCAGTTGATGATTATACAGTTTGAGCTGTGGTTACATGATTATTCTCTTTGAACATGAAAAGGGATTTAGGACATTTGAAAAAGTTGTTGGGCCTTATGATCTTAAATTGCGGTTGTGGTTGTGTTGCATTTAGTGCTGCAGGAAAAAGCAGATGATGCTAATGTCCCCACATGATTGAGGAGAATTTATAGATTGTCATATTGCAGATATAATTGCAGTTGCAAAGCACAATTTAAAACTATCTTGAGATGCTATGTGGGAAACAAACATAGTTAAGATGGCATTTCATAGTTGATGTTGGGGTTTTGGGTGGTTTGGTTGAAAGCATTAAGAATGACTTGTATATATATGGGGTAAGGCACAATAGTGCCATTTGATGCTTATGATTGACCCTACCTAGTGGGAAAAGGCTCAGTTGTTGCTGTTGTGACTTGTTGACAGGTGATGTTAGCTTCAAATTGGAAATCAATCTGAATAATTCTTCTCTGTTACCTGCAGTGTACTGGGTGCAATCACTTTTTAATTGATGATGCAGTTTGATCTGTGGTTATGCAATGATCTTCTTGAACTTTTGGGGTCTTGCATTATTATTAAAGTTATTATGCTTGTTATATGAATCTTGGTTTGATGTTTCAGATTATTATTTTAAATTGTAGTTGTCGCATAGTGTTTATAGGTTGTGGGAAAATCAAATTCGGCCGATGCTGCTGAAATTGCAGTCCCAATGCAGTTGCGAAAAATGTCAAAACCGCAATATTGTGGCTGCTATTGGGGTGTGAATGGCAATTTAAAATTATCTTCAGATGTTTTCTAGAGCATGAACACAAACAAGATGGAATTTAAAAATGGATGCTAGGTTCAAAAGGAAAACAAGCGGAGTTGTTCTTCCCTTTCTCTTTCATCATGTATGAGCTGCTGTTGTCTGGATTTTCAGCTTGTTTAGTTCATGAGCTACTTGAATTAAGTAAGGTCGTTTCTTACAATTGGTATCTCTGGTTTTGTTTATTTTGCTAGGATTCTTCCCCTCCCCCATCTATGTGTTATTTTAACAAGAAAATATGATATGATATGTGTATTGTTAATTAGATAAAAGCAGTGCTGCTGATTGATTTTTTTTTTTTTTAACCCCAGATCAACTTCCCTATATTAGCTGTATATTTTGTAAAATGGGCGTCAAAACACATATTTCTGCTCGTCCTTTTGCAGTATTGTTAGTAGCTATAGTTTATGATTTGGTTGTGCTTAATCTCATATTGTTTGCAATTTTTAAGAGTAGCTTCGGCTACAATGGAACGGTGAGAGACATTTCCTATGGGAAATTGAGACATGAGGAGCTTGAATTCTGCTATTGAATTGGTGCTGTTAAATTCTTAAGCTATGCACAAATCATAAACCTGGGGCATGGGTTTAGTCAATTGATAATATCAAACCTCAGTGATATTTGAAACAGAGGAATAACCCTTTTAATTAGTGGCATGTGTGTGTTTTGCTCTCAACTTTTCATGATCATGATGGAATTTCGATATGTATGCATAAATCAGATTGGATATGATTTTTGAGCGGAATTTAGTATATACTTGGGCTAGTTTATTTTGGGTATGTTTGTGAGTTTGGATTTTGGAGGGAAAGAAAAGGGATGAGAGGAGTTGTAGTGTAAAATTATATTACAAGTCCTTCCCTCCCCTCCTTTTTCCTCCAAAATCTAAACTCACAAACATACCCTTTGAGTCTAAAGCAGTTTATAATCAAATTATTTTTAAGGAAGGTGAATAGGTGATTGTTTTGTGAAAAATCATCAAGTTCAAACATTCCATTAAATTCGTATGTTTCCTTATGATGATAGGCTGAATAGTTGTCTGTAAGGCCTTCTTACCGGAATCATATAGTTTTTCACTCACAGTTATCTTCTATGGTAAAATTTTGGTTATTTGCAATAAATAAAATTCAATATAATTATTTATAATAATATAAAATTACAATGAGTAATTAGTTATCAAAATATATAAAGAAATCATAAATAATATCAACTAGAAAATAATATTTAATATTGATATAATTATGTGATGAAAATAAATTAATAATGAATTTTACTTAATTAAAATAAATCTATTAATTAATTTATTATTTCTATGTTCTGTTAAATATTTATCGATGATCAAAATTCTTTGAAGAATAGTTCTCATGAAAATTTGATGCCTTGATAATGTTAAACTTATTAGATTTTCTTGTACAACTCAAATTTACGTCCATTTTATTAATCAAAGTAAAAAAATTTACCTAAGTCATGAGAAATTTTTAAGAGAAATTTTTATGATTCATTCCAAAATTATTAATAGCATTATATATTGTATGATATTTATGGTTTTATACGATATCTTCTAAATGCTATATAATATTCCCGTAAAAAAAAATTACTATATAATAATATCAGGGATAGCCAAAAACCCCCCTAAAGCAGTGTCCAAAAGGATTACCCACAACAAGGATGGGACAAGTTTAGCCCCATGGGAATAGGGACAAAGTCCTCATTTATTAAACAATGTGAGAATGGTGAATAAGATCCCCACCCCATGAAAATTCTCTAATTCCCCATTTATATAAATTAGTTAAATATTCACTATATATATATATATACACACGCACCTCCCAGCACATGTACACACACAGAAAACATTATCATTCCTTCATTTTTTAAATTTTTTTATTGGATTTGAATTATCTATGTATTTTTAATTTTAATTTAGATTATATTATTATAGAATTTGTTATTATGGACATCTATAGGTTGAATTTCATTGTATTTTTCATTTTTTCTATTTTTTATATTTTTTTAATAAACATATGGACACTCGTGGCGATTCAACTTTTTGTGGAGAATGAGGAATGGAGACCTATGAAAGAGAATAAAATTAATAAATTATAAATAAGGACAAGGCACGGGGACATATTCCAGTCCCTATGAACACTCATTGTCATCCCTATATAATATTAAAATTATAAAAAAAATTATATTATCAAATCTTATATTATTAAATTATATACTTTCAGACATTATATTATTGGAGTATTGCGATCACAATGTCGAGGCCCATCCGTCATTCTCTCTTAGAGATAAATTTTTAAGATTCGATGATAGTCTCTAAGTTGTTATTGGGTTGATAAAATACAAAAATATGCAGATATTGCAGAAGAGACATCCAAAGGAGGAGCACAATTGTTGAAATACATGAGAAATATGATTCTGTTGGTATACTGGGCAGGTATGGTGAATGACAGACACAGTGACCATTTAGCAATGGGCATTTAGCTACATTTATTAATATGGCTAAATGCATTAAGAAGTTTGGTAAATAAACTCAGTCAGTGATCACACTCTTGTAAAATCAGCTAAATTCACTGGCATTTAGCCACACAATTTTAGAGTCTAACCACATTCAATAAGTGTGGCTGAGATAGCATCGAGATTAGGAGAATGCCAATACCTACTTGTTATGTATTTATTTATCCTTGTCCCTATTTTTAAAATTTAAGGAATTTTGATGAGATTTTTTAAATTTAAAAGATTAATTTGTATGTTGCTATAAATTCGAGGGACTTAGGATTTTAGTCTAATTATTTACAGCAAGTATTACATATGTCAAGTGCTTGTTTGAACTCATGATAACTACAATCACAATTAGATGAGTTAGTTCTATTTTTTTTATATATTATATATCTAACGATGCTCTTTAGTATAATTAAGTTAGACATTGATTTTCATTTCTTTGTTACCTGCTTTTTTATTTTACCTTATTTTATTGTATTTTAGGTCGGATTGGATCCTGCTTTTATGTCTTGTGTATCTTATGAGGGGATAAAGGGAAAAGCAAAAAAGGGTAAATGTACAATGGCCCAACGGAGAGTCTGACTTCAACTTTTTAGGAGCACTTCTAATTGGTAATCTCTAAGACTTAAAAGAGACTTAAAGAACAATATTGTTAATTTTGGTATAGCAGTCTACTAACCATAGGCTTCTAGAGAAAGTACTCTTATTCGATTTGCTTGGTCACTTGCTTTTTTTTAAAAAAGAAAAAAGTGTGCCTGGATACATTATAAATTGCATACGTGTAATTATAATATTAAAAAAGAAAAAAAACGATGAATCTTAATTAAGAGTAAAGGCGTCATTTTAGCCTAACAGTACCCTTATGCACACATATGGGAAATCAGGAAGGAGAGAAACGAGACAATTAAGGACCAATGATAAAGTAAAAATAGACGTTTCATCACATTCAGAATGAAAGCTTAGCACTCGAGGCAAGAACTAAGAAGTAACTAAGACATAACCACTTATGTGAGTCCTATTGATTTTTATGATTTGTTATATTTATGTCCATTATGAATGATGTGATATACTTGTTACAATCATTATTTGCGCCAAAGATTTGGAAGAAAATAATAATTTGTTTTGTTTTGGGCCTTCGCATCGTAACTCTCATGTTTCTTTTACTATCAATCATTAAATTTAGGTTTTTGTGAAACAAAAGATTCGAACCATGATTCATCATATACGAGAAATCAACTATTTAGTTGCATATATCTAACCCTAGTTGATATTTTTTTGGGTACATAACCCTAGTTGATTTTATTCATCCATTTTCACAAAATTAAATATTTGAATCGCGATTCATCACATATAAGGAACCAACTATTTCACTGTATATATCCAACCCTAGATGATTTTATTCATCCATTTTTTTTTTAATGAAAGATTCAAATCGTTAATTATTCGTCACATATAAGAAACCAATCATTTCTCTGTATATACCCAACCCTAGCCGGTCTAATTCATCATTTACTTCTCTTGTTTTGCCTCCTATCAAATACACAAGATGAAGTATTTGAGAGCAAAGTTTGACCAACTCTTGAGGTTCTACCGTAAAGGAAGAAGTCTACAAAAGATAAAGGTTTTTTTTAGTCATGGGGTCATGTTATTGTGGTCCAGCATATCTTTTAAACCATAACATGGTCCTCTTTTAGTTGCTATAAAATTATTATACTTGCCCTCTTTTAAATTTAAATTTTCCTTTTCAATCATTTTCCCCTTCACCAATCCAATACTAGTATTGATGTGTTTCTAACAGTCATCCTTCCTCTCGAACCTTCAAGAACAATTGAAGGAACACTCAAACCACTATTGCGATAGATGCTCAACTCAACCTTCCACCTGCCATTGCAGTCCATTTTCTGCTCCCACCACATTTTCTACTAACCAATTTTGACCAACTCAAAAAATCAACAAGCATAGCACATATCTTTATTAAAGTAAAATATAAATCTCACAGTACTTTTATTCACAATTCATTCACAATCCATTACTATCATTCCATGAAACTTGATTACATGAACTGAAATTTCATTCCCTTTTTAATTATTTTTCCTTTTGTTTCTCTTGTGCCCTGCACAAACACAATAAAGGGCAAACATTTTTGCTCAATACGATTATAGTTTTTAGTTGTAAACATTTGATCTTTCAACTGATTTGAATTTGGGTGTGTGATTGAGGCTAGCAGCTTCAAAAAATATGTGCACAAACTGAATGTGAAGAAGAGAGCAAGATTCCCCAACTTTTCATCCATTCCAAGTTTATAAAAAAAATTTATGAAACAAAAGTTATATATATATATTCACATGTTAGCCATTCTTACCGGAACAAGCCCAACGGGTGGAAAGATAAAGCGGCTGCCATAGAGGCAGTAACAGCAACCAGGTGCTAGTGCTTGCTATAATGAGACAGAGAGAAATGGAAGGATATTTTGGGCTTTTAAAAATAATTGATTTTAACTATTAAAATTATTATTTATTTTATAATATTATGATGTAATTATTATATCTTCAAATCTCAACCATCCAAATAAAATCTAATGGTCTACATGAGTGGATTATGCAGTGGCCTAAAAGATGGGGTGGACCATCATAACACCACCCTTAGTCATGTAGCAGCCAGAGTTATGGTAGGGACAGAGGATCCATCACACACTACCCAATGAACTTATGTCCCACACTTCAATTTCTCCAATCAGGTCACAAATTGGATTGATCAATCTCAAAAACATTTCAACTATGGAGCACCGATAATAAATTATAAGAATTTCCTCTTAATTTTAACCCTTTAATCCAAGCTGTACAAGCTTCAGCTTCAAGTATATTCAGTAACATGTCAAAATCTAACTATGTGCCACTGACACTTGGCATATAAGATATACAGAGTCCAATTCACTCTCAATACTTATCGTCTCTATTCTTCGACACTGACCTGAGGAACAACACAAAAACAATCAAGAAACCAAGAGCTGCAAACACTCCCAACACAATGGCTATTGTCTTCTGCGAATGTCCTTGCTCCACTGACCCTGCTTCAATCAAACACAGAAGTCAGGCTTTATTAAACTGTGACTTATAAGATACAATTATAAAACAACATCAAAGTGTTAATCTCAAACAAAATTTATCCGCATTCAACTACAAAGATCCTATGAATCCCTTCCCCAACCCCACTTCTCAAATATCCAAATGGAATTTGGTCCAGTATTTAGACTAATGACAGCTTATATCAGCTGACAAACTCAGACTAATACTATTACTGTGCAATAAATTATATTGTGACAATAATTTGGTCCTAAAAAGATTTGTGCAACTTCATTTTGGTCCTAAAAAATTTGTGATACCAGTTTAGTCTTTAAAAGATTAGTCATCATTTCACATTAATTAGTCCAAGTGTGATCCTCCAAGAAATAATCATTAACTAACATATGATGTGTTACGTTATGTGATAATATGTGATGTAAGTAATGATAATGTGACACATTATTTACTCACATACACCCCAAATTAGTCATCAGAAGAGTTGCAGAACAATGGTTTGGTCAGAGAAATGAAAACTAATGTCTCAAGACCAAATCAATATTATTCAACTCAAATTTGAGGACCATCCATCTTAGTAGACAAGGTAACACATCAATTAGGGAAAGAAAAAGAAAAGAAGATACTTCCTCGATCTATTGCCTTGCACTGGAACAAATACAAACAAACACTGGCATATACATCTTTTATTAGTCCCATAGTGAGTAGAAAGAAAATCCATATAAATAAGCGAAAGAAAAAGAAGAAAATTTTCTCTATTTGCTTTACCTGGCCAAGATGACTTGCTAGACACACCCTTGGGGTAAAAGCTGTAACCGATATAGCACTTGTGCAGATAAATTTGTGCAGAAATTGAGTCACCACACTCAGCTTTGGCCTGGTCCTCAGCACTCTTCACACAATCCCCACAATCATCATTGGCCAAATCACCCTCACACTGCCCCAGCACATACAGTGACTGGTAACTCCCACTATAAAACAATCTCCCACCACTCTTCACACCATTCTCCACCATTCCAAAAGCTGAATCCCTCCTCTCCTCAAAACCATCATCACCACTAGCCTGCTTGGTACCACAAACTTTATAAAGTAACTGAGTCTCAGGAACCTGCTTGAACCCCACAACCTCATACCTCAAGTAACACCCTTTTAGCTGGACCCTTGCAGCTTCCACCTTGCCACAAAGCTTATCCAGCATTTCAGGAACCTTGCTTACACAGTTGTAGCAATCAGAATTTGTGAGGTCCCCTCTGCATTGGTACAACCCCATGATCACATTCTGGCCACTCCCTGAGGTTGTTGTAAAGAAGGCCTTTTGTGAAGACTGTGCCACAAGAGAAAACAATAAGGATTTGAGGTTCCGTGAGTATACCCCAGATGGGTCATGCAGTTTCTGATCAGCACAGCCCTTGTAAACCAAGTTTGGGTCATCTAAATCTGAGATGGAATGATGAAGAAAGAGCACAAAAACAGTGAAGAGAGAAAGAAAAGGGTGAGAATAATGTCTTCTGATGATCATAACCATTTGAGGGGGTTGCGGAACGTGCAGATTTTTGTTATGTTTTTCACTCACAAGAAGGAACGTTTTGGAAGATAGCTTTGGCTTAACTCGGTTTTGTTGTTGCTTTTTGTTTCATGGGGGATTTGGTGTACTTTTGTTTCTTTTGTGTTGGACACATGGCTGCTTTTTACAGTGTAATGCCCGAATCATGTTAAACATTAGCAAGTGTTGTCTGATTAACGATCATTGTATCAATGGTTAAATGGTTATGTTGATCATTGAGAGCTAGTTTTTAAAGTATGATTAAATTATTGGTGGATAATTAAAATGAATAATAGCATGTAACTTGAAATATTTGTCAAAATTATTGCAGTAAATTTTACTTCCCCTGCCCAGAAATAACCGCCACTTTGGAACTTGTTCAAAGTGACATTTATTCCTACTCAGAGGTACTAGGATTTAAGGAAAGCAGTTAGAGTGAAATTCAATCATTTATTCGAATACTGAACCATTTTACATCAATTTAGTTTCTATAAAAAAAATTTGCATTAATTTAATGTCAATATTTTTAATTTCAATATTAATTTGACTCTAACAATATTTTTAACATAATTTAATCTCAATATTTTTAATTTTGACACCAATTTAGTCATTTTTAAATAACTAATTTTGAATGTGTTTAAAGAAGAGCAAAGATCTATCAAAATAATTAAATTGATGTCTAAATTAAAATGTCACCACTAGATTAATGTAAATAAAATTGTTAAAATTACATTGATGGGAGACATCTCCACACTCCTTAACATTGCCGTCTGCTGCTATTGGTTCAAGAATTTTAACTCGGTTTCCTTTCAATGTTTGCACTCTGAGATATCAAACTAGCTTTTACCATTCCTTAGGATCGAATAACTCGTGTAAGTGTTGTTCACATCGAACCTTTTCCCTCTTCGACTTTCTAAGTTTTCATTAATATTTGTTACCTCCACCAAGATCTGCATCGACGTTAAATAAAAAATGTTAAAATAAAAATAATTATTTAATCTAAAAATAATGTCTAGTCATTCTGTTCTAGCAGTAAAATTTTAGCTATTTAATTATTTTTAATGAAAAAATGGAATGGATGTGGACTCAGAGGCCAAAAGAGCATGCCATTTGATCTGAGTATTCTGCCTCAAGCTACTATATGATGACGCACCCCAAGTGCATGAGAATTGTGACCAGAACATACCAAGCCAACTTTTGAATGCATTGACCGAACATACAAGAATTGTGTTCTGGCACGGTAGCAGCTTGCCATAACAGTTTTGAACGCCCAATGATGGATTTGTGATTTTGGATTTTGGATTTTGGAAGGGAGGAGAGAAAATGAAAGAACTTATAATATAATTTTATACTACAAATCTTCTCCTTCTCTCCATTTCCTTCCAAAATCCAAACTTACAAATATTACCTGAGAAAACACCTTAGTTAGGATGTTTTCCGATCCAAACAGCTTTATGGTTCATGCGGTTGTCAAGGAAGAAAGGTGAGGCTTTGATTGTAAGAATGTCTATCTATATATATTCATAGGGAGCTGCTATTTCTACTCCCAATTAATTCATAGTAATTTTTTTTCTTTTTTTAATGTTATCCATTTTAATTTATCTACAAAATTAATGTACACAACACAATTATATGGATTTAATACAAAGGGTTATCTTTTCAAATTTTTGTCAATATAATAATTATACAAATAGTTTAATAAAAAGAGTATGTTACACTTAAATGAAAATTAAATTAAATCAGTATATTATAAATTACAATGCAAATATTTCTGTTAAAAGTTAATATTGATTTCTCTAAAATGCTATATCTTCCATATGTATACGTCGCATATATTTCATATAAAAGTTAATATTTTCAATATAAAAGATCTATTTTGATATTTTATTTTTATTAAATTATCAAATTAGTCCCTAAAAAATATATCAGAAGACAAATGAGTTATTCATAATTTGAAAGTTTCAAATTGGAATTTTACATTTAAAACGGATCAAATTGACATATCCATAAAGTTCTGTACAATATATAAAGAAACCAATTTATTATTATTCTTTAAATGTCACAGGCCAATTTGGAAGTTTCAAGTTTTAAAGGAATAATTTGTTTTCCAATACATTTGTGAGGTACCTCTTTTAGGTATTTTATCTTTTTTTTTTTGTGATCTATTCTTTTTTTCTATTTACTTTTAAAATTTCAACCTTTATTTATTTTTCATAAAAACTACTAAATTTATATTATGTTAAAAATTGATAAAATGTGGTTTGTAACTCAAATAAAAACTTCTCACACGGCCTCTAGAATTGGTCTAGTGATAACAGATTTTAGTAGTATACATGAGGTTCTAGGCTCAAAATTTATTATGACCAATGTAATTTTTGAAGTGCGAAAAAAAATTAAATAAAAATTCTCACTTTTATAAGAAAAAATATAGTTAGCTTTTTTGATGAAAACAAGTAAAGGATTAATTTTTTACAAAAGATTGAAAAAGAATAGACACAAAGTAAAAATAATAAAACATCATAAGAAGTTTTCTTCATAAAGAAAATAAGTTTTCATAAAATAGCAAAAATATTTATTTTAATGAAATACTCGATATCTTCATGTATTATTTTAAGTTTTCATGAAGTATTCTTTGTGATTTTAAAAAATAAATGAAAAACTATTTTTTTTACCAAACAAAAAATCGATCACAAAGGAGAAGGTTTTTTTTTTTTTGCAATATTAGAAATATTCTCTTTAAACATAATAATCAATGTATGCGTTGCATTATGTAATATATAAAATTATTTTTATTTTCATTGAAATTTTACTCTTTCTCTTTAATAACCATCGCTATTAAGTAATTTAGATCATTATTATATTGATAAAAAATTGAAAATATAATTCATTATTTAAATTCATATAATTTTGGTAAGTAAGTTAGTTCCGTAAATAAATGAAAATGGATAACATTAAAAATTAAAATAATTTATTATGAATAATTCAAATGAACATATAAATTATAATAGGTATTTGATATTGGATTATTGTTTTAATGGACAAACTACAAGAAAGGGCATTTTAGATATACTAAAAGAATGACAATTAATTAGGAGTGACAATAGACGTTTGGAATGACTATATATATAATATATAAATGAAATATAGTTCGTCGTGATTTTAGGGTTATATTTTCCAATTCTTTGGGTAAATTGGAGTGAACATTATTGAAGTTCAAGGTAATTATACTTTGCACTTTTCTATTTATAGAATTGTCACTAGAGTGATTGGGACCAGCTTAATTTACATTGGCCTTTCTTGTCGTAAGTTGTTCTTCATCATCATCATCATTATTATTTGTCTAAATTGGTCCATTAATTTAAGTGAGACGAAAATAACAACATATGATATGCATTTAATTATTAATAGCATATTAAAATAATAAGATTTTGGCAACATTTGATATATAGATCAATTAAAATACATTTTTATCATCAGAGAATGAAATTTATAATTATAACATATGATTAGAAACATATTTTAATCGATCAATATGTCAAATGTCATCAAAATCTTATAATTTTGTTATCAGTGATAATTTGCATATCATATGTTATCTTTTTTTGTTAGTTGTATTAATGAATCAATGACAGTAGATGAGATCATAATCAGTGTAATTTTAGTAAATCTCAAAAACCTCTATCAACAAATTTACAAATACAATGGTGTTAAGTAGGGGTGTAAGTAGACCAATCATCAACTCAATGAACCCAACCACATCCCAAACGGAACCAATTAAATTGGTTAGGGTCATCGAGTAATATTATTTAAATTGATAATAATCGGTTCAATTATTAGATTTCATAAATTTGAACTAGATGACCTGACTTGATATATATATATATATATATATATAGATGTCATACTTTAATTATTTCAATTGTTGTTATTGAGCTATATATTTATATGAAATTAATATAAATTTAGAAGATTTAAAGTTTGTGATTTTTTAAAAAAATTTGTGATTTTTTATTTTTTGCATTTTAACTTAAATTAATCATAAAATAATAATAATTGAGTAACCTGATCATCCAAATCAAATCAACCCAATTTTTATTGGTTCGATTGGGTTGAGTTTGGTAATAGAAAAAATCTCCGAACCAGAACCAAACTGAAGGATTTTTTTTTTTTCTCAAACCCAAACCAACTTGAAGGATTTTTTTTTTCCCTCAAACCCAAACTAACCTGACTCGATTACGCCTCTAGTGCTAAGAGAAGAGGTTAGTGTAAGTGTTTTTAACAGAAATAAAATTAAAAAAAGGATATATTATATATTTGTCCCGAGTTAAAAAGTATTACATAAATGTCCTGAAATGCGTAAAATGAAAATCGAGTTAAACCGATTTGTGTGTTGCGGATCAGCTTTGCAAAACTGGTACACACAAATCGATTCAAGCCGATTTTGCACACCATAATAATCGGTTCAAACCGATTTTATGCAGCGCGTGTCAGATGGCAAAGAAGAATCAGTATAAACCGATTTTTGAGAGAGGAAAAATTTGTGTCAGGTGTAACATCCCCTGCTGCTTTATGGATTGACGACTGTCCCCACAAACCAACATGGGTCTTTTCAGCATGCTTTGTCCTCACTCACATGCTTCCTAGGAAAACTTCCCAGGAGGTCACCCATCCCAAAATTACCCCAGGTCAAGCACGCTTAACTGTGGAGTTCTTTCAGTTTGGGCTACCGAAAAGAAGATGCATCTTGTTGATATAGGTAGTACAACTCAATTCATATAAGCCCTCCTCAACTGTATAGTCCCATACCTATACAGTGTCAGGATCCCTCTCATTCGGGTGTGTAATCTGTTCATTCATGTACCCTTCCGCTTAGAGGACCTTGCGAGGAGCCGCTCCTTGTCCGTGCCCTCTTTGCACCGGCGATCACTCCTCGTCCTCGTCCCCGGGCGTTACATGCCCACCAGCTTCTGCCTGGTTCATCCCCGAACCACACCGGCGATCACTCCTCGTCCTCGTCCCAGGAAGCGTGTGAGTGAGGACAAAGCATGCTGAAAAGACCCGTGTTGGTTTGTGGGGACAGTCGTCAATCCATAAAGCAGCAGGGGATGTTACATCAGGCGCCTTTGAAGAATCGGTTGAAACCGATTATTGAGACAGGCTGCAAGCACGCAGAGTGGCTGGGAAAAATCGGTTGAAACTGATTTTATGGATCAAAAATTCTTGTCAGACTGAAATCGGTTAGAACCGATTTGAGGCAACGGTTCTCCTATAAATACATAATCGGCTGAAGTTGGTGTGGTAAGCGTGTTTTCACAGAAGTAAAAAATGGAAGGTGATAGTATCTACCGATTGAATGAAGTTGATCATATTGCAGGAAGATTAGTACATCAGGTTAGTAGATTGTTTTCTTTTGTTTATTATGTTAAGTTTTTAAGATATTTAGAATAGTATGTTTTAATATGTTAGTTATTAAGTTGACTTAATAATGTTACTGTGATAAGTATTTAATTTATTTAGATGAGTATATTAGTTATTAGGTAGATTTAGTAATTTTATTTTGTTAAGTTTTTAATTTATTTAGAATAATATATTTTAATATATTAGTCAGTAGGTTGGCTTAGTAATTTTATTGTGTTAAATTTTAATTTATTTAGAAAAATATATTTTAATATATTAGCTATTAAGTAGGCTTAGTAATTTTATTTTGTTAATTTATGTAGATTAATATATTTTAATATATTAGTTATTAGGTAGGTATAGTAATTTGACTGTGTGAAGTATTCAATTTATTTAGATTAATATATTAGTTATTAGGTAGATTTAGTAATTTTATTGTGTTAAGTTAAGTTTTAAATTTATTTAGAATAATATATTTTAATATATTAGTTATTAGGAAGGAAGGCTTAGTAATTTTATTCTGTTAAGTTTGTTAAGTTATGTAGATTAATATATTTTAATATATTAGTTATTAGGTGGGTTTATTAATATATGTAGATTAAACTCTGTTAAGTTTTTAATTTATTTAGATCAATATATTAGTTATTAGGTAGGTTTAGTAATTATATTTTGATAATTTTTTGATTTATTTAGAATAATATATTTTAATATATTAGTTAGTAGGTAGGCTTAGTAATTTTATTGTGTTAAGTTTTAAATTTATTTAGAATAATATATTTTAATATATTAGTTAGTAGGTAGGCTTAGTAATTTTATTGTGTTAAGTTTTAAATTTATTTAGAATAATATATTTTAATATATTAGTTATTAGATAGGCTTAGTAATTTTATTCTGTTAAGTTTGTTAATTTATGTAAATTAATATATTTTAATATATTAGTTATTAGGTGGGTTTAGTAATTTTAATGTGTTAAGTTTTTAATTTATTTAGATTAATATATTAGTTATTAGGTAGGTTTAGTAATTATATTGTGTTAAGTTTTTAATTTATTTAGAATAATATATTATAATATATTAGTTATTAGGTAGGCTTAGTAATTTTATTATGTTAAGTTTTTAATTTATTTAGAATAATATATTAGTTATTAGATAGGCTTACTAATTTTATTCTGTTAGATTTGTTAATTTATGTAGATTAATATACTTTAATGTATTAGTTATTAGGTAGGCTCGGTAATTTACTGTGTTAAGTTTTTAAGTTATTTCAATTAATATATTTTAATATAGTAGTTAGTAGGTAGGCTTAATAATTTTATTGTGTTATGTTTTAAATTTATTTAGAATAATATATTTTAATATATTAGTTATTAAATAGGCTTAGTAATTTTATTCTGTTAAGTTTGTTAATTTATGTAAATTAATATATTTTAATATATTAGTTATTAGGTGGGTTAGTAATTTTAATGTGTTAAGTTTTTAATTTATTTAGATTAATATATTAGTTATTAGGTAGGCTTAGTAATTTTATTGTGTTAAGTTTGTAATTTATTTAGAATAATATATTTTAATATATTAGTTATTAGGTAGGCATTGGAAATTTTATTCTATTAAGTTTTTAAGTTATGTAGATTAGTAAATTTTAATATATTAATTATTAGATAGGCTTAGTAATTTTATTCTGTTAAGTTTTCAAGTTAGTTAGAGTTATATGTTTGAATATATAAGTTATTAGGTAGGCTGAGTAAATTTATTCTGTTAAGTTTTTTAATTTGTTTAGATTAATTCATTTTAATATATTAGTTGTTAGGTAGGCTCAATAATTTTTTTTCTGTTAAGGTTTCTAATTTATTTCTATTAATATCTTGTGCAGCATTTCCCATGTCAAGTGTAAATGAAATGTTATTAATTATGTTGCAATATTTGTTTTTTTTTTGCAGCCAACGCGAATTATAAAAAGCAGGCGATATAATAAGATGGTAGAGCCACATCCATTGATGGAGCCATATCTGAGACAAGCAGGGTTTTGGCATATTGCACAGATAGTTCCTGTTTATGATTATGACATACCGTTGATTAGTGCACTTGTTGAGAGGTGGAGGCCCGAGTCGCATACATTTCACCTCCCGTATGGAGAATGCACCATCACGCTACAGGATGTTGCATTTCATCTTGGGTTGCGCGTGGATGGACAGGCTGTTAGCGGTTGTATTGGTGCATGGGAGAATTTTAATCGGGGCCGCAATATGTGGACACTGTGTCAGGAGTTGCTTGGTGCAGTTTCACCATAGGAGGAGGTCTTGGGATTCACTGTGAATCTAACTTGGTTCACAAATACATTTCGCAATTTGAGAGATGATGCTGATGAGGCTACAGTTATCCGGTACACTCGGGCATATATTATGGTTATACTTGGTGGATTCATGTTCCCGGATAAGTCTGGGTTTAGGGGTCAGTTGAAGTGGCTCCCACTCTTACAGAACTTAGCAGAGACAGGGCAATATAGTTAGGGGTCTGCAGTTCTTGCAGCACTGTACCGCTCTCTATGTCGTGGGGTTAAATACAATGTCACTGAGATTGGAGGGTGTTTGGCGCTACTGCAGTCATGGGCATGGTATAGGATGCCCAAGTTATATCCCGGACATCAGTGTCCGATCTGCTTTCCACTAGCATTGAGGTATATTTATTTGATTATGTATTTTTTTTGTTTTTGATATTTCATGTACACCATTTTTAAATAAGTTTCATTCCAGGTGGAGGGGTTATACTTGCACTACTAACACAAATAGGAGGCGACTGTTGAGGTATAGGGACCAGATTGATGCGATTGGTATTGCTGGGGTAAGTTGGAATGCATCATGCTCTTGCAGTGTTTGTTTAGTGGGTCTTATATTTAAAATTGTAATAGAATTTTATCCATTATGTGCAGTTTCGGTGGACCCACGACTCCACCCACACAGTATGGACCAGTCTGTAACTGAACAATAGTTCCTGGCATATAAGACTTTAGCCCACCAAACCATCTAGGAAGCTCATTATATGATTGCTCCTAATCACCATAAATCATGGCAATTGCTTTTTGTTTCGCCAGCCAAACCTTCATGTATGTTGTCTTGAACCTTAACTCTGACTCTACGGATGCTTGCAACGACTTGATGGCGATTGTCGGATCCACTTCCACCAAAGGATAAATATGGGCATAGATAATATGATAATCCATCAGCGCATGCTGATTCGAAGACTCGGGAAATGTACATGTATGTGGTCTAGTTAGCTTCCTAACTTCCCAAAGTTGCGATTTCGTGCTAAGTGTCACGCGGATACTCCAATTACAACCATCGCCAAACTTTACGCATTTGCAATGAAACTTTATGTGATCTGACTCATGCAATTTGTATTGCATGCCTCTTTTGATGCTATATCGTTTAACTGCTAACAACACTTCTTCTTTATTGCGAAAAACTTGGCCAATTGTTAGCTCATTTTCTCCTTCAGAACTCGAGCCTGCTGTTGACCCAACTAAGTCAGACCGCAATGCATCAAAATCAACTGCAAAATAGTGACTGGGTCGATCTCGGGTCTGACAATGCTTCTGCGCTTGAGACTGCTCCACGAATTGTTCCTCCAAGTTTTGAAGACGAAGTGACTCTTCCTCCTCTTCTTCGTCACCATAATTTTCCGCTCCATCCAGCTCCTCTTCTTCGTCATCATGGATTCCCCCATGATCAACACCAAAATCAAACTCCTGAACTGGCCTAGAAAGTGCTAATGGCTGGGGAATTAATGGCAATGGCTCCCCAACACGCCTTGCAAGATGTGCAAAGCTTAGAGAGGTCGAATCTTCTTCTACCGCATGTGAACTTTGTACATCTTCATGCGACACTTCAAAGGATGGGGCTGCATGATCTGCAGCCACAAATGATGATGTCCCCACATCTGCCCCACCACCGCTTAGAGGATCTTCAAGTTCAACAAATAGATCTATTCTTTGAACATCAGAAAATGACTGAAAATAAGAAAACATGTGACTTACGTGTTTATCTTTCCGAATTTGAAACCTCCTGTATCGAACCCCATTTGGCCCAATATCTACCGGCATCCTGTAAAATATTTTTGCAATTTGCTTGTTACTTCCATCAAACTCTTCAAGTATTTTGCTCTGTAGCTCTAAAAAATTAATACAAGAACTGACTACCAACCAAGCTTGATCGTCACTTATGAATGTCTCACCCTCAACTGTATTAACGATCTCTCCATTATAATAGACAAGAATATTTACTAAACTCTCTGCCATATTGTCACTCTACCTCACTACTGACTGGTTTTTTCCTTTCCTTTTCGTGTTGCTCCCTTGAACCTGCATTATAGCTCTATATATAATGCATTACACAACTTCTAATCGGTTTAAGCCGATTTTGTGATTTTGACGGATTTAAATCGTTTCAAACCAATTATTCTTACGAATTTACTGTAGCTTTCAGTTGCTGTCAGATTATCCGAGAAATCGGTTTAAATTGATTTTTCCGAGAAATCGGTTTAAATCGATTCAAAAATCAATTTAAACCGATTTATCACACGTTCTGACACACCCTGACAGATTCTGAAAATCGATTCAACCCGATTAAACCAATTTCTGACACAATCTGACAAATAGTGCAGAGCTACAGTGTATAATCGGTTCAAACCGATTTTTGTCTGGCCAAAACAGTAAGAAATCAGCTCAAGCCAATTTTTGGTGGACTTGAACAGCTGGAAATCGGCTCAAATCGATTTTTTAACAAAATTTCCCCTGAAATCGGTTCAGGCTGATTTTTGTTCAATGTGTGCTACTTCGCGAACAGAAATCGGTTCAAGCCGATTTTCATATAAACCAATTTCAGACATTTGTGTAATTCTTTTCGCTTCAGGATATATATATATATATATATATATATATATATATATATATATATATATATATATATATATATATATATATATATATATAATATCCTCTTTTTTTAATTTTATTTACGTTAAAAACTCTTTAAAAAAAATTGATGCTTCTTAAAGAATATAAACAACTCTGCCCGGTGGGAAGTACTCCCTCCATATTACAATAATTATCCAAAACTAAATAATACACATATTAATGAAAACAAAAAAAAATCTTGATAAATGGAGAAAACTATATGAGTTGACAAAACTATCATTATTAGTCATTATTACTAATCTTGATAAACGTATTAATTTCTTAATTAACACATCAACACTAAGGGTATAAATGGGAGAAAAAATTAATGCAACCTAGATAACCTAAATGGACAGATATTCTGAAACATGGAAATGTAAAAAATTGACAGTTATTGTGAAATGGAGAGAGTAATTGTTCAATTTTAAATGTGTACATAAATAAAGAAAATGAATAAAAATGTGTCTGTTAACAAAATTTAGACGGATTTTACAATATTACATACCCTTAATATTAAGTATCTTTCTTCTTTAATTTTTTTTGGCAGATATCTTTCTTCTTTATTCTTTAATTACATCTTCTCATTTACTCTCTCTCTCTCTCTTCCACTAATTAAGGATACAATTGAAAAAACGGGAGTGGCTATTGCTACTTCGAAATGGTTATTGTTACTCTCACTTGCATTAATTATTATTTAGTTTCATTAAATTGCCCTTCTTCTGTTTTAATCAAATAAAACTAACATATGTAATGCTCATAATATAATGTCTAATTCTAAATGTTATTACCATGGCATGACAAATACTTCACATCATAGAATATGAACACAACCCTCTATCTAATTTGGCTTTCTTTCCCCTCATGTTACTTAAAGAAAATAATCAAATAAAACTAATACATAATTGATAGTTATTGTTTATTAGTTATTATAATGATATCAATATCTATTATTATTCATTTAATTAAAAATAATTTAATTATTAAAATATTTAATATTATTTTCATTAGTTTAGTTACAAGTATTTTACATTAACTTATTTGATGTAATAATTAATATTTTATATATTGAATTATTTCCTCTAAAACTTTCTTAAGATAAAACTACATAAATATTTTAGAAAAAATAAAAATAATGAATAATGAGTAATAAAAAAGATAAATACTATATCAAACTATACAATATGCATGTTATTATTTAATTTTAATGTCCAATGTTTATATAATTTGAAAAATATTAAAGACACACATATATTTGTCCTCCTGTAGACTTTTAAATTTTTTTTTGACATTTATTTTAAAAATGTAAATTGTATATATGTTATCTAATAGAAAATACATAATATAGTTTTTAAATTATTCACATATCGAAAAAATTAACCCTTTTAAACTCTTTTTGATGCAAATAAGTAATTAAGTTAACTTATAAATACCTCAATTTTTAATAATATAAATAAATAAAAATTAATTTCCAATCTAATAGAAATAAATTATGGTATCATTTTATTTGTTTACTACTTTTTAAATTTATTTAAATGATAGATGTTATAAAATATATAAGTAATTATATACCGCAATTTATTATCATGTCTTTGTTATTAATCATTTTTTTAAAAATATTCAACATTGTATTATTTAGATATTTTTGGATACAAAATTTAAAGCAATTAAATAGTTGAATCAAATCATTATAATAAATAAGACATTAAGACTTATAATATCTAGTAATTATGTGAATATTAAAAATAAGATTAATAATAAATATTTTTATGTAGTTAAACTAATTTTTAATTAAATTTGTAACAATAATTTTTTATAGTATTATAAATTATTTATGTTAGGTATGATTTTAGTTAAAATAGAATAGGGTAGTTTAGTAAAACTAAAAAGCAATTAATGTAAGTGGGAATGATAATAGCCACATAGAAGTTACAATAGCCCCTCCTTTGAAAAAGTAATGATAAATATTTTCTAAAATTTTTAAATACAGGGTGACGTTTTTTTTGGTAAGAAATGAACAATTATTTATGAGAAAAAAAGGTCAATTTCTCATTTAATGACGTATTAAATTTTATGATCATCATCAATTATTGACTCACGCTACGTTACACACTTACACCTCCTTTATCACTCCTACTGCTATGTGTTTGATTGTGTACTTTTTTTAAAAGTTTTTTTTTAGGTTCAAAAATTATGTCATTTGACAATAATGAGTAAATTTTACCACTATTTTCTTTAATACAACGATGGAAGTCGATGCAGGTTTCAGTGCACCTCAGAGACCTTTGGTCACAATTTTTGTAAATCAAGAATGTTAGGTGTAATTACACTGAATTCAATGAAAGGTTACTATAATTGTTCTTGGTTTTTCGTTAACATAATAGAATTTTTTATCTTTTTTATGTAGGGATGCAGACCGTGTTCTGAGGCGGTACCAGCCAGCAATGACAGTTTTGAAGATGGGAAACCGCCTTAAATTGACTTATGAATTCAAAGAGGTATTTTAGTCGATTATATTTATATACTTAATATTACTAAAATATTATATTTTGAGTTGAAAATAATTGATCAGTTTTAAACGTGTACAAAAATTAAAGAAATGATTGAAAATGTCTCAATGCTAACATATTTTAGATTTAAATATAATTTTTAATACTAGTTATCTCTCTTTAATTATTTCTTCTTATTTACTCTCTTTCTTCTTTAATAAAATGTATGATAAAAAAATTAAAAAATATTATCTGAAACTCCTAAATAGACAGTCATTTATAAAATAAAATAAAATTTTAAAATCGAAGAGTTATTTTCTACTGGAGGTGGTATGATTTTGCCTTTAATAGTTAATATATGTCACATGTTTTCTTTTTTCGCCATTTAAATTAACAAACCACTTGGAGGGGAGGCAGAGGAGGCCAACGTAGCTTTCAATAAACCTCAAGGTCCTCCATAGACAATTTTGTCCTTATTTTTATTGATATAAAAGATTTTGTTTTATAAAATTAAATACTTTCAGCTTTTAATCGTAAAATGATTTCTTTAAGCAATCCAAAACCATGAGATAAAATTGTTTAAGCCTAGCAGTACATATCTATCCTATGATTTAAGAAGACATAAGAAGTTATGATATGCAAGATGGAATTTTCACTTTTATTTAGATAACATAAAAGATCATCCTTTCTAGGAGACATTCACAACAATTGGGCATCTTACAATATGTTCTCCATCTGTCCACAATAGTGATGAGGAGAGTACAATTTCCTCAAACTTTCCTCCATCAACTTTGACAATGAAAGATTGTTTTTCCTTTAGAGATTTGAATGAAAGAACCTGAGGCACAACAGTTACATTCAGGCCTGAAGATGTTTGAACACTGGCCTTATAGGTTGAGTTAGGAAACCCAACATTTGTGGCTGTTCTTGTAAAATTAACTGAAAATGGTTTCATTGGTTGAACTTGTATTGCAAGTGAAGGATAATTGATATCTTTCAGCGTTGATTTCCGAGGAGCTGATGAAGGGCAAGTGCTGTTATCACCAGAAATTTTTCTAACTGTTTTGGTGTCATATCCAATATTGCATAGCAAGCTTACATAGTCTTCCTTGGAAAGATCAAAAACTAGCCCAGGATTGATTGCTCTCAATGGGTCAACATGCCCTGATCCATAAGCAAATTCCTTAAGATCTTTACTTCCCTTCATTGGTTTTGCAGTGGTCATAATGGAAGATTTGATAGCTGCAGGAGACCAATCAGGATGAAAACTCTTAACATAAGCAGCTATACCAGCAACATGGGGGCATGACATTGAGGTTCCAGATAGTATGTTGTATTCGACAGATCTATTATCACTAGGAAAATCAGAGGGTGATGCAACAGGAGAATATGCTGCTAAGATTTCCACTCCTGGGGCACTTATATCTGGCTTCATAATTTCTGGAACAATTCCATTTGGTCCTCGAGAAGAGAAATCAGCAATAATAGGAGCATTGGTATCTACAACGGCCTCACTGTTCAATATTTCAACCAGAGGACTAGTAGTAGAATTAGCATAAGATACAGCAACATCGTATGCTTTTGATTCTACATCTAACGATGGGTAAGACGTGACCAATGACTCAAATGAATCGGCCTTTAAAATTGAGCCAAACGCACCAGCTTTATAAACAGCTACATATCCACCTTCCTTATTGTCACAGCAAACAATTTTTCCTTTTACCAATTTTGGGTCTAAACAATAACAAGCTGCAATGTCCTGACCTGAACAACTTTTATAAGAAGCAAGCCTTCCAGTGACCAGAGGAGTCTTTTTCCCTTTTGATGTGAAACTATTTATTCCTTTTCCTGATATTGTTACCCCATTCCCAAGGGAGACCTTGTCAATAATTCTGCGGTCAATGGTGCTAGCTGCTACACTTAGCATCCAGGGTGCTACACTATGTATGGAGCCTTTAGCAGGACCGTCATTACCTCCAGAATTGATAGTTAGAATCCCTTTTTCCATTGCATGGAAAGCACCAATTGCTATAGCGTCTGTTTTGAAATCAATTAATACATTATTTCCAACTGAGATTGTGATGAAGTCCACACCATCTGCAATCGAATCATCAAAAGCAGCCAATATGTCAGCTTGTGAGCAATATTCTTGGCATGCAGCGTAGACAGCTATCCTTGCAGATGGAACCCCTCCTCTTGCAACGCCTCCTGCAATCCCATAAAAGCCCACACTTTTAACTTTGTTTCCTGCTGCAGTTGAGGCGGTATGACTTCCATGACCATTATTGTCTCTTGCAGAGCCTTCTTTGGAAGATGACGGATAATATCTTGCCCCAATGATTTTATTGTTGCAAGTAAAGTTTTTGCCGCCTGCACAAACGCCTTTCCATTTCTTTGGAACAGGACCAAAACCTTGGTCATTGAAACTCTCAGATTCTGGCCAAATTCCGGTGTCTATGACACCGATTATGACATCACTCTCAGCTGTTTGATTTCGTTTGTTGGCTGATTCTTTGAGTCCCATGAAGTCCCATGATCTTGTGGTGTGCAGTTTGAGTGTTTTGCTTGGGAAAACAGAGACCACTCCTTCCATGTTGGTGAGTTTGTCTCTCTGTTGATCTGTGATCATAGCAGCAAAACCATTGAAGCTCCTCTTGTAACTTCGAACCAAGCGGCTTGATGCATCAGCAGCACTGCCTTCAGTGACTTGTTGCAGCATTGTGAAATGGTGAGAGGTTGGAGAATAAGCTCCATTAGGGAGTGAGCCCATGTATACAATGTGGAGTTTTTCATTTTTACCATTCGCATCGCACACCAAGGAGGGTGTGGATGCAAGAATGAAGGACATGCACAGGAAGAAGACAGGACTATACTTGGCCATTTTTCAAGTCCAAGAGATATAGACATGAAATGATTTGTATTGTATATATAAAAGAATAATCTCACCGGAAAGAATAAAATTGTAAGACAAATCTATACCACGTACATCCTATTATCATCATATACAATGTACGAGTGAAAAGAAAAAAAAATTATACAATAAATGTATACATTACTCTTTCCTCCACTTATCACATCTAATAATAATAAAATACCTGATATATGTTTATTGTAATTTTATTGTTTTCATAATATTGCTCTATATATAATATATAATAGATAAGAATATGACTTTTGAGGTTAATATGTAATAGAATCCTTTTTGAATTTTTCAGCAACTATTAATGTTATTGCACTGCATTAAATTGTTTTTGACTTTTTGATTAGATATTTCTCTGTTACAATAATTTACTTTACGTTACTAATGTAGCAATTTATTGAAAAATTAAATAAAAGATAAATATTCGTTTACAATGACTTTTTAATATATTAAAATTTCCAAAATAACCTATATTATAATAATAATATTATAATGATTATTACTATAACAAGCATTGATCAATATTGATAAAATAATAATTAATGATAATCAATACTAATAACAGTGATAATGAATAATAATGGTTATTTTTAATAATTTTTTGGTAAAGGTTTATTTTTAATAATTAATACTCTTTTCATTTATAAATAATTGTCCAATTTTCAAGTTTCGTTTTTGCATATATAGTTGTTCATTTAGGAATTTTAGACAATATTTATTAATTTATTTCTATTATACCCTTTTAGGCCCTATTTTGTGCATCATATTAAGGCATGATACGATAAGATAATACAATATATAATTGTTTTATATATTGTTTGTTGTGAACAATGTATTCTATAAGTTTATTCATCAAACCTTCCTTATACCTTAAAATGAAATATAACTTAATTAAGCCTAAGGAGGGAAGATATAAGGCTTGATTAGTTTTTAATATATAAGGTTTTATTTTTCATATTCAATCAAAAATAAATAATATAATAAATAAAATTATTATTAAAATGAAATCATAAATATAAAATATATAATAATAAATAATATAATATAACAAATATGTAAAACATAAAATAAAAAATAGAAAATAAAATAATCAAATATTAAATGATAAATATATATTTAAATGAATAATAAATTGTATAAAATATAAAATTAAATTATAAATTATATACTATTAACATATATAAATAAATAATAAATAATATGGTATATTAAATAATGATTAATGATAAAAAAAATAATTTAATATTTATTATTAATCTAAAACTCAAATAATTATAATAAAACTAGTAATTATATATTTATTTATAGTTAGAGTTATTTTTAAATAAATGATAGTATTATGTAATTTTAATAAATAGAAATAATTAATTAAAGATATTCTTTATTTTTATTTAATATTTATATATAATTAGAGTTATTTGTAAATAAATAACAATATTCTATAATATAAAACATAGTATCTTATATAATATCATACCAAATTCTATATAATATTAAAAATTTATCAAATCTTATACTGTCACGTGTGTCAAATAGACTATTAGTAGTGAAAGAGAAAGAGAGAGAGAGTAACTAGGAAGAAGCAGTTAAAGAAAAATAAATAAATAGTAAGAATAATTTAGTAAAATGTACTTTTTTGTTTTTTTAAGATTGAGATATTCTCGTTCATTTCTTTGGTCCCTGTGCACATTAAAATTGGATAAGGATTTTAAAATGGAAAGAGTAACAATTATTAATAATTAATACTATTAAAACTGAAAGTCTGTACAATTATTAATTAACGTTAATAATAATCATAAATAGCAATTATCATCATCATTATTATTAAACAAAATAGTTTAATTTTTTGTATTGAAGAAATTATATTGATTGCAATGAAGTTTGAGTCTAGGACCTTATACATACTAATATCTAAATCCCTCATTATTAGACTAACCACTAGACCTAATAAAATAGTTTAATTCTACTAGGCAATGTGCCAAATGCCAGTAAAATAGTTTAATTTTTATTTAAAGTATACCTTTTTTAACCCCACAAAAAAATATTGGTGTAGATACTTCAATTTGTCATTGTTAAAATTGATTTGTCCCTAATAATTTAGTGTTTATAATACTCATATTTCAAACACTGAAATTGTGTGCAAATTTTTTTGGTCTATTATGATTTTTTTTATTGTTACAATTCTCTTTACTTTGAAGTTAAACTTTTACAAAAAAGTTAAAAAATTTCCCTGATAAAAATTTTAAAATTTTATAAAATTGAAAATAAGGCCTAGTTTGGTTACTGTATTTAGATAAAATATACGGTGGCACTGAGTAGTAGATATGGAAATCCTGTGTCCCCACTGTTGCCTTTTTTGGGTGGACCGAAATTCAGACAAATTTTATCCCAGAACAAAAATATTTTTAACGTTTTGTATCCATCTCTTTTTTGAAATAGATTTATGTCTTCATCGCCTCTATATTTTGTGTCTTAAAACAATAGCCATCTTTTGACCCAAACATACATTGAGACCCTTTTCTTTTTGTGAAAAAGGAAGAAAAAAAAAGACTTCAACCCATAAACTCAATTAACCAAACGTAAGTTCAGCCCACAAAAAAAAAAAAATAGAAGAGCCCGAAAAAACTTCACCTAACTGCATACTTGTTGGTTATAATAATAATAATAATAATAATAATAAAATATGCAACTTGGTAAAAGCTTTCATAATGGAAATTGCAATCTGTATGAATTTTGGGTGGTATTTTACCCAATTATATTCATATGTCTAATATTACTAAAATATTAATTTTTTAGTTAAAAATAATTGTCCAATTTTCAACATGCTCAAAAATTAAAAAAAAGATTGAAAATTTCTCAATGTTAACTTTTTCTAAATGTAAATACAATTTTTAATACTAATTATCTCTCGTCTTTAATTATTTCTTCTCATTCACTCACTTTCTTTAATAAAATATATGATTGAAAAAATAAAAAAATATTATCTGAAATTCCTAAATAGATAGTCATTTATGAAAAAAATAAAATTTTAAAATTAAGGAGTTATTTTCTACTGGAGATATATAATTTTGTTTTTAATAGTCAATATATATCACATGTTTTCTTTTTTGATTATTTAAATTAACAAACCATTTGTTGTAGAGGAGGCTAATGTAGCTTTGAATAAACATCAAAGTCCTCCATAGACAATTTGTCCTTCTATTTATTGACAAAAGAATTTTTTTAATAAAAGTAAATACTTTTAGCTTTCAATCGTAAAATGATTTCGATATAAGCTCCAAAATCATGAGAAAAAGTTTTTAAGCCTAGCAGTACATATCTACCCTATGATTTAAGAAGACATAAAAATAAAGAAGTTAAGATGTGCAAGATGGAATTTTCACTTTTATTTAGACAACATGAAAGATCATATTTTCTAGGAGACATCTACAACAATTGGGCATCTTACATTATGTGTTCCATCGGTCCACAATAGTGATGAGGAGAGTATAATTTCCTCAAACTTCCCTCCAACAACATTGACAATGAAAGATTGTTTTTCCTTTAGAGATTTGAACGAAAGAACCTGAGGCACAACAGTTACATTCAGGCCTGAAGATGTTTGAACATTGGCCTTATAGGTTGAGTTAGGAAACCCAACATTTGTGACTATTCTTGTAAAATTAACTGAGAATGGTGTCACCGGTTGAACTTGTATTGCAAGTGAAGGATAGTTAATATCTTTCAGCATTGATCTCTGAGGAGCTGATGAATGGCAAATGCTGTTATCACCAGAAATTTTTCTAACTGTTTTGGTGTCATATCCAATATTGCATAGCAAACTCACGTAATCTTCCTTAGAAAGATCAAAAACTAGCCCAGGATTGATTGCTCTCAATGGGTCAACATGGCCTGATCCATAAGCAAATTCCTTAAGATCCTTACCTCCCTTCATTGGTTTTGCAGTTGTCATAATGGAGGACTTGATAGCTGCAGGAGACCAATCAGGATGGAAACTCTTAACATAAGCAGCTATACCAGCAACATGGGGGCATGACATTGAGGTTCCAGATAGTATGTTGTATTTGACAGATCTATTATCACCAAGCAAATCAGAGGGTGATGCAACAGGAGAATATGCTGCTAAGATTTCCACTCCTGGGGCGCTTATATCTGGCTTCATAATTTCTGGAACAATTCCATTTGGTCCTCGAGAAGAGAAATCAGCAATAATAGGAGCATTGGTATCTATAATGGCCTCACTGTTCAACATTTCAACCAGAGGACTAGTAGTAGAATTAGCATAAGATACAGCAACATCGTATGCTTTTGATTCTACATCTAAAGATGGGTAAGACGTGACCAAAGACACAAATGAATCAGCCTTTAAAATTGAGCCAAACGCACCAGCTTTATAAGCAGCTACATATCCACCTTCTTTATTGTCACAACAAACAATTTTTCCTTTTACCAATTTTGGGTCTAAACAATAACAATCTGCAATGTCCTGACCTGAACAATTTTTATAAGAAGCAAGGCTTCCAGCGACCAGAGGAGTCTTTTTCCCTTTTGATGTGAAACTATTTATTCCTTTTCCTGATATTGTTACCCCATTCCCAAGGGAGACCTTGTCAATAATTCTGCGGTCAATGGTGCTAGCTGCTACACTTAGCATCCAGGGTGCTACACTATATATGGAGCCTATACCAGGACCGTCATTACCTCCAGAATTGATAGTTAGAATCCCTTTTTCCATTGCATGGAAAGCACCAATTGCTATAACATCTGTTTTGAAATCAACCAATACAAGATTTCCAATTGAGATTGTGATGAGGTCCACACCATCTGCAATCGAATCATCAAAAGCAGCCAATATGTCATCTTGTGAGCAAACTCCTTGGCATGCAGCATAGACAGCTATCCTTGCAGATGGAACCCCTCCTCTTGCAACCCCTCCTGCAATCCCGTAAAAGCCCACATTGTTAACTTTGTTTCCTGCTGCAGTTGAGGCAGTGTGACTTCCATGACCATTATTGTCTCTTGCAGAGTTAGAAGATGACGGATAATATCTTGCCCCGATAATTTTATTGTTGCAAGTAAAGTTTTTGCCGCCTGCACAAACACCTTTCCATTTCTTTGGAACAGGACCAAAACCTTGGTCATTGAAACTATCAGATTCTGGCCAAATTCCGCTGTCTATAACACCGATTATGACATCACTCTCAGCGGTTTGATTTCGTTTGTTGGCTAATTCTTTGAGTCCCATGAAGTCCCATGATCTTGTGGTGTGCAGTTTGAGTGTTTTGCTTGGGAAAACAGAGACCACTCCTTCCATGTTGGTGAGTTTTTCTCTCTGTTGATCTGTAATCATAGCAGCAAAACCATTGAAACTCCTCTTGTAACTTCGAACCAAGCGGATTGATGCATCAGCAGCACTGCCTTCAGTGACTTGTTGCAGCATTGTGAGATGGTGAGAGGTTGGAGAATAAGCTCCATTAGGGAGTGAGCCCATGTATACAATGTGGAGTTTTTGACTTTCATCACTAGCATCACACTCTAAGGGGAGTGTGGATGCAAGAATGAAGGACATGCACAAGAAGAAGAGAGAACTATACATAGCCATTTTTCAAGTACAAGAGACATAGAGATGCAATGATTTGTATTGTGTGTGTGTCTATATATATTATCAAATGAATGATAAAATTGTATAAAAACTACACACTTCATATAGATATGATGAATAAATAAAATGAGTTAGAACTACTTATCACATTTAATAATAATAAGTTATGTGATATGTATCTGTTATACAATTGTATTTGACAACAAATATTTTTCTATATACAATGGCTAACGTTTTGACGTTCCTATGTAATAAAATCTTTTTTCACCAGCAAAAATATTACAGGAACAATAAAATTATATAATAAATGCATATTATACATTTTATCATTATTAAATATGATGAGTGATCCCCAGTTATTCACTCACTCATGATATTCAATGATGATAAAATATGTGATATGTATTTATTGTGCAATTTTATTATTCCCATAAAATTACTCTTTAACCTATTATATATGTTATTGCACTACATTAAATTGGTTTTGACTTTTTTATTGAATATTTCTCTATTACAGTATATTATAATAATGGATTTTTTAATAATTTGTTAGTAAATCCTCTTTTTTTTGGTAAAGGTTTATTTTTCATAATTAATACTATTAATAATGATTCAATACTAGTATTGATTATTAATTAATTTAATAATAATTAATACTTTTTTCATTTAGAAATAATTGTCCAATCTTCCAAAATTTAATTTTTGCATGTATCGTTGTCTATTTAGGAATTTTAGACAATATTTATTATTTTGTTTCAATTATACCTTCTTGGCCCTATTTTGTGCACCATATAAAGCATGATAGGCTAAGATAATACAATATGTAATTGTTTTATATATTATTTGATGTGAACAACGTATTATATAAGTTTATCTATCAAACCTCTCTTATATATTAAAATAAAATATAACTTAATCAAACCTAAAAAGAGAGGATAAAACTTGATTAGTTTTTTATGTATAAGATTTTATTTTCCATATTCAATTAAAAAATAAATAAAATGATAAATAATATAATAAAAAATAATTAAAATAAATTAATAAATTATTTTAAATAATTATATAGTAAAATAAAAAATAATTATTCAAATGAAATCATAAATATAAAATATATAATAATAAATAAAATAAGAAATAATAAAATAAAAAATATGTATTTAAATATATAATAAATTATATAAAATATAATAATAAATTATAAATTATATACTATTGACATATAAAATTAAGTAATAAATAATATGGTATATTAAAGTAATGATTAATAAAAAAAATTAATTTAATATTTATTATTAATCTAAAATTTAAATAATTATAATAAAATTATAAATTTAATATTAATTAAATATTTATTGATATTTAGAGTTATTTTCAAATAAATGATAGTATTATAAATTGAATCTAGGACTTTATACATACTAATATCCAAATCTCTCATCATAAGACCAACCACTAGACCTAATAAAATAGTTTAATTCTACTAGGCAATGTGCCAAATACCAGTAAAATAGTTTAATTTTTATTTAAAGTATACTTTTTTAACCCCAAAAAAAAATATTGGTGTAGATACTTCAATTTGTCATTGTTAAAATTGATTTGTACCTAATAATTTAGTGTTTATAATACTCATATTTCAAACACTGACATTGTGTGCAAATTTTTTTGGCCTATTATGAGTTTTTGTTATTGTTACATTTCTCTTTACTTTGAAGTTAAACTTTTACAAAAAAGTTAAAAAATTTCCCTAATAAAAATGTTAAAATTTTATAAAATTGAAAATAAGGCCCAGTTTGGTTACTGTATTTAGATAAAATACACGGTGGCACTGAGTAGTAGATATGGAAATCCTGTCCCCACTGTTGCCTTTTTTGGGTGGACCGAAATTCAGACAAATTTTATCTCAGAACAAAAACATTTTAAATGTTTTGCATCTATCTCTTTTTTCAAATAGGTTTTTGTCTTCATCGTCTCTATATTTTGTGTCTTCAAACAATAGCCATCTTTTGACCCAAACATACATTGAGACCCTTTTCTTTTTGTGAAAAAAAGAAGAAAAAAAAAGCCGTCAACCCACATACTCAATTACAACCAAAGGTAAGTTCAGCCCACAAAAAAAAATAGAAGAGCCCGAAAAATCTTCACCTAACTGCATACCTTTTTTTTTATACTGAGGGGGGATAAAGAGCCCAAAGGAAAAAGCAATTACACAGAAAGCTTTCTGGGCCTACAATGACCCGAAATTCAGCAAAAGTATTCAGAAAAATAAAAGCAGGTAAAACATTACAAAATTGAAAACCAGGAGGGATATCATGCCCATGTTTGGCGAGGCTGTCAGCACATTGATTTGCTTCTCTAAAGACGTGGACCACCTTTACAACCCAATCCCTACTAATAATGTTGTGAATCGCATTAATAATAGATGCACAGGCACGGACTCCGTGAGTACCTTTCAACATAAAGTCCACAGCAGCTTGAGAATCAACCTCCAAGACCACCTTACGAAAACCCAATTCCCAGCATAAAGAAAGACCCTTAAAGGCCCCCCAAAGCTCAGCCATCATAATAGAGCACGCTCCCAGATTACCAGAGAATGCTGCAACAAATTTACCTGAATGTTTTCTGATAATTCCTCCATAAGCAGCCGTTTCTTGTTGAACAAAAACAGACCCATCAGTATTAAGTTTAATCCACCCAGTTGGTGGAAGAGACCAAGAGATAGAACTAGAATACATCTCTTTTATAAAAGGATTAACATTCTCAGTAGCATTAAGAGCATAGCTATAGTCTTTGGCCAAAGAGATAGTTCGCTGAAATAATTGAGAGTCAGAAATTAAGATGCCTTCAAAAATAAAATCATTCCGGGCCTTCCAAATTGAACTGCACACCGAAACAAAAAGTAAGGGCCATTTAACCCCATAAAGGAAGTGAGACCTGATCCTAATATTCTCCTCTACCCATGCCGAAGTAGATAAGAGGAAGAAATTACCATGAATCAGACTATTGTCGATGCTCTTCCACAACGTCCGAGCAAATCTGCAGTCTCGGAAGCACCGATTCTGGATGAAGGGAGCAGATAGCACAAGTATCACATTGAGCCATGTGTCTTTTAACTCGGGCCTGGTTGGTAAGCACCTAACTGCATACTTGTTGGTTATAATAATAATAAAATATGCAACTTGGTAAAAGCTTTCATAATGGAAATTGCAATCTGTATGAATTTTGGGTGGTATTTTACTCAATTATATTTATATGTCTAATATTATTAAAATATTATTTTTTTAGTTAAAAAAATTGTCTAATTTTAAACATGCACAAAAATAAAAAAAAGATTAAAAATTTCTCAATGTTAACTTTTTCTAAATGTAGATACAATTTTTAATACTAATTATCCCGCGTATTTAATTATTTCTTCTCATTCACTCACTTTCTTCTTTGATAAACTGTATGATTGAAAAAATAAAAAAATATTATCTGAAATTCCTAAATAGATAGTAATTTATGAAAAAAATAAAATTTTAAAATTAAGGAGTTATTTTCTACTGGAGATATATAATTTTGTTTTTAATAGTCAATATATATCACATGTTTTCTTTTTTTATTATTTAAATTAACAAACCATTTGTTGTAGAGGAGGCTAATGTAGCTTTGAATAAACATCAAAGTCCTCCATAGACAATTGTCCTTCTTTTTATTGACAAAAGAATTTTTTTAATAAAAGTAAATACTTTTAGCTTTTAATCGTAAAATGATTTCGATATAAGCTCCAAAATCATGAGAAAAAGTTTTTAAGCCTAGCAGTACATATCTACCCTATGATTTAAGAAGACATAAAAATAAAGAAGTTAAGATGTACAAGATGGAATTTTCACTTTTATTTAGACAACATGAAAGATCATATTTTCTAGGAGACATCTACAACAATTGGGCATCTCACATTATGTGTTCCATCGGTCCACAATAGTGATGAGGAGAGTATAATTTCCTCAAACTTCCCTCCAACCACATTGACAATGAAAGATTGTTTTTCCTTTAGAGATTTGAACGAAAGAACCTGAGGCACAACAGTTACATTCACGCCTGAAGATGTTTGAACACTGGCCTTATAGGTTGAGTTAGGAAACCCAACATTTGTGACTGTTCTTGTAAAATTAACTGAGAATGGTGTCACCGGTTGAACTTGTATTGCAAGTGAAGGATAGTTAATATCTTTCAGCATTGATCTCTGAGAAGCTGATGAATGGCAAGTGCTGTTATCACCAGAAATTTTTCTAACTGTTTTGGTGTCATATCCAATATTGCATAGCAAACTCACATAATCTTCCTTAGAAAGATCAAAAACTAGCCCAGGATTGATTGCTCTCAATGGGTCAACATGCCCTGATCCATAAGCAAATTCCTTAAGATCCTTATCTCCCTTCATTGGTTTTGCTGTTGTCATAATGGAGGACTTGATAGCTGCAGGAGACCAATCAGGATGGAAACTCTTAACATAAGCAGCTATACCAGCAACATGGGGGCATGACATTGAGGTTCCAGATAGTATGTTGTATTTGACAGATCTATTATCACCAAGCAAATCAGAGGGTGATGCAACAGGAGAATATGCTGCTAAGATTTCCACTCCTGGGGCGCTTATATCTGGCTTCATAATTTCTGGAACAATTCCATTTGGTCCTCGAGAAGAGAAATCAGCAATAATAGGAGCATTGGTATCTACAATGGCCTCACTGTTCAATATTTCAACCAGAGGACTGGTAGTAGAATTAGCATAAGATACAGCAACATCGTATGCTTTTGATTCTACATCTAAAGATGGGTAAGACGTGACCAAAGACACAAATGAATCAGCCTTTAAAATTGAGCCAAACGCACCAGCTTTATAAGCAGCTACATATCCACCTTCTTTATTGTCACAACAAACAATTTTTCCTTTTACCAATTTTGGGTCTAAACAATAACAATCTGCAATGTCCTGACCTGAACAATTTTTATAAGAAGCAAGGCTTCCAGTGACCAGAGGAGTCTTTTTCCCTTTTGATGTGAAACTATTTATTCCTTTTCCTGATATTGTTACCCCATTCCCAAGGGAGACCTTGTCAATAATTCTGCGGTCAATGGTGCTAGCTGCTACACTTAGCATCCAGGGTGCTACACTATATATGGAGCCTATACCAGGACCGTCATTACCTCCAGAATTGATAGTTAGAATCCCTTTTTCCATTGCATGGAAAGCACCAATTGCTATAACATCTGTTTTGAAATCAACCAATACAAGATTTCCAATTGAGATTGTGATGAGGTCCACACCATCTGCAATCGAATCATCAAAAGCAGCCAATATGTCATCTTGTGAGCAAACTCCTTGGCATGCAGCATAGACAGCTATCCTTGCAGATGGAACCCCTCCTCTTGCAACCCCTCCTGCAATCCCGTAAAAGCCCACATTGTTAACTTTGTTTCCTGCTGCAGTTGAGGCAGTGTGACTTCCATGACCATTATTGTCTCTTGCAGAGTTAGAAGATGACGGATAATATCTTGCCCCGATAATTTTATTGTTGCAAGTAAAGTTTTTGCCGCCTGCACAAACACCTTTCCATTTCTTTGGAACAGGACCAAAACCTTGGTCATTGAAACTATCAGATTCTGGCCAAATTCCGCTGTCTATAACACCGATTATGACATCACTCTCAGCGGTTTGATTTCGTTTGTTGGCTAATTCTTTGAGTCCCATGAAGTCCCATGATCTAGTGGTGTGCAGTTTGAGTGTTTTGCTTGGGAAAACAGAGACCACTCCTTCCATGTCGGTGAGTTTTTCTCTCTGTTGATCTGTAATCATAGCAGCAAAACCATTGAAACTCCTCTTGTAACTTCGAACCAAGCGGATTGATGCATCAGCAGCACTGCCTTCAGTGACTTGTTGCAGCATTGTGAGATGGTGAGAGGTTGGAGAATAGGCTCCATTAGGGAGTGAGCCCATGTATACAATGTGGAGTTTTTGACTTTCATCACTAGCATCACACTCTAAGGGGAGTGTGGATGCAAGAATGAAGGACATGCACAGGAAGAAGAGAGAACTATACATAGCCATTTTTCAAGTACAAGAGACATAGAGATGCAATGATTTGTACTGTGTGTGTGTCTATATATATTATCAAATGAATGATAAAATTGTATAAAAACTGCACACTTCATATAGATATGATAAATAAATAAAATGAGTGAGAACTAGTCATCATATTTAATAATAATAAGTTATGTGACATGTACCTGTTATACAATTGTATTTGACAACAAATATTTTTCTATATACAATGGCTAACGTTTTGAGGTTCCTATGTAATAAAATCTTTTTTCACCAGCAAAAATATTACAGGAACAATAAAATTATATAATAAATGCATATTATACATTTTATCATTATTAAATATGATGAGTGATCCCCAGTTATTCACTCACTCATGATATTCAATGATGATAAAATATGTAATATGTATTTATTGTGCAATTTTATTATTCCCATAAAATTACTCTTTAACCTATTATATATGTTATTGCACTACATTAAATTGGTTTTGACTTTTTTATTGAATATTTCTCTATTACAGTATATTATAATAATGGATTTTAATAATTTGTTAGTAAATCCTCTTTTTTTTGGTAAAGGTTTATTTTTCATAATTAATACTATTAATAATGATTCAATACTAGTATTGATTATTAATTAATTTAATAATAATTAATACTTTTTTCATTTAGAAATAATTGTCCAATCTTCCAGAATTTAATTTTTGCATGTATCGTTGTCTATTTAGGAATTTTAGACAATATTTATTATTTTGTTTCAATTATACCTTCTTGGCCCTATTTTGTGCACCATATAAAGCATGATAGGCTAAGATAATACAATATGTAATTGTTTTATATATTATTTGATGTGAACAACGTATTATATAAGCTTATCTATCAAACCTCTCTTATATATTAAAATAAAATATAACTTAATCAAACCTAAAAAGAGAGGATAAAACTTGATTAGTTTTTTATGTATAAGATTTTATTTTCTATATTCAATTAAAAAATAAATAAAATGATAAATAATATAATAAAAAATAATTAAAATAAATTAATAAATTATTTTAAATAATTATATAGTAAAATAAAAAATAATTATTCAAATGAAATCATAAATATAAAATATATAATAATAAATAAAATAAGAAATAATAAAATAAAAAATATGTATTTAAATATATAATAAATTATATAAAATATAATAATAAATTATAAATTCTATACTATTGACATATAAAATTAAGTAATAAATAATATGGTATATTAAAGTAATGATTAATAAAAAAAAATTAATTTAATATTTATTATTAATCTAACATTTAAATAATTATAATAAAATTATAAATTTAATATTAATTAAATATTTATTGATATTTAGAGTTATTTTCAAATAAATGATAGTATTATAATATTTTAATAAATTGAAATAATTAATTAAAAATATTATTTAATTTTTATTTAAGATTTATAGATAATCAGAATTATTTATAAATAAATAATAATATTCTATAATATAAAATATAGCATCATATTCAATATCACTATAAATCCAATATAGTATTAAAAGTTTATCAAGTCTTATGTTATTAGATGTGTCAAACAGGTTGTTATTAATGGAAGGGAAAGAGTAACTAGAAAGAAATGTTTTAAAAAAATAAATAGTAAGGATAATTTAGTAAAACGTACCTAATATTTTTTTGAGATTATTTCTTTGGTTCTTGTGTACATTAAAATTGGATAAGGATTTTAAAATAGAAGGAGTAATAATTATTAATGATGAATACTATTAAAACTGAAAGTCAATACAAGTATTAAGTAACATTAATAATAATCATAAATAGCAATTATTATCATGATCATGATCATTATTATTAATAAAAATATTTTAATTTTTTATACTTAAGAAATTACATTATCATTAGGCAATGTGCCAAATGCCAGTAAAATAGTTTAATTTTGATTTAACGTATACCTTTTTTAACCCCAAAAAAAATTATTAGCGTTGACACTTAATTTGTCCTTGTTAAAATTTATTTGTCCCTAATAATTTAGTGTTTATAATACTCATACTTCGAACATTGAAATTGTGTTCAATTTTTTTTTTGTCTGTTATGATTAAATTTTTTATTGTTACAATTCTCTTTACTTTGAAGTTAAATTTTAAAAAAAAGTTGAAAATTTTACCCTGACAAAAAATTTGACGTTACATGAAAAAAAAAAGACCTAGTTTGGTTACTGGATTTGGATAAAAAAAACAGTGACACTAAGATAATAGAGACAAAAATCCCATGTCCCCATAATCCCCTTTTTTGGGTGGATCATAATTAAGGCAAGTTTTATTTTGGAATAGAAGCATTTTAAATGTTTTATATCCATTTCTTTCTGTAAATAAGTTTATGACTTCAGCACTTCTATATCTTGTGTACTAAAACAGTAACTAAATTCTATCTAAAAAAAAAAAAAAACTCTTTTGACCCAAACATACGTTTGGTTTTTGGTTTTTGGTCAGAACCCGAACATACGTTGAGACCTGTTTCTTTTTGGTAAAAAAAAAACAACCTCAACCCGCAAGCCCAATTCCAACCAAATGTAAGTTCAGCCGCAAAATAAATGGAAGAGCCTGAAAAATCTTCACCGTCCTGCAGACTTATTGGTTATAATAATAATCTATTATTATAATATTTAAGAGTCATTTTATGAAAATTATTACACATATCTTTCATACAGGGTTTTAGAATACATGTGTCATTCATATAATGATTTAGTACCCACTTTTCTCAATATTTATGTCTATAGATTTTTTAACTTAATTTATAATTTAATTACTAATTATTAAATATTACAATCATTAAATATTATATTAATCAATAAAATTAGAATCATTAAGATATATTCATGGGATTAAGAATCATTAAAATTATGATCTACAATTAAAAATAAGAATAATTAAGAATGGAAAAAAAAATATAGGATCTATAATCTATCTATAATATTAACATTCCGGGTATCACAACTATAATGATTTATGATTCACAATTTTTAAGAAGTTAATCATTAAATTTTTTTAAAAAAAGTAAAACTACAATTATTACATATTATTATAACATTATTTACAATCATTAGCATTTAATGATAGGATTGTCCATTATTCACATTTCAAAAATCACTTTTAAAATTGTCCCAAGTATTTTAACGTAATATATATGTAATATATCTAATGAGAGGTTTTTGACATATCTATTTGCTCCATCAGTATGTTTTATCTTGCTGAATTCTTTCTTCTTGCTTCTTTTATTTGTTTGCAACCTCAGTGATTGTTTAACTTTTTTTTTTATGTTTATATTGTTTTAGTCCAATGCTATTATGAAGATTTCAATTCACAACAAAGGTATCTTCTGTGTCTTCTTCATCTTCTCATGTCCTATTATATTTTTATTTTCTTTGTTATTTATCTCGCGTTCTTCACTTCTTCTATGATATATTAATAATATTGATATATAAATCTATAAATTCTAATTATAAAATGAGAAATCTTTTACGTCTGATAAATTTATATTATTCACTGATTTTTAGTTTTTTGAGTTTTTACATTTTCTTAGCTTTATCATGTTCTTTTTTATTATTATTTTTTTCTTGGTCACTTTTTTTTTATGTTAGATTGTGATTGTTTTCATTTTAATTTTCTTTCTAATTGCAACAATTTTATTTTTTCTTTGTCATCAATTTTTCCTTTGTTATGCATTTTTATTTTTAATAGAGAGCCATTTTTATCATTGATTTTTTATTTTTCCAAATTGCTATCTAGGTTTGGAGTAGATTATAGCATTATTTGCTCAAAGGTTTTGTGTTGTTGATTTATCATTCTTATTTATCTCTTTTGGTCTCTTACTTTTATTAGTTTAATTAATCTTTACATTTGATCTCTATATTTGTTATGTTTAGGACTTTTCACCATGGTAGTCATCAATTACTCTTATTTATATGGTCTTTTGGTTGAAAAATTGATACTTTGCTGTACTTTTATTTTGTCTATAATTTATTCATATACACAAATGATTTATTTTATATATTGAGTCATTATTATTAATTTTTAAGCTTAAGAAAACATATGTGAATCAAACTATTTTTTAACTCATCTTGGTGTTATTTTTATGCAATGCAACTTTCAATCTGTACAAAAACCTAAAATTTCCTAAGTGCGCATTTGGATGGAACAATAATAGGGGGAATGTAATTTTTTTTAAGGATTTAAAATGCATCATGATAAAATATCCCGTTAGGATATTCACTTAGAAAAAATTGTAAAATTCAAGAGATTTTAAAGAGTGATTTTATCTACCTAAAATAGAGGATTTTAATTTCCACCTATAGAAAGAGAATTTTGAAAATCCATACATGTACAAGAATAAGTTTTTCTTATTTTGGTAAGTCTCACTCTTATTATATTCTATTACAATTTCTTTATATTTATGAGATTTTTGTTTAATGTTAGTTTTAATTCATTTTGTTGTATTTTAAATTTTTTAAATATTCAGTTTATATTATATGATGTTATATTTATGTATCATTTAATTTTATTTATATAAAAATTAAACTTTATAATTCAAATTTAAAATATTTTGTGAATGAAATTTAAGATAATTTATGAAATATGAACTCATTATAATTGATTTTAGATCGGTTGAATTTTGTTCATTAATAAAAAAAAACTTATTTTTTTAAAAAAAATTTCATGTTTTTCAAATAAAATATGTTAAAATCAAGGTAATGTAATTACCCCACCTAAATAAAGTACTTTACAAACAATGAAAATGTAATTATTTATCCAAACAACAAATTTAAAAATTGAAAGAAACTTAATTAAAGCATTTTAATTTTCTAACATTTTAAATTCCCTTATATTTTAAAATTACTCCATCCAAACACACACTGAGCTTATTTCCATATTAGATAGTTTGTTTTTCAATAATTACATTTTTTGTGTGTTACTTAAGATATGTATATTTATAAGATTTTCATATCTACGAGATTTTGTCAATGATATGAAGGAGATTTTTAGTCTTAGATGGAAGTAATGATCAATAAACACCCGAAAGACAAAATGAATACTAACAGAAATAAGAGGATTTTTAAAACTAGGTTTTGCTGACTGAACAAATGGATAAATCACCACTTAGTATACAAGAATTAATAAGGAGAAAAATATACAATATTTGTCATTATGAAGTCAATTGCATAAGGGTTACAATATTCCTATGTTATTGTAGCAAATAAGAAGGTGAAAGCGAACATTATGAAAGCAATTACTATTTCCATTATATATGATTACTTGATTAGGAATACAACATTTATTTTAATTTTGTCGCATATAATAATAAAATTAGTCCAAGTTGCACACAATTTTATTAAATGATTTTTATCATAGATTGGTATGGTTCACGTTACAACCACGTTAATTCCATATTAAATGCGTTTTTTAAAAATAAAAAATTAAAATGGAACATAAAAGAAATTAAATGTATTTATTATATGAATCAATTTCTTAATTTGAAATAGATAAGTTTCAAATTGAATTCAAATGATATTTTAAATATGTTTACAAGGATTTGGATGATATTTACAAGCAAATTAACAAAGTTATGAAGCAAGAAAGATTTGATACAACAATTATGTGAATGAAAGAAAAATGGGAAACATAACAAGAGATTATGGAAGTTTAAAATTGATATTATGAGTCATGATCCTTTGTTACAATGACATGATCTTCTACTACTACAAACCTTAAATACTCAAAGTTTAACACATGATTTTGATATTTGATTTGTCTGAGGTAATTAACTATGTAAATTAAAAGTCTTTTAGCAAGTTTATATATTTTTGTTTACCAAAGTAGAGAATTCAAATTTTTGTAATTAATTGTATTATTGGGTCTATTAATAATGGAAAATTGAATCAATGAAGATTTGAACTTTCAGATACCTAGAATCAAATTTAGAAATCGAGGTTTGAATTTATTAGAAAATTTATTATTATGTTTAAAATCGATCAATCGGTATTTAAAATTAAAAATAAAAATTAATTTTACTTTCTTCCCATTTAAGTTTTAAATCTGATCATTTTATATTGAATAAAACATAATTTAAAAGAAATTAAAATTTCAATAATTTAATTTATTGTGATTTATTAAATCAAATCAAACATGTCTAAATCAGTTAGCATATCAATATACATATGTTAAGTATATTTGCAATATTAATTTATTAGTTTGATATCGTTAATTTATACAATTTCAACATTCATAATAATCATTTTTAATATTTAGGCAATTTATACTAAAATCTACATGACAAAAAATATTGTACATTATTTTAACAACCTTATATATTGGAGTTTTTAAAATAATTATTTATAAATAAATAAATAATAAAAAATTAATATTATATTTTATATTTTATTTTTAAAATATGTTTTTGAAATTTTTTTAAATCAGATAAATTATATTACTTTACTTAGATACTCCTAATTATCAATTAATTAATTAATATATAATATTGGTTAATTACTATATATATACACAAACACACACATACACGGTAATGATATCAAATGAATAATGTTGATTTATTCTTACTTTTCTAAAATTAAGAAGATAAAATAATAAATAAATTAATTAATGCCATGTGTTTTTTTATAACAAATATTGATATCGAAAGTAATCATTTAATGCACTATTTTTTTATTTTATACATTATTTTAATATTCGATATATAACAGATTTTATATGTTATTTCAAGATTCGGTATATACTAAATATAATCCATTATATTTAAATCAATATATACGTTAATTTATAATCTGTAATATTTGCTACAGATTATAAATTGAACTTTGATTTATCAAAATGAGGTAAATCACTCATATATAATAAGAGTATTCACTATGATTTTTTATTAATTTTATTTCATAATTCTTTTACTATCTTTATTATTTATTTTTTTTATTTTTTTATTTTTTTATTTTTTTAAGTATTATATTTATGGTCTCACATTAATTATCACTTTTACATAATGACATTTATAAAAATGAAAAGACAATTTTAAAAATATTTATAAAGATAAAAACTAAATTTTAAATATTCATGAAAGTCAAATACATATTATAATGTAGTTATATAGGGCTTAAATTCAAAATGACAGAACCAAGCAGTTTATGAAATTATAATTTCCTTATTTAATATAAAATTAAGCCTTAATTATCAAGCTAATGTGATTTTATGTATTTTCAATTTATTATAAAAAAAAGTATAAATCTATATGTTAAGGTTATTGGAAACCACTTTTTTTTAATCAATTTGGAAGTTTAATATATGGATAGAATTTATCAAAATTTTCTCACAAATTTCTTAAATAATAAATTTATTGAAGGTATAAAGGAAATTAATGAGTTAATATTGAGAAATCAGTTAAGGAAACTCTTTGTTACATTATTAAAGACAAAAACAATGACCATGTCGCTATTTGTATGGGAGCATATTTGAAAACTTTTAGAAGATGAAATCTTATATGATCGAAGAAGAATATTAAGGAATTAAGGTATTCTTTAAATTGTAATTTAAATTTTTTATTAATCATTTTATTATTATATTTCTAAATTTAAAGACAAATATTGTATTTTTTAGAATAAGTTAAGAGTTTCATATTGTCATAAAAAAAATGTTTTTGGTATATCTTGCTATCCTAGGGTCATAGCTAAAGAATTTATCTTTAATTGAAATTGAAAAATTACTTAATTCAAATGGAATATATTTGAAAGAGTTTAAGTCTATGTCATACCAAAATAATTCTTCACTAAATTAATTTCAAAGTCATCTCTTAGTTGAAGAGCTAGAATATGACAGAAAGCAACAATATATTGATATTAAAGGGTACTTATTTTCAATAAATAAGTTAAGAGGATAATTTATAATAATATAATAGATTCAACGTAACAACCACTGAGAATAAGATTTTTATTTTGTATACGGTTATAGAGGAACCGAAAAAAATTCATTTAGGGAATGTTTATTAAAATGATGTAAAAGGAAATGATGTGCAATTAAAATAATATAAATTAAGTATTTTAATTTACTATAATTATGTAAATGGCTAAGGATGATTAAAAAAGTAGAAGTTGTACCCGCTGGGATTACCTTAAAAAAGAGGACGAGAATGGAAACTCATTTAATATTCACAGGGATGAGGTTAAGTCACTGTTTGCTAAACAAGGTAGGGACAAGGAACGAGGTTCCTTTTCCATGGAGATCTGTAATTCTCTATTTATATAAATTATTTAAATATTCATTTTTATATATACACACACAAAGGAAAAGAGAATCTTAGCACATATCTTTATTGAATTTATATTTTGTATGTATTTTTATTTTTAATTTGGATTATGTTGCATTAGTAGTATTATGTATATTTATGTTTCAAATATTGAAATACTTTTCAAGTTTTTCTTCTTTTGAAATTATTTTAATGAACTCGTGAATACCCCGTAGGGATTCAAATCTCTGAAATAGGCAATAGGGACCCGCAACGGGAATAAAGATGGGAATAGGAAGCAAAATTCTAAACGAATAGGATACAAGAGGTATATCTCCTCTCTCATAGATACCCATTGTCATCTCTAATAATGACATATGATATTGTAAATATATCCACTTATTTCATTATTTATCAATTTCAACTATCGAAACATGCAAAATTTTGATAAAATAAGCTTTGTGTTGTAAGTTAAAAGTTGTCCACTAAGATTTTCTCAATCTTATAAATATCATATTTAAATAAAATATAAAATAAAATGACTTATTTTATATCCATAATCATTTATATTTTTTTCATTTGTTTAATTATTTAACTGTTAACTTATTTTCAAAATTAGTTTATACATTCAATTTTCTATAAGACGTATTTAAATAAATTATTATTTATTTTTTATAATGGTCAATAAATTATTTTTTATTATCATCCTGTGCATCGCACGGGTCGAACGACTAGTAATAATAATAAAATATGCAACTTGGTATGGAAATTGCAGTCTGTATGAATTTTGGACGATATTTTGCTCAATTATATTTAAACGTACATTAAAATTAAAGAAATGATTAAAAATGTCTCGTTGTTAATTTTTTCTAGATGTAAATACAAGTTTTAATACTAATTCACTCGCTGTTAATAAAATGTGTAATAAAAAAAATATTTTCTGAAATTCCTAAATAGACAGTCATTTACGAAAAAAATAAAATTTTAAAATTGAAGAGTTATTTTTCACTAGAGGCAGTATAGTTTTGTTTTTAATAGTCAATATTTGTCACATGTTTTCTTTTTTTATCATTTAAATTAACAAACTATTTGATGTAGAGGAGGCCAACGTGGCTTTCAATAAACCTCAAGGTCCTCCATAGACAATTTTGTCCTTCTCTTTATTGACAAAAGACTTTTATTTATAAAATTAAAACTTTCAGCTTTTAATCATAAAATGGTTTCTTTAAGCGATATAGGCTCCAAAATCATGAGAAAAACTTGTTTAAGCCTAGAGTACATATCTACCCTATGATTTAAGAAGACATAAAAATAAAGAAGTTATGATGTGCAAGATGAAATTTTCACTTTTATTTAGATAACATGAAAGATCATACTTTCTAGGAGACATTTACAACAATTGGGCATCTTACAATGTGTGTTCCATCTGTCCACAATAGTGATGAGGAGAGTATAATTTCCTCAAACTTTCCTCCAACAACATTGACAATGAAAGATTGTTTTTCCTTATTCGAATGAAAGAACCTGAGGCACAACAGTTACATTCACTCCTGAAGATGTTTGAACACTGGCCTTATAGGTTGAGTTAGGAAACCCAACATTTGTGACTGTTCTTGTAAAATTAACTGAAAACGGTTGCATCGGTTGAGCTTGTATTGCAAGTGAAGGATAGTTAATATCTTTCAGCACTGATCTCTGAGGAGCTGATGAAGGGCAAGTGCTATTTTCACCAGAAATTTTTCTCACTGTTTTGGTGTCATATCCAATATTGCATAGTAAACTCACAGTCTTCCTTGGAAAGATCAAAAACTAGCCCAGGATTAATTGCTCTCAATGGGTCAACATGCCCTGACCCATATGCAAATTCCTTAAGATCTTCACTCCCATTCATTGGTTTTGCAGTTGTCATAATGGAGGACTTGATCGCTGCAGGAGACCAATCAGGATGTAATTAAGCTCTTAACATAAGCAGCTATACCAGCAACATGGTGGCATGACATTGAGGTTCCAGATAGTATGTTGTATTTGACAGACCTTTTATCTGGAGGAGAACCTGAAGGTGATCCGATAGGAGAATATGCCGCTAAGCTTTCCACTCCTGGGGCACTTATATCTGGCTTCATAATTTCTGAAACAATTTCATTTGGTCCTCGAGAAGAGAAATCAGCAACAATAGGAGCATTAGTATCTACAATGGCCTCACTCTTCAATATTTCAGCTAGAGGACTAGAGGTAGAATTAGCATAAGATACAGCAAGTTCGTATGCTTTTGATTCTACATCTAAAGATGGGTAAGTCGTAACCAAAGACTCAAATGAATTGGCCTTTAAAATTGAGCCAAACGCACCATCTCCATAAGCATATCCATATCCACCTAATTTATTGCTACAACAAACAATTTTTCCTTTTACCAAATTCTGGGTCCAAACAATAACAACTTGCAAGGATCTCAACTGAGCAATTTTATAGGAAGCAAGCCTTTCAGTGACCAAAGGAGTCTTTTTCCCTTTTGATGTGAAACTATTTATTCCTTTTCCTGATATTGTTACCCCATTCCCAAGGGAGACCTTGCCAATAATTCTGTGGTCAATGGTGCTAGCTGCTACACTTAGCATCCAGGATGCTACACTATATATGGAGCCTTTAGCAGGACCGTTATTACCTCCAGAATTGATAGTGAGAATCCCTTTTTCCATTGCATGGAAAGCACCAATTGCTATAGCATTTGTTTTGAAAGAAAGCAATCCATTATTTCCAACTGAGATTGTGATGAGGTCCACACCATCTGCAATCGAATCATCAAAAGCACTCATTATATCAGCTTGTGAGCAATGTTTTTGGCATGCAGCATAGACAGCTTTCCTTGCAGATGGGACCCCTCCTCTTGCAATGCCTCCTGCAATCCCGTAAAAGCCCACACTTTTAACTTTGTTTCCTGCTGCAGTTGAGGCAATATGACTTCCATGACCATTTTTGTCTCTTGCATAGCCTTCTACAGAAGATGACGGATAATATCTTGCCCCAATGATTTTATTGTTGCAGGTAAAGTTGTTGCCACCTGCACAAACACCCTTCCATTTCTTTGGAATGGGACCAAATCCTTGGTCACTAAAACTATCAGATTTTGGCCATGTCGCAACAGGGATCGGGACGGGACGGCGAAAAATGAAATTTGTTTAAGATTGGAGTCGCCACCAAGTTTTTATTTGATTGGGAAAAAATATGGAAAACCCATTTAATTTTAAAAAAATTGATCTTTGAAACCAAATTTGAATTCGGGAGTCAATTATGCACAAGGAAGGGCAAAAAATTCATTTCGCAGCACCCCTGATACATCCGTATTACTACGGTTACCTTATTTGAATTGTGCAAATTATTAATAACCTTTCAAAATATTTATTTACACTTTTATTTTAGAAAATTATAAAAGAAAAAATTTCGCAAGTACCAAACTGTCACAGCTCAGGTATCCGTAATATTGAGTTAACAAGATGTCACAGCTAAATTAACATCTTTATTTGAAATACAATATATATACATTTCAATGATTAACTTAAATTAAGATAATAAAGAAAAATGAGGATAATAATAATAATAATAATAATAATAATAATAATAACAAATAAATAAATAAATAAATATTTACAATAATAATAATAATGAAGAACAAGAATATTTTTATGCAAAACAGTATAAAATAATATCATAAAATTTTAATTTTAGCTTGAAAATTTGAAACATCAAGCTGTCACAACTTAGATGTCCAAATTATTCAGTTAACAAGCCGTCTCGGCTAAATTAACATTTTATTCAAAATAAAATATTTAACAAGTAAATGACTAACTTAAATTTTAAAGAATAAAAATGCGTTTTTTAAAAAAATTTCAAGTAATGCAAATTATGAAAATTTAATTTTGGCTTGAAAATTTTAAACATCAAGCTGTCACAGCTCAGATGTTTAACTATGTTAACAAGCCGTCACGGCTATATTAACGTTCTTATTTAAAACAATTTAATTATTAGCTGAAGTTAAAAATAATACTAATAATAATATAGGACAATAAATATTTACAAACAGCAATAGTAATAAATATTTACAAGCTAAAACAAAATAAAGTAATATAGTAAAATTTAATTTTGAACTTGACAGGGATCACCTGCTCCTACGTATCCTCTGGTGCAATGAGGAATTCAAAATCACGTAGTTCTATATAAAAAATAATTGTGTGCTGACTTATTTTAATTATTTAAAAGAGTTTCAGAATATCAAGCCGTCACAGCTAAAATATCCCTCAACTTAACATTAACAAACCGTCACGGCTAAGTTAATCGCCAAAGGCCTAAATAGAAATAAAAGAACGGCAATAATTCAAATGTTCCTACATCTATTCTTTTTATTTTGAAACAGTCTAATTATTTCATCATTTTACTCCTCTTTGGAAATAATCCCAAACATCCTCACCATTTAGCTCCTTTTCTTTCTTTTTTTTTTCGGACCTGAAGCAGTCCAAAAGAGTTTCTAAGAACATACAAACATAATGCCTTCAGTCCAAACCAAAAAAATTAACAGGAGAGACACATCATGGTTTCGGAATAGGAATATTAGGGACTCCCCTTTTTTATTTAGGCCAAATAGTCCAATGAGCCCAAACGCATTCCATATTATGACACAGACCAAGAGAAGGCTTCTAAAGCATTAAAACAATATACATAATCCAAGTAAAGGAAATGAGGTCCCACACAGTCCATATAAAATAATACAAAACAAAACATAGACTCACCGCACATAAACAAAAAGAAATCCCACCCCACATAAAATATTATATATGGTCCACAAAAAAACAAAATGGAGTCCTACCCAACAAGAAACCAACGTGACAACATGAATCAAATCATAATACGATAAAAATAATGTAAAATATCAATGTGCAATGCAATAAAATAATGTAAAACACCAAATCACAATGTAATGAAAACAATATAAAACTAACAAGAATCCTATGAGTAACATTCTGGAACCAAAATGCTATCACGTAGGTATGGGTTTCATTTCTTTTGGAGAATAACATAACAGAGGGTATGGGCTTCACAAAAGTGCGTTTCCACAAAATAAGAAGGGCAAGCATGCAAGGGATGATAGAGAAAAAGGGATCTGCGAGCTGAGAGGGAAGGGGAAGGCCATGAACGCGCGGCCATGGACTAGTTTGGGAGGAAGCTGCAGAGAGAGGAGGTCGTGAAGTGTTGCAGTCAGGTGGAGATCTCAGTGCTGGTGGCGACTGGGCTCAAGGTCACGCCATGGCAGCGGTGATGATGAGGGAGAGGCTGCGCCACGGTTTCTATAGCCATGATCTTTGATGAAATTTTGCCCCAGTGTAAGTTCTTTGTGGCTCAATCAATCCACTTCTTGCAGCAAGTTGAACACCATAGCCATGATCTTTGATGATGTCTTCAAACCATTTCTTTTCAAAAATTGTTCCAATTTCAATCTTGCTTGATTCATTGGACAAATTCAACAACCAAAATTGCCCCAGTATAAGCTGCTTGAGATGATGCTTATCTTTTTGCTCTAATTTTTGCCTAGGTTGCTCTTTCAAGTTTTCAATCTAACGAGCTTTTTCTTTTATTTTTCTTTTTCTTTCTTTTCATTTTACCCTAACTTTTGCTTAGGTCGCTCTTTCGAGTTTTCGACCTAACGGGCTTTTTCAGCATCTTTTCAAGCACAAAACCTTTTGACTGCATCAGTGTTAATTGGTTTGGGCAATTCATGTCCATCCATATTTTGCAAAATCAACGCCCCACCTGAGAATGCTTGCTTGACAATGTAAGGACCTTCATAACTTGGAGCCCATTTTCCCCGTGCATCCTCTTGATTAGGGAGAATTTTCTTCAAAACCAAATCTCCCGGATAAAAATCTCTAGGACGGACTTTCTTGTTAAAAGTTTTAGCCATTCTACCTTGGTACAATTGGTCATGACAAATAGCTACTAACCTTTTCTCTTCTATCATGTTCAGTTGTTCATATCGAGCCTTCATCCATTCAGATTCTCCCAACTCAGCCTCCATTAGAACCCTTAATGATAGGATTTCTACTTCTATAGGAGATACAGCTTCCATTTCATACACCAATGAGAAGGGAGTTGTCCCTGTACTTGATCGTATGTTGGTACGATATGCGTGCAAAGCATAAGGCAGCATTTCATGCCAGTCTTTGTAATTCACCACCATCTTGGCAATGATTTTCTTGATATTCTTATTTGCAGCTTCAACCGCACCATTCATTTGAGGCCTATAAGGAGCTGAGTTGTGATGCTTGATCTTGAAAATCTCAAAGAACTTTTGAACTTCGGCGCCATTGAGGTTAGGAGCATTATCTGTGATAATTCTTTTTGGAATCCCATATCTGCATATGATGTCTTTTTTGATAAATCTGATGAACACCTTCTGTGTGATCTTGGCGTATGAAACTGCTTCCACCCATTTAGTGAAATAGTCTATCGCCACCAAAATGAAACGATGACCATTGGATGCTTTGGGATTAATTGGGCCGATGACATCCATACCCCACATCGAGAAAGGCCAAGGAGATACCATGTTTTGTAACGGAACTGGAGGAGCATTGACTCGATCTGCATATGTTTGACATTTGTGACACTTTCGAACATAACTGATGCAATCGTTCTCCATGGTAGACCAATAATATCCAATTCTTAGTATCTTGCGTGCCATCATATGCTCATTAGCATGGGTTCCACAGATTCCTTCATGGGTCTCAGTCATAATCATTCGAGCTTCATGAGCATCTACACATCTAAGGAGAGTAGTGTCATGATTCCGCTTGTAAAGGACTTCACCATTTAGGAAAAAGGCCATGGCTAATCGTCGAATTGTTTTTCTTTGCACTTCATTTGCTCCAGTCGGATATTCTCCTTTTTGAATGTACTGTTTGATGTCATGATACCATGGTCGGCCATCTGGCTCAATCTCCACGCCACAAGACACCTGCTCAGCTTGCACCTCTACATGAATAGGTTGTACATTTGCGTGGACCTCCAATTTAGTCATCACAGCCAAGGTCGCCAAAGCATCTGCAAATTGATTCTTGTCTCGAGTCAAGTGGGTGAATGATATATCGTCAAAGTGCTCAATTAATCGAGACAAGTACTTCTGATACGGTATCAATTTCGGATCCTTTGTACGCCATTCCCCATTAACTTGGTAGATTATGAGTGCAAAGTCCCCAAAGACTTTTAGTTCCTTGATTCCCAAGTCAATTGCAACTTGCAAACCATTTGCACATGCTTCATACTCTGCAATGTTGTTGGTGCATTCAAAGTCTAGTTTGATGGAGACTGCATCGCTTTCGGTGGTGATACCACTACCGCTCCTATTCCACATCCATTCATATTGACAGCCCTATCAAAATACATTTTCCATACATTCTCCTCTTCTATCTCATCTTTTTCCACTGTTAACACCTCACCATCGGGGAATTCCAGCATGATAGGCCGTATATCCTCAAGAGGATATTCAGCTAGATGATCAGCAATTGCACTTCCCTTGATGGACTTCTGAGTCACATATTTGATATCAAATTCAGACAGCATTACTTGCCATTTTGACATTCTCAACGAAACATGAGGACTATCAAATATGTATTTCAATGGATCCATTCGAGAGATTAACCAGGTAGTATAGTATAGCATGTACTGCCTCAACCTCTTGGATGCCCACACTAATGCACAACAAGTCTTTTCAATCGCCAGATAACGAGATTCACAGTCATTAAACTTCTTGCTCAGATAATAAATTGCCTGCTCTTTCTTTCCGGACTCATCATATTGTCCTAACATTGCCCCAAGAGATGTGGGCAATACTGTGAGGTACAATATTAAAGGATGACCTGGTACAGGTGGGGCCAGAATTGGAGGTATCATTAAATAAGCTTTTATTTTATCAAAAGCTTCTTGGCATTCTTCATTCCACTCCCCAGGTTGATGTTTTCGCAGCAGCTTGAATATAGGCTCACAAGTACTAGTCAAATTGGCAATAAATCTAGCAATGTAATTGAGCCTTCCAAGAAAACTTCTCACTTCTCGTTCAGTTCGGGGGGAAGACATTTCTTTATCGCCTTCACCTTGTCAGGGTCCACTTTTATCCCTTCTCTGCTAACAATGAATCCCAAAGAACTTCCTCAGAGAAGCTCCAAAAATGCATTTATTAGGGTTCAATCGTAACTTATATTTTCTGAGCCTCTCGAACAGTTTTCGCAGAACTGTCACATGACTTTCTCCCTCCTTAGATTTGGCGACCATATCATCTACGTACACTTCAATCTCTTTATGCATCATGTCATGGAATAATGCGACTATAGCACGTTGGTAGGTGGCACCAGCATTCTTCAATCCGAATGGCATGACAGCATAACAAAATGTTCCCCACGGAGTTATGAAAGTAGTTTTTCCTTTATCATGATTATCCATGGGAATCTGATTATATCCAGAATATCCATCCATAAATGAAAATCGGTGATTTCCAGCTGTATTATCAACAAGGACATCAATGTGTGGGAGAGGAAAATCATCTTTTGGGCTAGCCTTATTTAAATCTCGATAATCAACACACATTCTGACTTTTCCATCATTCTTAGGCACAGGCACAATGTTGGCCACCCAATCAGTGTGTCTTGATACCTCCAAAAATCCAGCCTCCAGCTGTTTAGTCACTTCTTTTATTTTCAATGACTTGTCAGGTCGCATTCTTCTCAACTTTTGCTTTTTCGGCTCAGTTTCTGGATACAAAGGGATCTTATGTGAAGCAATCTTCGGGTCTAATCCTGGCATATCACAATAAGACCATGCAAACACATCAAGGAAGTTTTTAAACAATGCAATCATTTCTGAGCGTTCGGGATTTTCCACTATTTTCAGCTCTTTCTTTTCTTCTTCAGTGCCCATGTTAATCACCTCGATTACCTCATTGTCTAAGCCAAATCCTTTTTCTGAGTATTCCAGTAGGTTTGAAAACTGCTCAACAACTTCTTCGTCATCCTCGGACTCATGGTTATCGCAGTAAATTGCAGCAAGAGAATCAATTAATAAGCTCCCAAATTTCTTTTCATGTGGCAAAATTTCTATGACATTCAAATTCCTGGAAAGTAATTGCGGTGGATTGGAATGCTAAATCAAATGGTGGATTATAAAACAGCATGAGAAACGCAAATTACCGAGCTAGAAGTGGTAAGGGAAAAACATAACGGAAAAAGATAAAGCAAAAGGAATAGAAACAGACACGAGGCAAATGGAAAACATATAGAAAGATTATTGAAAATCATGCAAATTCATTCAAATGATGTCTCTGAATAGCATAAACAAAAGCATAAATAATTTTTGAAATAATTTTTGAATAACACAACCCAACTAATTACTTTTTAGCAATAACATCATGCATTGGTTCAGCTGTCCAGTTCCTCAGCATTTCATCATTGCTGGCAGCATGAATCTTGTTGTTTTCCTCCATTTTCTCAGCATCCAAGGTGTTGATGATGGAGAAATAACAAAGGGAGCGAACTTCACCGGCCATAATCACTTCAGCTGGACCAGGGAATGTCTCTTTCAAGTGAGGAATCAGCTTCATTTTCCCTTTTTGTCTATTCTGTTCCAAAGCCAAGGCACTCATCTTGTCATCCAGAGAGGTCTCATATCCTAGACCAAATCGGTTAGACTTCTCTGGCACCGATACTGGAGTTTGGGAGCCTTGCAACTGTGGTCCTAGTCTTTTTCCTTCCAGATATCCACTCTTGGCCATGATGTGAGCCACTACTTGATTTTGTATTGGGGCCTTATCCTACTCTTGTCTCAGCCCTACTGCTTCCAGGTTGTGCCATAAACTGCTCTCTACTAGCTCTACATTTTCAACATATGGCAATGCCACTGGTTTAGATACTATGATCTCTTTCTCTCCATGGATTGTGATGACCGAACCATTTTCAACATATTTAACCTTTTGATGCAAGGTTGAAGGGACAACACCGACATTGTTAATCCATGGTCTTCCTAGCAACATATTGTATTCGGACTCAATTTCCATTACTTGGAATAACACTTCAAATTTGCTTGGGCCGATCTCCAGTAACAACGCCATTTCCCCCAAGATGCTTTTCTTCGCTCCATCAAAAGCTTTCACTATCATCATTTGTGGCAATATATCATCCTTGCTCATCGACAAATAGCGTAAAGTGGACACAAGTAAGACATTCAATCCCGATCCTCCATCAATGAGAACTCTGGGCACTATGTATCCTTTACATTTGAGGGTTATGTATAGTGCTCGTGGGTTGACTTGTGAAACAACTTCTTCATCTGAAAACGTAATCATGTTAACACATTTTACTAGATCCACCATATTCACCACGTTTTCCGATGAAACGTCAGGCTTGACATAAGCTTCCTTCAAAACTTTTATTACTGCCTTTCGATGAGGTTCAGACGACATGATTAATGATAAAAGAGATATTCTGGCGGGAGTCTTCTTTAATTGCTCTAGAATATCATACTCGCTTTGCTTCATTATCTTTAGGAACTCTTCTTCTTCATCTTCCTTTTCCTTCCTTTCTGAATCTGAACTTTTTCCAGCATACCCTTCATTGATAAACTTCCCTTTTTCCAGCTCTCCGGGCCCATAAACTCTTCCGCTTCTTGTTATTCCTTTCACCTCCATGACACCAGTCACTTCTTCATTTTCTCGAGTCTTCGAGGTTTCCCCTATGTCTCCACTTGTCTTGACCTGAGTCTCATAATTCCAAGGCACGGCATGTGTGCTCTTGTACTCAAATGGTGTAGGTTTCTTGACAGAAATGACTATTTTTTCTGGCTTGGGAGCTACATTAAGTGGTGGTACTTGAAGTATGAAGAGTTCAATTACATTCACCTCATCAGGTATATTCAGCCCCTTTTTTATTTGTATTACTCCTAAATTGAGTAATCTCTTTTGAGCCTTGAAATCCCAGCAATTTTCTATGTCATGGCCAAGGGCCCCATGGTGATACAGGCAGTTTGAATTCATGTCATATTTCTCATTCTCCTTTATTGTCAGAGCAAATGCTGTGATGCCGTAACTAGACTCATACAGGTCGACAAAAATTTTCTCCATGGGTGTTTTGAGATTCAAAACCTTCTTTATCAGGAGTTCTTCTTTCTCTACAGCATTTACCCGGCCTCCTCCTTCATGATTTGGCATTGGGTTATGGACAATATCTGCTTTTGACTCCTCTTGAAAGTCTAATCTACCACAAGCAATCAGTTTTCTTACTGCTGTCTTGAAGCCTTCACAATCTTCGATTGAATGCCCTGCTATGTCCATGTGGTATTTGCAAGTAACGTTCGGGTTATACCAAGTTGGGTATGGTGGTTCTAATGGGCGTACAGGATAAGCCAAGATCAGGTGGGCATCAACTAATTGTTGAAAGAGATCAGCGTTTGAAATGGATAGTTTAGGAAAAGGTGGCAAATTCTGGAATCGGGAACGGCTTTGGTTTTGGGCATTTGGTCGTGGTGGTATGGTGTTTGGATAGTTTTGAGGATGCATGGTTAGGTTATAGGCATATGTTGGTCGAACTGGTTGGTGTGGTCTTATGTGGATGTTATTGACTTGTGGTTGGGGGTATGGGATGGTATTTGTGGTTTGTACGGTTTGGTAAAATGGGTAAGGAGTGGTTGAGGCTTGGTATGGTGGTGTTTGGGATCTTGGGTACACTGGTCCGTGTTTTGAATTAAAGGGTTGCTGACTCTGCACATAATTCACATCAGTCTCCTTCTTCCTGGGTGGGAAACCTTTTCTTGTGTCTTCGTTGCTCATGGGAAGTTTACCAGTTTTAGCTAGATTCTCAATTCTTTCTCCAGCAGTGATCAACTCAGAGAAATCTTTATATGCTGCTCCTGTCATTGCTCCGATATAAGGAGATCCCAATATTCCCAAAAAGTACGAACACATTTCAGATGGGATAAGTGGTGGTTGCACTTGAGCAGCCAAAGCTCTCCACCTTTGAGCATATTGCTTAAAAGATTCATCCTTCTTTTTTTGCATCGTGCTCAACTGTTCTCTAGTTGGTGATATTTCCATGTTAAACTTGTATTGATTCATGAATTGGTCCACTAGTTCTCTCCAGCTAGAAATCTTTGAATGGTCTAATTGCATATACCATTCTAGAGCAGGTCCGGTTAAACTATCATGGAAAAAGCTAACGAGAAACTTTTCATCTTTAGACCAGATTGACATCTTGGTGCAATAACTCTTCAAATGGAACAGAGGGTTACCCATTCCATCATACTTTGAGAAGTCAGGAATCTTGAAGTCCTTCGGAACCACTGCGTCGATGGAAGGGCAAAGCTGCTCAATCTCCATATAGCCATAAGTGCTAGGCCCTTAGATGGCTTTAATTTGATCCTGAATCTTCTTCATCCATTCTTCTTTGAACTTGTCCTTTTCTGCCTCTGCACGGCTATTCTCCTAGGAAAACGGTTGCTTTTGGATGACAACACGAGGTGGCTCCCAAATAGGGGTAGCATGCCCGTACCCATCAGTATGACCATTCTCTAAGGGATGATAGCCTTCTCCAATAGGGATCACTAATGGCATTATAGGTGGTGGTTGCCCATGAGAGTTATTCGGAATCCCATCCCCGTCATTCATCCCTTGAGTGACATTATAGTCACATTTGATGCCCCCGGTATAGTTATTATTGCAGCATTTGGTTGTACATCGACCGACGTATTCACCATGTCTCGGTTTTGATTAGCTCCTAATAAGTCAATTGACTCATTCATAACTCTTATCATTTCCTCCAATTTTATTTGATTAATTGATATTTCATCCAGCCTTTCCCTTACTGCATCAACTTCTAGGCTTAAATTTCTTCCCTATTCGGAAGCATTTACAGCTGGGTCACCATTACCACCCGCCATCTTGGTCCGAGCTCTGGTGTTATGAACACGAGTTAGATCGGTATCTTCTTTCCTTGGGCGCCCAATGGTTGGATGTTTTATCTGCATTAAAAAAATTTTTTTAGTAAAAAGATAAAAATATTGTAATTTGTTAGAGATTGTCAATCGTGTTGAGTCTTGATGTGAGTATCTTCAGTTACAACTTTTCCCCAGAGCGTCTCGTTCAAAGGTACTAAGTTATCTTTAACGGATATTGCCATAAGACCAAAACAATGAAACAACCATCCATTCATCATAGGAGTATATTACAATCATCAAATTTTTTTTTTTACATCTATTCCCAAAATGACAAGAAAGGTACATCATAAAGCCAGATATCGATCCCTAAAAACATCATCACCAAAAGATAATGCCTCTTTAACTTCTTTCGGCAATTATTTGTTTCATCCTTCTAACCAAATCTTTGCAGTAGTTAACAAAGTTGCGAAGTCCATTTGGGGTCTTGAAAGGGATAATTTCTTGCTCAGCTATTTCCAGGTATCTTGGAACATCTTCTATTGCTATGTTAGCTAACCCCGCCAAATTTGAAAAACGAATCTTCAACTCATGAATGACATGACTTTGCCGTTGCACCTCAAATTCCAAATCTGTAACTCTTTTCTTTTCTTCTCCTAAGGCAACCTGAAATTTCATGGTCTCATCTTTCATGTATTGTTTTAGTTCCCCAATCTTCTTCTGGTATTCCTTTCTTATCTTTCTCATTTCTTGCTTCATTTGTTCCCCTCCTGCTAGTGCGGCTTCCTCAACGATTTTGGCATTTTGAAGTAGCTTCTTTAATTGTTGGTTTTCAGCTAATGCTCGATCACGCTCTTGCCTTCGAACCCCTAGCTCTTTATTAGCAGCTTGGAGGCATTCCTTGGTCTTCATCATGTGGTCGTGCCCAATCTTCAACTTCTTACTTGTTCCTTCCAAAATTTGACCTCTTTCGGCACTTTCGCTTTAATCGCATAATTGTGGTGAACACCTTTCAATTCTTCCTCAATTTGCGTTTTTTCTTGCCTAATCTTGTCTAGCCTTTCCTTCATTTCTCTGATCTCCTTATTTTCATCAAAATATGAGGATGATTCTTTGTTAAGAGGAGCGATTGTCAAAGTTCTAAATGGCAGCTTAACCTCTTGAGCCCTGTTTTTCACCCATTGACGGTAGCTTTCTTTCACTGCATAGCTTCTAACTCCCAATTCTTTTCCTTTTCTGACAACATTATTCCAAGCAGATCGAACTTTCTGTAGTAAGCCTAGATCATCAGAGTCCAAGTAATATAAGACAAATGGAGTGATTGCAGCTTCCAAAGGTGGTCCTATCATGGGATAACCAAGTTGACGCAACACCAATATCGGGTTGTAATTTATGCATCCTCGGGTGCCCATGAGGGGTACATTTGGGAAGCTTCCGCACTGATAAATCAAAATCTGCCCATCTTCCCACCAAGGGTACCATCGGATCACCTTTTCATTTAATTTGGCCAGGTCTTGAGCCCATTCTTGTCCACTTTTCTTCTTAATACGATACATTTTTAGATCTTCAATCGGACAGGGCGCCTTGTAATTTCTTTGGAATATGTGTGTAGTGGCCCATACATACAACATTGGTAGACAGCATAAAATTCTTTTGCCATTCCTTTCATAGCAAAAATTCAAGGTACAATAAACATCTGCTAAGAGGGCTGGAACAGGATTACAACCATGAAATTTTCGAGCCAGAAATACATCAATAGCTGCATAGTCTACAAAGCCTTCAATATTTGGAAACAAGACAGTGCCATAAACAGTGAGTGCTAGTATATCTGAAAAAGTGCCCCAATCCTCAGCTTCAGCCAAGCGGTGTATATGTCCTTTCAAGTAATCCTTTGAGAATCCATTGGTCCCATTTCTACACTTTTGAGCTTCCTGCAAATCCCTTACATTGACCTTTAAGACAGCTGCTACGGTATGTAAAGAAGGATAATGACCTTGGTAGTGATAAGGTTTTTCCCCTTCTAGTGGTAACCCCAAGATTCGCTCAAATTCTTCAAGAGTTGGTGCCAACTGGAAGTCTTGAAAGGTAAAGCACCGGAGTGGAGGATCATAGTACTGTGCCAATGCTGTGATTGCCTCTACCTGTTCTTCCACCTCTAACAGATTCAAAATTTTTCCATACCTCCTTGCAAGAGAAAGGCATTGTGGCATACTCAATAATTGACCTAGGGATCTCAGACCTTCTATGTCAGATTTCTTAGCTTTAAGATGTAAAGTCTTCTTTAATTTTTCCCCTTCATGATTGTTTGATCCCATGTATGTTTCCATTTTCCAAAGATACTCACAACAAGACTTTGATATGATTCTCTAACAAACCTGCTAAAGCAAAGAAAGGAAAGAATGATTTTTTGTTTTTATGAAAAGAAAACGATAAATGATTTGGTTATATAAAAGAATTTATATACAAAGGAAATGAGTTCAAGGAAGAGTATGCTCTCTTTGTGTCCTATTTGAGGTGAGCTCTGGAGGTCAATCCTATGGCCCTATGGTTTTTCTATTTTGTGAACACTTGCAACAAGCGGATCTATATACTCAGGATTCTACGGCCTCTAGAGTTAAGGCTCATTTCGGAATATCATCCACAACAGCAGGTGAACTGCTAGGTGTAGAATATTCACAAAAGAGTCACACTCTAGATAAGATTTTCATGATAACCAAATAGGATGAACATCCAAAATGGCTACCACTACACAATCTCTTACCTATCTCAAGTTGCACTCAGACCCGGGTATAGGGCCCCACTCATTTTTGATTAAGGTGCGAGTGTTGTGTGTGAAGAGAGCATACAAACCTGGAATCCTAAAACTACCCATGACAACACCTGCAAAATAGACAATATAGAACAAAAGTCTTCTATCCTAGAGTGCAAAGAAACCAAAATAAATATATATAAACAGAATAAAAGCCTTCAAAGAATTAAATATAAATAAATATATACAAACATAGCAAAATCTTCTATCCTAGGGTGGTCACAAAGAATTAAATATGAAAATATATACACATACGATGGTAACAAAATTTAAAAGAAAGAGAATAATAGACAACTAACAATAAAATAAAATGAAAGGACAAAAAAAAATGAGGTTATAATAATAAGCACAATCAATTATTATAGGCCTGACTCTCACAGTCCCCAGTAGAGTCGCCATCTGTCATGAATCGGGATCATGACGGACGTAAAAATGAGATTTGTTTAAGATTGGAGTCGCCACCAAGTTTTTATTTGATTGGGAAAAAATATGGAAAACCCATTTAATTTTAAAAAAATTGATCTTTGAAACCAGATTTGAATTTGGGAGTCAATTATGCACAAGGAAGGGCAAAAAGTTCATTTCGCAGCACCCCTGATACATCCATATTACTACGGTTACCTTAATTGAATTGTGCAAATTATTAATAACCTTTCAAAATATTTATTTACACTTTTATTTTAGAAAATTATAAAAGAAAAATTTCAAAGTACCAAATTGTCACAGCTCAGGTATCCGTAATATTGAGTTAACAAGTCATTACATGACTAAATTAACATCTTTATTTGAAATACAATATATATACATTTCAATGATTAACTTAAATTAAGATAATAAAGAAAAATGAGGATAATAATAATAATAATAATAATAATAATAATAATAATAATAATAACAAATAAATAAATAAATAAATAAATATTTACAATAATAATAATAATGAAGAACAAGAATATTTTTATGCAAAACAGTATAAAATAATATCATAAAATTTTAATTTTAGCTTGAAAATTTGAAACATCAAGCTGTCACAACTTAGATGTCCAAATTATTCAGTTAACAAGCCGTCTCGGCTAAATTAACATTTTATTCAAAATAAAATATTTAACAAGTAAATGACTAACTTAAATTTTAAAGAATAAAAATGCGTTTTTTAAAAAAAAATTTAAGTAATGCAAGTTATGAAAATTTAATTTTGGCTTGAAAATTTTAAACATCAAGCTGTCACAGCTCAGATGTTTAACTATGTTAACAAGCCGTCACGGCTATATTAACGTTCTTATTTAAAACAATTTAATTATTAGCTGAAGTTAAAAATAATACTAATAATAATATAGGACAATAAATATTTACAAACAGCAATAGTAATAAATATTTACAGGCTAAAACAAAATAAAGTAATATAATAAAATTTAATTTTGAACTTGACAGGGATCACCTGCTCCTACGTATCCTCTGGTGCAATGAGGAATTCAAAATCACGTAGTTCTATATAAAAAATAATTGTGTGCTGACTTATTTTAATTATTTAAAAGAGTTTCAGAATATCAAGCCGTCACAGCTAAAATATCCCTCAACTTAATATTAACAAACCGTCACGGTTAAGTTAATCGCCAAAGGCCTAAATAGAAATAAAAGAAAGGCAATAATTCAAATGTTCCTACATCTATTCTTTTTATTTTGAAACAGTCTAATTATTTCATCATTTTACTTCTTCTCTTTGGAAATAATCCCAAACATCCTCACCATTTAGCTCCTTTTCTTTCTTTTTTTTTTCGGACCTGAAGCAGTCCAAAAGAGTTTCTAAGAACATACAAACATAATGCCTTCAGTCCAAACCAAAAAAATTAACAGGAGAGACACATCATGGTTTCGGAATAGGAATGTTAGGGACTCCCCTTTTTTATTTAGGCCAAATAGTCCAATGAGCCCAAACGCATTCCATATTATGACACAGACCAAGAGAAGGCTTCTAAAGCATTAAAACAATATACATAATCCAAGTAAAGGAAATGAGGTCCCACACAGTCCATATAAAATAATACAAAACAAAACATAGACTCACCGCACATAAACAAAAAGAAATCCCACCCCACATAAAATATTATATATGGTCCACAAAAAAACAAAATGGAGCCCTACCCAACAAGAAACCAACGTGACAACATGAATCAAATCAGAATGCGATAAAAATAATGTAAAATATCAATGTGCAATGCAATAAAATAATGTAAAACACCAAAGCACAATGTAATGAAAACAATATAAAACTAACAAGAATCCTATGAGTAACATTCTGGAACCAAAATGCTATCACGGAGGTATGGGCTTCATTTCTTTTGGAGAATAACATAACAGAGGGTATGGGCTTCACAAAAGTGCGTTTCCACAAAATAAGAAGGGCAAGCATGCAAGGGATGATAGAGAAAAAGGGATCTGCGAGCTGAGAGGGAAGGGGAAGGCCATGAACGCGCGGCCATGGATTGGTTTGGGAGGAAGCTGCAGAGAGAGGAGGTCGTGAAGTATTGCAGTCAGGTGGAGATCTCAGTGCTGGTGGCGATTGGGTTCAAGGTCACGCTATGGCAGCGGTGATGATGAGGGAGAGGCTGCGCCACGGTTTCTATTATCCCCCCTCCTTCATTTTTTTTTTTTTTTTGCTAATCCATTTTGATCTTATACTGTTGTAAAAGGGTATGAAGGCTTGTGATTGGGTTTAGGAATTGATTTTCTCCCCTTTTTGGTTCGTTGATGGTGATGATAATTGTAATTGTTGATATTAGAGAAGTAGTTTTACCTGTTCCTCTCTGATTGTTGCAAAAGGGATAGAGAGCAAAGATGTGTTTAGCTCTCCAAAGGACCAAAAATAGCAGCAAGGATTGGAGAATTGGTGATCATCGCAACTTGGGAGGAATGGTTTTTTTTTTTTGGTAGCTATGGTCAAGAGGAGTTTGTTTAGAGATGGCGCTGATGAGTTTCTCTGAATGGTCTCCGTTTTTTTTTTATTGCGATGGAAACTCCCCCCTTTTTCTTTGCTACTGATTGATCTCTTTTGCCATTCCGTTGTTGACCAAATTATTATTCATTCTCACCTTTACAGGCTACCACAGCAAAAGGAGTTTCTTTTGCGATGAACGAGGAGAAGCATGATGATGGTGTTGCCAACTCCACTTTTGACTTCCTTTTGCCTTTTGAGTTTTGTTTGTTTTTCCTTGTGGTCACGGGCAGCTTGATTCAGATTGCAACATTTGAGTCCATGACATGTATTACTCTTTTTTTTTTTTTTTTAATTTTTCTCAAAAGAAACGAATAATGAGACTGTCAAGTAAATATGCAAAATTTGGAATTTTATTTAAAGGACCGGACAAATTTGGGTGTTCACAGGCCAAATTCCGATTTCTCTATAACACCGATTATGACATCGCTCTCAGTGGTTTGATTTCGTTTGGCCGATTCTTTGAGTCCCATGAAGTCCCATCATCTTGTGGTGTGCAATTTGAGTGTTTTGCTTGGGAACACAGAGACCAATCCGTCCATGTTGGTGAGTTTTTCTCTCTGTTGATCTGTGATTATAGCAGCAAAGCCATTGAAACTCCTCTTGTAACTTCGCACCAAGCGGCTTGATGCATCAGTAGCACTACCTTTAATGACTTGTCGCAGCATTGTGAGATGGTGAAAGGTTGGAGAATAAGCTCGATTAGGGAGTGAGCCCATGTATACAATGTGGAGTATTTCATTTTCAACATTTGCATCACACACCAAGGAGAGCGTGGATGCAAGAATGAAGGACATGCACAGGAAGAAGACAAAACTATACTTGGCCATTTTCCAAGTACAAGAGATACGGAGATGAAATGATTTGTATTGTGTATATCTAAAAATTATAGTATGAAAAGAGTAAAATTGTATAACAAAATGTATATCACGCACATATTATTATTATATGATATAATGAGTGAATGAGAAGAATAAAATTGTACAATAAATATATATGATATTTTTCTCACTCATTCATCATATCTAATACTAATAAGATATATGATATATATTTATTGTAATGTGCTATTCCCATAATATTCCTCTATACATAATATATAAGAATATGATTAATATTTTGAGGTTCCTATGTAATAAAATCCTTTTTGACTTTCTCACCAACTATAAATGTTATTGCACTTCATTAAATTGTTTTTGACTTTTTGATTAGATATTTCCCTGTTACATTAATTTACTTTACGTTACTAATGTAGCAATTTATTGAAAACTTAAATAAAAGATAAATATTAGCTTACATTGACTTTTTAATATATTAATTTGTCCAAAATAACCTAAACTATAAGTAGGAGTGTACAAGAGATGGGTTGGGTCAAGTTGGACAAAACCTTAACCTGGTCCGATTTTTAGTTTAGGTCAATTTTTGAAACCCGAACCCAACCGAATAATGACTTGACTATGTCCTGAGTCATACCAGGTCAACTTGACATTCAAACAATATATAGGAATTTAAATATTATACATAGTAAAGTTATAAAATTTTACAAGTAAGAAATAAAATTTTAGAGATATTTTACGATATAAGTTTCAAAATAAAGCATATTAATATAGAAATAACATCAAGTTATGTAAATTGATTTTTAAAATCTTATAATTTTTCATAAATTATTATAAACATATATATCTCTTAAGGGATTGATTGACTTTGGGCCGAGTTTGGCCAACCCGATATATAACCTGAATCCGACCCGAAAAGTGTACTAGGTCAAATTTCAAGACTCAAACATGTCACAATAAACTTCGGGCTGGGCCGGGTTGCCAAGATGGGAGGGGTTATGAGCACCCCTAATTATAAGAATATTATTATAATAATTACCACTATAACAAGTATTGATCAACATTGATAAAATAATAATTAATGATAATCAATACTAATAATAGTGATAATTAATAATAATGGTTATTTTTAATTTTTTTTGGTAAAGGTTTATTTTAATAATTAATACTATTAAAAATGATTCAATACTAGTATTAATTACTAATTATTTAATAATAATTAATACTATTTTTGTTTAGACATAATTGTCCAATCTTCAAATTTCATTTTTGCATATATATTGTTCATTTAGGAATTTTAGACAATATTTATTATTATTTTTTAGTTATACTCTTTCAGGCCGTATTTTGTGTGTCATATAAAGCATGATAGGATAAGATAATACACTACATAATTCCTTTGTATATTGTTTGGGGTGCACAACGTATTATATAAGTTTATTTATCAAACCCCCCTTATATGTTACAACGAAGTATAACTTAATCAAGCCTAAAGAGGGAAGATAAGGTTTGATTAGTTTTTAACTTATAAGGTTTTATTTTCCATATTCAATTAAACATAAATAAAATGATAAATAATATAATAAATAAAGTTATTATTAAAATGAAATAGTAATTATTAAATAATTATTAAAGTACTAAAATAATAAATAATAATTTTTATTAAAATAATATAATTATTAAAATAAAATCATAAATAAAATAATATATTAAATATTTAAACAAATAAAATAAGAAATAGAAAATAAAATAAATAAAATGTTAAATAACAAATATATATTTAAATAAATAATAAATTTTATAAAATATAAAAATAAATTGTAAATTATATACAATTAACATAGATAAATAAATAATAAATAATATGGTATATTAAATAATTATTAATGATAAAAAGAAGTAATTTAATATTTATTATTAATCCAAAACTCAAATAATTATAATAAAAATATTAACTAAATATTTATTTATTGTTAGAGTTATTTTAAAATAAATGATAGTATTATATATTTCAATAAATAGAAATAATTAATTAAAAATATGATTTATTTTTATTTAATATTTAAATATAATTAGTGTTATTTTTAAATAAATCATAATATTTTATAATATAAAATATAGTATCGTATACAATATCACACCAAATCCCATATAGTATTAAAAATTTATCAAGTTTTATACTATTAAGTGTGTCAAACAAGCTCTTAGTAATGGAAGAGAGAGATAATAACTACGAAAAAACACTTAAAGAAAAAAAATAGTAAAAATAATTTAGTAAAATGTACATATTTTTTTTTAAGATTGAGATATTCTCATTCATTTTTTTGGTTCTTGTGCACATTAAAATTGGACAAGGATTTTTAAATAGAAAGAGTAATAACTATTAATAATTAATACTATTAAAATTGAAAGTCAATAAAAGTATTAATTAATATTAATAATAATCATAAATATAAATTATAATCATCATTATTATTAATAAAAATAGTTTCATTCTTTATACTTTAAAAATTACATTGGTTACAATAAGATTTGAGTTTAGGGCCTCATGCATACTAATATCCAAATCTCTCATCATTAGACTAACCACTGGACCCAATAAAATAGTTTAATTCTATTGGGCAATGTGCCAAATGCTAGTAAAATAGTTTAATTTTGATTTAAATTATACCTTTTTTAACCCCCCAAAAAAAATATTAGTGTAGATACTTAAATTTGTCCTTGTTAAAATTGATTTGTCCCTAATAATTTAGTGTTTTAATACTCATATTTCAAACACTGAAATTGTGAGCAATCTTTTTTGCCTATTATGATTTTTTTTTATCGTTACAATTCTCTACTTTGAAGTTAAATTAAAAAAAAAGTTGAAAATTTCACCCTGACAAAAATTTTAAAATAATATAAAAAATGAAAATAAAGTCCAATTCCATTACTATATTTGGATAAAATATATGGTGACACTGAGATAATAGAGATGAAAATCCTATACCCCCACTATCCCTTCTTTTGGGTGGACTGAAATTTAGACAAATTTTATCCTGAAACAAAAACATTTTTAATATTTTTGTGTCTGTCTCTTTCTCTAAATAGATTTATATTTCAGTAACTTTATATTTTGTGTCCTCAGACAATAACCATCTTTTGACCCGAATAAACATTGAGACGTCTTCTTTTTGTTAAAAAACAAAAATTGCAACCCACAAACCCAATTATAACCAAGCGTAAGTTCAGCCCACAAAAAAAAAAAAAGAGAGAGAAGAGCCCGAGAAATCTTCACCCTGCTGCATATTTGTTGGTTATAATAATAATAATAATAACATATGCAACTTGGTAAAACCTTTCATAATGGAAACTGCAACCTGTATGAATTTTGGGCTGTATTTTACTCAATTATATTTATATGTCTAATATTACTAAACTATCAACTTTTTTGGTTAGAAATAATTGTCCAATTTTAAACGTGCACAAAAATTAAAGAAATGATTGAAAATGTCTCAATTAACTTTTTCTAGATGTAAATACAATTTTTAATATTACTTATCTCTCTTTTTTAATTATTTCTTCTGATTCACTCTCTTTCTCCTTTAATAAAATGTATAATAAAAATAAATAAAAAATATTATCTGAAATTCCTAAATAGACAGTCATTTATGAAAAAATAAAATAAAATATTAAAATTGAGGAGTTATTTTCTACTGGAGATAGTATAATTTTGTCTTTAATATTCAATATATATCACATGCTTTCTTTTTTGGTTATTTAAATTAACAAACCATTTACTGCAGAGGAGGCTGACTAGCTTTCAATAAAGCTCAAGGTCCCCCATAGACAATTTGTCCTTCTTTTTATTGATAAAAGATTTTTTTTTATATAAATTAAATACTTTCAGCTTTTAATCGTAAAATGATTTTGATATAGGCTCCGAAATCATGAGAAAAAATTATTTAAGCCTAGCAGTACATGTCTACCATATGATTTAAGAAGGCATACAAATAAAGAAGTTATGATGTGCAAGATGGAATTTTCACTTTTATTTAGATAACATGAACGATCATACTTTCTGGGAGACATTTACAACAATTGGGCATCTTACAATGTGTGTTCCATCTGTCCACAATAGTGATGAGGAGAGCACAATTTCCTCAAACTTTCCTCCAACAACATAGACAGTGAAAGATTGTTTTTCCTTCAGAGTTTTGAATGAAAGAGCCTGAGGCACAACAGTTACATTCACGCCTGAAGATGTTTGAACACTGGCCTTATAGGTTGAGTTAGGAAACCCAACATTTGTGACTGTTCTTGTAAAATTGACTGAAAATGGTTGCATCGGTTGAACTTGTATTGCAAGTGAAGGATAGTTAATGTCTTTCAGTACTGATCTCTGAGGAGCTGATGAAGGGCAAGTGCTATTGTCACCAGAAATTTTTCTTACTGTTTTGGTGTCATATCCAATATTGCATAGCAAACTCACATAGTCTTCCTTGGAAAGATCAAAAACTAGCCCAGGATTAATTGCTCTCAATGGGTCAACATGCCCTGATCCGTAAGCAAATTCCTTAAGATCTTCACTCCCCTTCATTGGTTTTGCAGTTGTCATAATGGAGGACTTGATAGCTGCAGGAGACCAATCGGGATGGAAGCTCTTAACATAAGCAGCTATACCTGCAACATGGGAGCATGACACTGAGGTTCCAGATAGTATGTTGTATTTGACAGATCTTTTATCTTGATGAGAACCTGAGACTGATCCAATAGGAGAATATGCCGCTAAGATTTCCACTCCGGGGGCACATATATCTGGCTTCATAATTTCTGGAACAAGCTCATTTGGTCCTCGAGAAGAGAAATCAGCAACAATAGGAGCATTAGTATCTACAATGGCCTCACTCTTCAATATTTCAGCTAGAGGACTAGAAGTAGAATTAGCATAAGATACAACAAGATCATATGCTTTTGGTTCTACATTTAAAGATGGGTAAGACGTAACCAAAGACTCAAATGAATCGGGCTTTAAAATTGAGCCAAACGCACCAGCTTCGTAAGCATATCTATATGCATATAAATTATTGTTACAGCAAACAATTTTTCCTTTTACCAATTTTGGGTCTAAGCATCCACAACTTGCAACGTAATAACCTGGACAGTCTTTATAAGAAGCAAGGCTTCCAGTGACCAAAGGAGTCTTTTTCCCTTTTGATGTGAAACTATTTATTCCTTTTCCTGATATTGTTACCCCATTCCCAAGGGAGACCTTGTCAATGATTCTGCGGTCAATGGTGCTTGCTGCTACACTTAGCATCCAGGGTGCTGCACTATCTGTGGAGCCTTTATCAGGACCGCTATTACCTCCAGAATTGATAGTTAGAATCCCTTTTTCCATTGCATGGAAAGCACCAATTGCTATAACATCTGTATTGAAATCATACAATACAATATTTCCAAGTGAGATTATGATAAGGTCCACACCATCTGCAATCGAATCATCAAAAGCAGCCAATATGTCAGGTTCTGAGCAATATTCTTGGCATGCAGCATAGGCAGCTATCCTTGCAGATGGAAACCCTCCTCTTGCAATCCCTCCTGCAATCCCGTAAAAGCCCACACTTTTAGCTTTGTTTCCTGCTGCAGTGGAGGCAGTATGACTTCCATGACCATAATTGTCTCTTGCAGAGTCAGAAGATGACGGATAATATCTTGCCCCAATGATTTTGTTGTTGCAAGTAAAGTTTTTGCCACCTGCACAAGCGCCTTTCCATTTTTTTGGAACGGGACCAAAACCTTGGTCATTGAAACTATCAGATTCTGGCCAAATTCCGGTGTCTATAACACCGACTATGACATCACTCCCAGCGGTTCGATTTTGTTGGTTGGCTGATTCTCTGAGTCCCAGGAAGTCCCATGATCTTGTGGTGTGCAGTTTGAGTGTTTTGCTTGGGAAAACAGAGACCACTCCTTCCATGTTGGCGAGTTTTTCTCTCTGTTGATTTGTGATCATAGCAGCAAAACCATTGAAACTCCTCTGGTAACTTCGAACCAAGCGGATTGATGCATCAAAGAAGATCGCCTTGATCACCACTTGTCGCAGCATTGTGAGATGGTGAGAGGTTGGAGAATAAGCTCCATTAGGGAGTGAGCCCATGTATACAATGTGGAGTTTTTCATTTCCATCAATCGCATCACACACTAAGGAGAGTGTGGATGCAAGAATGAAGGACATGCACAGGAAGAAGAGGGAACTATACTTGGCCATATTTCAAGTACAAGAGATACAGAAATGAAATGCTTTGTACTGTATATATAGAAGAATAATAGTAAGGGAAGAATAAAACCGTATAAGAAATATACATCCCACCCATCTCACTATTATTATTATTATTATTATTATTATTGCATATAATGAGTGGGCGAGAAGAATAAAATTGTATAATAAATCTATATGGCGTTCTTTCCGCTAACTCATCACATTAATTTTGTATGTAAGTATATTTATTGTAATTTTCTTATTCCCCTAATATGAGTAACGTTTTGAGGTTTTATGTAATAAAATCCTTGTTGACTTTTTCACCTACCAAAAATGTTATTGCACTACATTAAATTGTTTTTGACATTTTGATTAGATATTTCTATGTTACATTAAATTACTTTACGTTACTAATGTAGCAATTTATTGAAAAATTAAATAAAAGACAAATATCAGCTTACATTGACTTTTTAATATGTTAATTTATCCAAAATAACCTATTATTAATAATATTATTATAATAATAATTACTATAACAAGTATTGATCAGTATTGATAAGATCATAATTAATGACAATCAATACTAATAACAGTGATAATTAATAATAATGGTTATTTTTAATAATGTTTTTTGTAAAACTTCTTTTTTTGGTAAAGGGGTATTTTTAATAATGAATAGTAGTAATAATGATTCAATATTAGTAATTATTAATTAATTTAATAATAATTAATACTCTTTTCATTTAGAAATAATTGTCCAATCTTCAAATTTCATTTTTGCATATATAATTGTCCATTTAGGAACTTTAGACAATATTTATTATTTTCTTTAAGCTATACCTTTTAAGCCCACCATAAAAGGTACTAAATGATGAGATAATACAATAAATAATAGTTTTATACATTGTTTAGTGTAAACAATATATTATATAAACTTATCCATATCAAACCTCCTTTATACATTAAAACAAAGTATAACTTAATCGAGCTTAAGGAGGGAGGATAAGGCTTGATTAGTTTTTGATGTATGAGATTTATTTTTCATATTCAATTAAAAATAAATAAAATGATAAATAATATAATAAATAAAATTATTATTAAAGTAAAATTATAAAATATTTTAAATAATTATATACCAAAATAAAAAATAATTATTAAAATGAAATTATAAATATCAAATATATAATAATAAATAAAATAATATGATAAATCTTTTAAAAAATAAAATAAGAAATAGATAACAAAAAATAAATAGTAAATAATAAATATGTATTTAATTAAATAATAAATTATAAATATAAAAATAAATTATAAATTATATACAATTAACATTTATAAATAAATAATAAATAATATGATACATTAAAGTAATGACTAATAACTAAAAAACTTAATTTAATATTTAGTATTAATATAAAATTAAATAATTATAATTTAATATTAAATAAATATTTATTTATAGTTAGAGTTATTTTTAAATAAATGATAGTATTATATAATTTTAATAAATAGAAATACTTAATTAAAAATATTGTTTACTTTTTATCTAATATTTATATATAACTAGAGTTATTTGTAAATAAATAATAATATTATATAATATAAAATATAGTATCTTAAATAATATCACACCAAATCCTATATAATATTGAAAGTTTATCAGATCTTATAATATTACCTGTGCCAAACGAGCTATTAGTAATGGAAGAAAGAGAGTAATTGGCAAGAAATAGTTAAAAAAAAAATAAATAGTAACGATAATTTAGTAAAATGTACTTAATTTTTTTTAAGTTTGAGGCATCCTCATTTATTTCTTTTGTTCTTGTGCACATTAAAATTGGACAAGTATTTAAAATGGAAGGAGTAATAATTATTAATAATTAATACTATTAAAACTGAAAGTCAATACAAGTATTAATTAACATTAATAATAATCATAAATAGTAATTATAGTCATCATCACCATCATTATTATTAATCAAAATAGTTTATTTTTTGTACTTCATAAATTACATTAATCACAATGATATTTAAATCTAGAACCTTATGCATAATACTCAAATCTCTCACTATTAGACCAACCACCAGACCTAATAAAATAGTTTAATTTTATCGAGCAACTTGCCAAATGCCAGTAAAATAGTTAAATTTTGATTTAAAATATACCTTTTTTAACCCCAAAAAAGAATATTAGCGTTGATACTTAAATTTGTCCTTGTTAAAATTGATTTGTCCTAATAATTTAGTGTTTATAATACTCATATTTCGAACAGAGAAATTGTGTGCAATTTTTTTTTTTACTTGTGATGATTAGTTTTTGTATTGTTATAATTCTCTTTTCTTTGAAATTAAATTTAAAAAAGATTTGAAAATTCTACCCCAAAAAAAAATCTAAAATTATATTAAAAAAAATGAAAATAAGGCCCAATTTAGTTACTATATTTGGATAAAAAAAACCATGGTGACATTGAGATAGTAGAGATGAAAACCATGTGTCCCCATCCCCAATGTCCCCTTTTTTGGGTGGATCGAAATTTGGACAAATTTTATCTTAGGACTGAGACATCTTTAATGTTTTTGCACCTATCTCTTTTTTCAAACAAATTTATGTATCTCTATATTTTGTGTCCTAAGACAATAACCAAACATTGTCTATAAGTTTTTAAAAAAAATCTTGTGACCGGAGAATACATTGAGACCCTTTTCTTTTTGTTAAAAGAGAAAAAGAAAACTTCAACCCACAAACCCAATTCCAACCAAACGTAAGTTTAGCCCACCAAAAAAATAAATAGAAGAGCCCGAAAAATCTTCACCCTGCTGCAGGCTTGTTAGCTATAATAATAATAATAATAAAAATATGCAACTTGGTAAAAGCTTTCATAATGGAAATTGCAATCTGTATGAATTTTGGGCGGTGCATCAGTTTATAAATTAAAAAAAAAAAAAAAAGAGCCGCTGGACAGTGGACACACACACACAGAAGCTGCGGGAGTGCAAAAGAGAAACTAAGTAAGGAAAAAAAAATCGTTTGAAGGAGGCAACAAGCTGATAAGGGTTCATGAGGAAAGAGGGAGAGCTTCAAAACCAAACAACTTGGCAAAGTTAAGCAATTCCAGTCCATTCAATCTAAACTTGATTTTTTAGTATGTTGGATTATTGTGTTGAATGCAATCATTTGCTTAATTTTATCTTGCTCGCATTATGGTGACTACTTGTGACAAAAAATGCTTTCAAATGTAAGGAATTCAAGTTAAGTGCATCATTCTTGTTGAATTTAAATGAAGCAAATAGAGCATGAGTCTCCAATTCACATAAGTAATTCAATGAATATTATTATAATTGAGCAGAAAATAGAGCAATCAGTAAAGAAAAATATTATTTGCACTATAGTATATGAGACACCATGTCAACTTATAATATATTCACCATTAGATGAGATGCAAACTCTGCTCATTAAATAGTGGATGAGTATAAATAACACAGGTCGTAAAACATAGTCTTTTTTCAAACTCTGTAATGTAGCATCATGAAGCTTAAACATAAAAAAAGTCCTATACACATTCCAACCTCCCAAATTCACTTAGTTCATTCTTTCAAACCAAGACAAATTTTCCCAAAGGAAAATCCACATTAGAACCCAAACGATCACAATCAGTAGGAACCAAGAAGTAGAATATAAATTAATGATAAAAAAAGAAGGCAAAGGGGAATAAAGTGGCTGACTCTGTTTATGTTACCGTCATCCACTATTGATTCAAGTCTCTCCTGTAAAACCAGATTTAGCTTAATGGTTTTATGTGATATATTTTAATAATGACAAATGTAATGCAAGAAGGCTTCGTTTATTGAATTATGTGTGGTTGTATATACTGTAGATTGTGATATCTAACTCATAAACCATACATTAATATTAGAGTAATACATTATATATATCAGATAACTCTTTATAAGTGCTTTAATAAGCTAATGTTGGATATATTATTTTGTGAACAAATTTATGCATGAAGCACATTGTTGTGTTATATTTGAAGAAACCATGCATATTAAGCAAAAACCAATAATTGATAATATTATATATGATTGAGCTAATTTCATTTCACATTAATGAATCATGCATATTGAGATGTTTTCAAGTGAATTGTTTTGTGTTGGTAGTCCAAGTATCACGAAGAGCTTGAACAAGAAAGACGACAATGATTGAGTTCAAAGATATGGATTCTCTTGAAGATATCTAAGTCGAAGCAACTTCAATGGGTTAGACTTTTTATGACTTAGGATCTTATGTTAAAAGTTTTTCATTTGATAAAACTTATTGACCACTATCTTAATTTAATAATTTAAGTCATTCATTTTTTAGAAGTAGATGTAAACGAATTATTACACAAGTTTTGATTTATGAAAGAAATGATGTTTAAATAACTTTTGTATTCATTAGATTTCAAGTTATTACAATGAAAGGAAAATGTTTAAAACATATTTACAAGTGTTTTGGAGGTATAGAAATCACTTACAAAGTCTTTGAAATAGTTTGGTGAAATCTAGGCTTAATACAAGCGATTACATTTTTTACTATAAACACTTATAAATAGTCAAAAATTTGAATTTCAAATTTCAGAATTTAAATTGTACTTAATTTAAGCTATTACATTGTTTGATGTAAGCGCATATAAAAGTTAAAATTTGAATTCAAAATTTCAGAATTTTAGTTTGCACTAATGTAAGCGCTTACCAATGGTAACAAATTTGGATTTTAAATTTCAATTTTTGCATTACACTACTGTAAGCTATTACATATTCATGTAAGTGCATACAATGACCAAAAATCTGCATATGTGTTTGTTTTGTAAAGACACAACTCTTGGGATTGATTCCCTAATGGTTTCACGAAGTATGATTGTAAAAACACAACTTTTGGGATTGATTCCCTAATGGTTACACGAAGTATGGCTCTATAAATACCTATCAGATGATAGATTTTTGGACATGAAAAACCAACCATAAACTTCTTTCAATCTTCTTTTTCATTCGTCAATTCTTGTAAAAGTTTTCTGGCCAAAAAGATTTCATCACTTGAAAAACTTCTAGTTCTCCAATTTGTACTATTTGCTCTTTGATAGAGTTTATTCCTATTCAATCTTTATCAATTTTGTAAGAAGGTGAGACATCTCTCAAATTGAAAGGATAAGGAATCTTGATTTTTCTTGAGTGACTCAAACACTAAGGTGAGGGATCCCAAAGGTGCAACAGTACTCAAGTAGTGTAAAGGTCTTCAACCATCTGTAAGATTTGGAATATAGTGAAAACTCTCAAGTGTTGGCTTGGAGATTGGATATAGGCCATAGGCGGTGACTAAACTAGTATAAATTTTGCTTTTGCATCTCTTTTCTCTTAATTGTTTACATTATTCCAAGTTTAATTAGTTATCTTGATTATTCTTATTGAAATAAGTAATTCTCTTAATTTCTCCAACAAAACAAGTTATATTTGAGTAATCTATCATTTCATATTTTTATAGAGTTATTTCACTATGCAAATAATTTAAATACATGAAATTGAATAATTTCTTAAATATGAAATAGTTTTCAAATCACTCAATATACCCCCATCTTGGATGATGGTTACCATGTCTTACATCTACTCAATTGCAAACACTATTGCACGCTTCCACCATTGCAGATCCACTGTGCTATTGTGCTTCCTATTGGAAGCTCCATCATGCGCTCTCTCCTTGGCAAAGCTCACGACATGCCTCCTTCCATTGCGTACAGTGACTGCGGACACCATTGCTTTGCCTTCTCTATGTCGACGCCATCTTTGCCACTGTGTCATGCCGTCGTTGAGAATGTGGGTGACATTGGTAGTCAAATGCAACCTTTCTCGATCCCTTTCTGTCTCTAACACTTTCCTTTTCTGTGTTTCTCTTGTATTCACTCACTCTCACCCTTATAATTTGAAAGTCCCAAATTGATTTCTCATTTTTCAATGAGACAAATTGGTTCTTTCGTAGAGTGTATGTAGACACCAATTTATCTACTTTTCACTGTCACTCTCTTTTTCTTAAAATTTGTTGTGAACTTGAAAATGAAAGTAAAAAAAGAAACTTTTGGTAGGCCAAAACGCTCTCCTTGTTCATGTTTCATTTAGTGTACATTTTGATTTTCGAGTACACCCTCAATTTGATCATCCATGAAAATAGTGTCGGATAAATTAGTTACTCAAGAAAAGAAATATCCTTTTTGTCCCTGATAATAAAAATAAGAAAAATTATTTCCTAATGATTTATAAAAATAGATCAAATTGATCTCTAATAAAAATAAAAAGAAGACAAATAAATCCATCAAAATATTGAAAAGAGACTAATTTATCACATATTTTTAATCATACATGAGAAAGAATAGTATTTCATTTCTTGAAGGATTATTTTGTTCGATGTTATTTTCGTGAAGGGTCAAATTGGGGGTTTACTACTGAATTTTTCCCCTTATAACTTTAATATCAAGTTATAGCATGGGTTTTCGGCTTTGTTTGGTTCTTTTTTTTAAAAAAAAAAAGTTATTTGTTTTTCTGGGTCGAGATTCTTAAATTAATAAAAGTGATATTTTGTTATTTGCTCGCAAACTAATATTTTTTTTCCTTAAACATATCTTTAAAACTGGCTGTTGACGGAAATTAGTGGAGAGAATTGGAGCATGATCATGTGAACTCTTCATGAAATTCCTTAGGTTATATGTCAGACTTCGTCAAAAGCACTGATGGGATCGGATTTCAACAAATTAAATGAAAATAAGATTCATATGAAAAAATATAAATAATAATACTAAATAATTTCATCTCACAATCTATAATCTATAATCTACAATTTATTTATAATATAATACTAATATTACTAATATTCAAGAATCCTTTGGAGAAAAGTTTCATAGATGTCGCTTCCAAATAATTTAGGGCCCACAATTTTCATAGTCTTAATTATTAATTTAGGTGATTACATTCTAATCACATAATGATTACAAATTTAAATTAATTTAGGTGATTATTCCATGCTAATCTCAAATGAAAACTTGATTTATAATCAATTTAGACACACAAAAATGATGATTATACATTTGTCAGAATCCTGATTTATCAATAATTTACATATTGATACTAACCGGTCTGATTTGATATAATAAGGCATAATTATAAATTGATACTAATATTAATATTAATTTTTGTAATATAATTTAATTTGATACAATAAGGCCTAATTTGGTATAATATGATCACTTTTTTATTTTTAATTGAAACTAAATTTAAAATTGATATGCTAATCAAATCTATATTTCCATATGCCATTTTCTCATAATTTATATTTTTAAAAATTTATTTTTTGCTTGTAAAATGAAAAATGCATTTCACAATTCAATATCATATTTTAATCTTCACATTTGTTCACATTTATAATAATAAGTATTAATTATTAAATTAAATTTCATATTTGAAAATATATGCACATTTTTTTGTTAAAAAGTCTCTAAAATTAAAATCTAAATTTTTGAGGAAAAACAAACTCATGTTGAATTCTAAAAAAGAGAAATGTGTATCAACATCATATGTATCAATGATGATATATTTCATTCTTAGGTGATTGTTTCATGCTAATTTGTTGGAATGCTGATTTGAAATGGGAGCTTGATTTACAATCAATTTAGAATGAAAAAAAAAGAAGCAATGATGACAATAAATTTGCTAAAATTCTAATTTATAGCCAATTTACATATTGATAATAATTTTGTAATCCAGTCTAATTTGATATAATAAGGTATAATTATAAATTGATATTGATATTAATATTATTTTTTGTAATATGATCTAATTTGATAAATAAGACCTAATTTGATATAATATGATCAAATATTTTTTAATTTTTAATTGAAAATAAATTTAAAATTGATACACTACTCAAATCTATATTTCCATGTGTCAATTTCTCACAATTTCTATTTTTAAAAATTTATTTTTTGCTTCTAAAATGGAAAGTGCATTTCACAATTCAATATCATATTTTAACTTCACATTTTTCACATTTATAATAATAATTCCAATTATTAAATTCAATTTCATATTTGAAAATGCATGCATATTCTTTTGTTAAAAACTCTTTAAAATTGTAATCTATAATTTGAGGGGGGAAAAACTCATTTTTGAATTTTAAAGAAGAGATATGTATGCCAACATCAACTGTAATCTATAATCCATCTATAATACTAATATTCAAGACTCTTTTGGAGGAAAATTTTACAGGTGTTGTTTTTAGAATAATTTAAGGCTATAATTTTCATAATCTTAATTGTTAATTATTTTTAAAAATTAAGACTAATTATTAAGTGGTTCTTTATATGTGTAATTACTCAGGTCCATGTGTCCCTTGATAAGTTTAGTATGGCCTTAGGGTCCCCTAGGACCCACCCGTGTTGCTGAGGATACCTAAATACATGAAAAACCTCAATATATGTAGAATTAGGCTTATTGCAACCGCAATAGCTTTTGATGACCGCTATATTGGTGGTGGGGAGTGATTAGGGAAGCGATTATAGATAACTGTAGCGGTCATGTGCGAACCTGATCACTATAGCAGTACCTCTCAAAACCAGAACACGTCAAAACAATACAGTTTCATTAAGTGACCCCCTAGCACTATAAAAACCTATCCCATACGCATCTTGACCGTAGAAACGCAAACCTAACCTTCTCCTACTCACCCGCACCCTTACATTCTCTTCCTACTTCAATCCTACCTCCTCCTAGCTCCGAGGTAAGGATTTGTCAATGGTACATATTTTCCTTTTTATCCCATGTGTGGTTATGGGTGAGGATCCGTTCATTGAGTTTTAGATGAAACACGCCCCCTTTTTTCCCCTTGTAGATACAATTGATGATCCAGAGTCTTTCCAATTACCTCCTCCTCAGTAGTTGCCAGTTTACTTCTTTAGATGTGCTTCACTTTGGAATGAAGTAGAGACAATTATGTTAATAGTGCTCCATTACATTGCAGGCAAGATTCATAGACCATGCATGTTTATGATTAACTATGTTATTTTGAGGATTTATATAATTTCCAATTGAAAGACTTTATGAATTATTTAGGACAATTATTTTTGTTCATGGATTGATTATGACTTATATGAAAAAGTATTACCTAAGATTTTATTTAAATTATGTTTTATTAAAAATTTTGGAGTTTTACTCATATCGTGTCATGCAAGAGCTTCTATGGGGTCGGTTGTGACAGCTAGGCTTGACTCCATAATTTTAAAGTCAACATACATTCGAATGCTATAATTTAATAGAAAATTTTACAGCATCTTTGTCATGAAATAGTTGCTTGACATAGAACTCATTTTGTCTTTCATTTCAACCAAACCCAGCAGATACTTCGCTATTGAACTTTGCTCCATCTCTTGTTGGCATAATTCAATGATGAATAGTGACTAGTATGTTCTACAATTTGGGACAGTGGTTGAGATATAATGGTTGACTCTGGGTAATGTGCTATTTGTCATGATAAAATTTTTCATCATCATTGTCATCCTTACCAACTGGCACTAGCACCAGCTCCTCTCATCCATATCACCATTGTCATCCACTGTCATGACCTCACTTGGACATGTGACCGACAGGTGAAATCCCATATTCTTACATAAGCCTCGTGGCCTGTATCCTTTCTACATGCACATTTGAATTATGAAAAGATCCATAAAATAGGTCTTTTTCTACGTATAACTCACCCACTCTTGAAACCATATTTATAAAATGAAAATGTCTTAATAACTTTGAAAGGCTAATTATAACATCACAAAATATGCGTAAAGTCCTTTACATATAAAGTGTCTATGAAAAATATAGATTAGACAATCCAAAAGATTTCTAGTATACAAGACCATGCAAAATGTAATCATGCCCTACAGTCCGAGATCTTGCCTGCACTACACTAGAGCACATCTAGAGCAGAATACCTGACACCTCACCTACTAAGCTTAGCAACTGAAATCTAATACCGCTGGGAGGAAGATGGTGTAGAAGTACCCTCAGCAGCTACAATAGCTGTAAAATATGAAATGAACAGGGGGGTGAGTTTCGTAACCAAAACTCAGTGAGTGAGTCCTCATCTGAAACCCCTCTATAAGACAACAAGAAAAGGTATACAACACTAGAGTAATAGTGATAGTAATAAAATACTAAAACATTTTATAACTATATTCTAGTTATCAAAATTTGGCATTTTATAACCCGACCTAACAGTACTCTAATAGATAAATAGTAGTCTCTGATCTAATTATGTACAATGTCTGTGACATAACAAAACTCTGATTATAAATGTCCAATCATATTTGGGCGTTACATATAGTTGTCCCTAGTATGACAATAAATACTTTGAAATCTCTGGCCGTATGCTACTTGGTACCAAAGTTAACGGATTAATTACCGTTAACATACAGCCCATTTCTCTATAATTACTACCAGCTCAGTTAGAAATCTTATTCCTTTCTCTGTTATTCATAAAGTCTCGTATCCTAGGGTTCACAATTCTCTCTTTATATACACACACACACACACACACATCAATATGCAGCACCAGAACCATATAATCACAAAATCAACTCGAAACAGTAAAATTCGCAGTGCAACCATACAAAACTCAGCTTTAATAGTGGATGTCCCATGGTTTTCAAGGAAACACGTTTCTTGTTAAAAACCAATAGTTCATAAAACAATATCTTACAAAAATCCCAATAGTTTACAGAACAAGCTCTAAAATCATATTTAATCCCATACCTTATGTGAAAATAGATAGAACAATTAATATAGAAGTTACAGATGTGAATTCACTCACTTGGGACGGCAGCAGACATAGTAATAGCACTGATAGAGTTCCAGGAAGTAGAGACGGCACCCGTCTCTATCAATGAAGCAATAGAACTATAGATTAGCTGCTAGAATATCCATATAACTCAAATCTAATCCTGTTATGTTAATAAGGACTCCATTTCTTTGAGAGGCGTGGAAAACTTCATGCCAACCCCCAAAGACAAAGAAAAATTGAAGGAATAGAAGCAAAATCATTAGAACAACATATCTTAAAGCCTTAGAAGTGAAAGATTGAAGTTAATTTTAGGAGAAATGGGAAGAAAATAGAGTTTGGGAGTGAATTTGGGGTAGAGAGCAAAGCACTGCAATGCTCACCAGAGAGCATAAAAAAAAAAATCCCCTGCACTGCCTTACTTTTGAGTGCTGCAGTGCTCACCAGAAAAGTTTTTTTCCCCCCAAGGTATTGTATCCACCAAACCATCAACAATCGTAATTGGGCCAGCTTGTGCCAGTGGTAGTGCAACTTCAACTACAAGCTGTCAAATATTGAAATGTTCATTATGATCAGTAGCCTTTATAAATGGCTACTGAGGCATCCCAAAGGTTGGGGAATGCTGAGCCATTTCAAGTGATGGAGAACCATGACCCCTGAGATTCTTGCAAATGATGGTTGTGGAGTAAATCCTTCAAAGCTAAAGTGACCCTCTTGCAAAAATACCAACACCTCCATAAAGTGATCCTCTAGATTCCGTGAGCTCAAATGGAACATCGAACTGACCTCTGCATCATTCGTAATTCAAAATCTCTCGTATTTAACTATACCATTCACAAATGTTGCGAGCAACCAATAGAATACCTTCGTAATTTCCATGTGCTCTTTACCCAATTTTTCCAATATAGTGATCTTTAACTCCACAAAAAAGTGATAGAATGATGAACAGCAATAATAATAAGATTTTCTCTTTCAAATGTGTCTCCCTCATTTGTATAGATGATTCTACCCTCATTATGCACAAGTATGTAACTGCACTCTTCCATTTTTTCTACTCAAAGAAAAATAAATCTCTAAGAAAGACTCTCACAAATAGTTGAACACAGATTTGAAAAGGTGGACAAACATTTCACTCAACTATCTGCAACTTAACACTGGCAGCTGAGGTATTTGAAATGGTATATGCATATATATTTCGTTGGGGCCCCAAACGAAATCAATTCTAGCATGATTTTATAGGGGGATCCAACAAAATCAATTTCATCATGATTTCATTGGAACCTCCTATGAAATCATGTTGGCATTAATTTCATTTGGCCTAACTAAATCACCTAATAAAACATAGAGTTCATCATTGTAAATATACTTTGAATGGTTCAATATGGACATTATCAATTTTTATGGTTTATTTGGGCAAAAAAGCTGAAAATGAATACATGATAAGCGTGATATCAATAATCAATGATAATATATATAGGCCAAAAATAAATCTAACTTCCAATAAAATAAAATAAAATTCTCATTTATATATATATATATATGTCTATATGGGTGAGGATTTATTTACACCATATATAAGTCTTATACACTTACACCATTTGATATACTCTTCATGGAAATTGAATTTAATTGATGTGACCATTGAATCGTGAGATATTATATTGATGATCACATATGCTAAATTTTAGAAAAATCAGACAACAATAAGCATCTATTCTAATTATTGATATTTACTTATATTTTTAAAAATATATTATTCATCAAAATAAAGTGACATGATGAAATATTAAATCAATTTTAAAACTATATGAAGTTTGATATATTTGATATACTATATAAGAATTTGAATTTAATAGTTGGATTGATGAAATTTTATATCCATAGTATAAGTATACCAAGACTTACACCTAACATAAACGGACCTCCATTCTTTCTATATGTGTGTGTGTGTGTGTGTGTGTGTGTGTGTGTGCATGTGTTAAAATCAAGTTACATGTATGCAACTTTAAGCATAGTTACATGACTAATAGTTTTTTATAAGATTATTTTTTTGTCGATCCAACCATTGAGTTACAATTACCTATTACGAACGTCATGTGTGCTAAATTTTACAAAAAATGAACATCAATAAAAATGTTATCGCAAAACTCTTTTCCTTGTTCATTTTAAGTGAGTCTGTGTGTGTATATATATATATATATATACACACACAGTCTCACAAATTTTAAGTGTATGTTACATTGATTTTAATGTACATAAAAAACTATGGCAAAAAATTTGAAATTTTATTGACATAATATATACGATGTGGATTTCTAATCCAACAATGAATTTTGGTTAAAAAATATCCTATAAAATGTTATTAACAATGTAACAATTGCTTAAAATGTGATAGGTTCCAGAGTCTAGCCTCCACAACCATGCAAATAGGATGGGATAAGCGATTCCTACAAAGAATTTTCTTATTTTCAAAATGATCTCAATAAATAGGCATTGAGAGGGAAAAAATAAAATAAAGGATATTCTTTTGGTACCCATAATAATTTTAAGGGTACTAAAATACATTATTAATGAGTGATTATTATCTAATTATGAACCCCATTTCTTTCAATATATATATATATATATATATATATATATATATATATATATATATATATATATTACATTTTACAAAATTGAACATGTTTAATCTCAACGGTTAATTCCTATGAAGGAATAGTAATCTTGAAATAATTGTAGTGTTTTTGGACAGAGCATATTTAGAGGCTATTGTATTTTTTGAGATATTTCAAATAACTTAATATAAAATTCCTTATATGGATATTCATACAAAAGAAATTTCAAAATTTCAAGTATTTTTATTGGTTACTTTCAAAAATTGAAAAGAGTATATTTCAAATATCCTATAGGGAGTTCTTAAATTCCTTCTCGTTTTTGTCTCATAACTCACATTCTCGCCAATTCTACTATCATTCATGAACCACTACTTGCTCTTCATCTCGCCAACCATCGATAGTAGTGCTGCCCACCAGTTGATTGGCCATCACCATCAGCTAGCAACCGCCTATCGTGCACCACCCACCTCTAGTTTATTGTTAGCCATTAGCTGTTCGATGTGCCCCATAAACATTGGTTTACCACCCACCACTATTTTCCCATCATTGCATATCGTTCAATGCTCATCATCTACCGTTACTCATAAGAAAATGATCTAATTAAATTGTGTAAATAAAGTATTTTGTAAACAAAAATAATATAATCCCAATATCCATACAAGATAATTTAAGAATAAAAGAAATTCAATTGAAGTATTTTTTTTACTTCATCTTAAATTTGCTGAAACTTAGGGATATGACTTGGGGGATAAAAATAAGAAGAGTGGCAGGAAAAGGGAGGAAAGCTTTGATAAAATGTATGTTTGTGAGTTGCTAAATGAAAGAATGCAATGGCCACCTATGAAATGAATGGCCTCTACCTCCCTTAAATACATCACATATGTTGACCCTTTAGATTGGGGGGCTTTGGAGGAATAGTAAAATTAGTTGAAAATTTTCTCTTAAAATTTGTTGCATTTATCATTTTGTCTTTAAAATTTATGAAGCTTATGTCTTGATAAAAAGAAAATACTCACTCTTCAAAAGGATAAATTTAGAAACAAAATATCTTTATTTTTCCATTCCATTATTGTATATTATAACTCCCAAATAGTAATACTACCATTCTTTTCCTTTCCTCCATTAAACTTCCAAACAGTAAAGTGATCAGTCTCTAAGTCTTTCTTTCCATTCTTTTCTATTATATTCTATAATTAATTATTTATTTTCATCCATTTTAAATCTCATAATCATAGTTTCATACCCTAAGAATCTAGAAAAAAATTGATAAATAAATAATTTAAGATAGAAATAATAAATGAACAGAAGGGAAAGGTCAAATCAAGGTAACTGAGTAACTCCATTTTCTTCCTCTGTCCTATTTCCCCCCTGCTCTTCACTCTCTCTCTATCTAGTCACTACCCCCAAAATCAAATAAAAAAAGAAAAATTGTTCAGTATTGTAAAAATTGCATGTAATATTTTGTTCATGGTCACTCTAATTTCGTTATTTTGTTCTTTTAATATATTTGACGTCGTTTTCGTTTCAAACTCATTACAACGCTATTCTGATATTTCCATATTTGTCACTTCTTTTTATAATTCTTCCAGTGTTGGTCTCACTGCTGAAAACGGCGTTTTGCTTTTCGTATGCGACAAAACGAGTTTCTGCTTCTGAAGAAGCTTTCACAGTACATTGCTCTTTCTGTCTCAGGTACTCTTACGTTGGTTCTTGCAGGTCATAGATTCTTCGCTTTTTCGTTTATTTTCTATGAAATGTGTTTTCTGTGTGTGTTATTGCTTTTTGTTTTTTTTTTTCTCTGTCTATTTTTTGGGGATCATTTCTAGGTTTTGATTTTTGTACTAGGTACCCTAGTTTCAGCTGGTGTGGTGTTAGATTATTTTCTAATGCGTGCAGATTTTGCATTGCATTTGATGGTTTTTTCTTTTAATTTTTTTAACCTTCAATGCTTAATAGTAAGTAATTGGATATGGCTGTGAACAAATGAGTAGTGTAAATGACACATTCTGTGCTCTGTGGAACTGCTTTTTCAAACTATTGTTTTCAAAGCTTCACTTAAGGGTGTGTTTCGGAATGAGGGTTTTGTAGGGTAATTTAATTTTTTTTCATTTGAAGTAAATATTTCTTTAATTTAAGATCTTTTTTTTGTAGATGAAAGGAATGAAATTATGAATTATCTTTTACCAAATAAAAATTATGAATTATCATGAAACGTTCCTGACTTCCTGTAGTCCAAATTCCAGAATTCGCTTAATAAACGGGCTATAGCGCTGAATTTGAAGATGAAAAGGGGTTTTCAATGCATTTGTGGGTTCCTTCACTCACTTTGTTCAGCGATTTTGTGTGACTTATTTCACTTAAGTTCTGAGTTTTGATTGATGGAATAAGATATTGTATCAATTAGTCAAAATACTAACTTTTCCTGGTACGTGATTTTTTTTTTTAAAAATTATTGTCTGGATTTTGGTTTATGTGCTTAGCTTTCAGTTATTGCAAAGTTGGGCAATTGATTCATGTGTTCTTCAGTTCCTGTGTGTATGCTTTATGTGTTCTGGGTTCATTACTCGTAAATCATTTGTTGCATTTCCTATCTCAGAAATCTTTGAAATTTGGGGCGTTTCACATTTGGGAAGCTTGTAGTAGAAGTAACTGTTGGCTGATCATAAATGGCGCCCAATGCAAAGGTGTCGGCAGCCTATCGTGCAATGGCAGCTCTTGGGATTGATGAATTGCAAGTGAAACCAGTATTGAAGAAGTTACTGAAGTTGTATGATAAAAATTGGGAACTTATTGAAGAAGAAAACTATAGAGCTTTGGCAGATGCCATATTTGAGGACGCTGAAAAAAATGTGAAGTTCCCAATTTATTTGATATTTTTTTGGGTTTTGCTCACCTTGGCCTCTTCTAAATACTTACTTCCATTGTCGGGTATGATTTAACAGGTACCAGAACTGAAAAAGGTTCCAGAAAAGAAAAAGAAAAGCAAGAAAGTTCATGTACATAACACTCATTGTATATCATCTGAGTTTGTCTGCATTACCTTTCTGATTTTATGTCTACAGCTGCTACAATGTTTTTTTTTTTTCTTTTGAATTTTCAAACAACCAGGAAGAAGAGATGGACAATGAAGAAGCTCAGATGCATGTTGAGCCAGCTCGACCTTTGAAGAGGTTGCGTTTAAAAGGCCAAGAGAGTCAGCCTTCGAATCCTTCGACTAGTTCTGCCCCCTGCTCTGCTGCCTCTCCTTTAAAAGAGCCTAAATTAGAAGATGACACATTACCTGTGAGTTGTCACAGACCACAGCCTCAAAACACAGCTCTGTCATCTGGTGGCAATGCAAGGATTGAAGCATGCCCAGTTCCAGCACGAGATGTTATTGTTGACAAGGGAAAGCAACCTGTATCACCCCAAGTTTCTCCTAGAGAAAGAAGATTTATATCTGAGTCTCAAAGAGCATCCCCATCATCTAAAGAACCAACAGTTAAATCAGGAATGCTTTTGTTGCCAAGCAACAAAATGCCTCATAATCATGCACTGATCATACCAAAGGATGAGCCTATTGATGAATTGCCTGATTCTCTGGTTCCCATTGCAGTGATTCCTTCTGGTACTCAATGGACTTTTCCCTGATGACAAGTTTCTTACTCTGTGTGTGCTTTCTTTTTAGTGGCATGACTTCTTAGTCGTGACATTTACTTTGTAGTCAACTTTTGGTGACTTTATTAATAAGTACTCTATTTGCTTAGTAATGTTGTTACATGGGAATGAAAAAACAGGAAGAAACTTCCATGCCAAGCTGCCCAAAAGGAAGAAAGAAATCATTGCACAAATTTTGGTTTGGTTGTAAACATACTTTGCTTGAATTGAGCCTGAATATTTCTTTACCCTTTAATGGCAGCATTTTTTTTATGGCTGCATTTTAGTTGTGGTGTTTGCATAATTGGATCATGTTAGTTGTCAACTGATGTAACTGAGGCAGTGGGGCCCCACCATATGCTCTTGTTGGCATATTCATTATGCAAACCTTTGCTGGTCTGTGTTTCTGGAATGTTTAATAGGATGATCTTGGTTGGCTGTTGCTTTTATATGCAGTAGGGCATCTGAAGTGGCCTTGTCTCTCAGTCTAAAACCAAAGAAACTAATACTTTTTGTGTCGTTTATTATTATTTATTTTTACTTAATTGATATGCTGCCATTTTTCTTATAGATATTGTGTTATCTCATCTGTGAAGAGATTGTTTGATGGTTCTTTTTATTTTTATTTTTTCTATTTTGAAGAGCCGTCAAGTGTGAGGGACTCATCGAAGAAGAATAATGCAGCTGTAAAGCTAAATGGCCATGTTTTTATGGCATCATCAAAATGCAGAGATGGAGTTATTGATGAAGATATTTTCTGTTCCTCAAATGAAGGAGCTACTTCTAATGTAGAGATAGCCTCGTCAACTGAGGGAAAGGTAAAAATTTCTCTGAGCTGCAGCTCAGCTGTTGAGGGACTGGATTTTTGTATGCCTACTCGAGATCAAATTCTACAAATGATGGAGGATAAATGTCTGCAGTCATATAAAATCACTGATCCAAATTTTTCTATTCCGAAACTGTTGAAAGATATATGTGACTGCGTCTTGGACTTCAGTAAAGATTCAAATAAAGACTCCAGGGAAGGCCCTATCGAGTCATCAAGGGTTGATGTCTTGAAGGAATCTGAAGCACATGGCACACTGAGTGAGCGAGGAAATAAGGATTTGGACATGATTTCTCTCCCTTCAAATGGATCAATCCATGTTGATTCTTTGGCTGCCTCGCTTTCACCCCGAAGTCCCTTTTCTCTTGCCCACCGCAATGGTAAGGTTGATGCTGTGCTGATTTCCATGGATGCAATAAATGATTTATCAGAAAATGTTGATGAAAAGGAGTTGGAGGATCCTATGTTCCCAGATTCACACAGTTTAGTGGTTGTGCCACAGCATCAACTTACAGCTGATGATATAAGGTCTTTTCACGATGTAAATGACCTTACAAAAGGAGAAGAAAGTGTTCAAATCCCATGGGTGAATACCATTAAGAATGATTTCCCATCGCCTTTTCACTACATACCCCAAAACCTTGTGTTCCAAGATGCTTGTGTTAACATTTCTCTATCTGGTATTGTGGATAAGGACTGTTGCTCATCCTGTATGGGCAATTGTATCTTGTTGTCTACACCCTGTGCTTGTGCAAATAAAACTGGAGGAGAATTTGCATACAATGCTCGAGGCCTACTGAAGGACAAGTTCTTGGAAAAGTGCATTGCTATAAGCCGTAACCCTCAACAACATTACTTCTATTGCAAAGACTGCCCACTTGAAACATCTAAGAATGATGGGTGTTTAGAACCATGTAGAGGACACTTGAAGAGGAAGTTTATTAAAGAATGCTGGAGCAAATGTGGCTGTGGGAAACAGTGTGGCAATCGGATTGTCCAGCGTGGAATTACTTGCAACCTGCAGGTTGGTTCTTAAGTAAATTTTCCACTAGTAAAGAAATATATTTTATTCAAGCTTGACATGACACTAAGGTATGCTTTATATTCTTAAATTATTTTTTTGATAGGACATTTTTCCGATATTTTCTTTCGTAATTATGCGCCACTTAGGTATTTTTCACTTCGGAAGGAAAAGGATGGGGTCTTCGTACCTTAGAGGACCTGCCAAAAGGTGCATTTGTGTGCGAGTTTGTTGGAGAGATCTTAACCATTAAAGAGTTGCATGGGAGGAACATGAAAAGTGCTGAAAATGGGAAACATACTTATCCAGTTCTACTGGATGCGGATTGGGATTCAGGATTTGTTAAGGATGAAGAAGCTCTGTGCTTGGATGCAGCATCCTTTGGTAACATTGCTAGGTTTATCAATCACAGGTATTAAATTTCTCATCTGTTTCAAATTTGGCATCCTAAAGTTAATTATAGGAGAAGAAAGCAAACAATTTATTGAGGCAATCTTTGTTAGAATTGATACTGAGTGTATGTGTTTATTGCTGAGAACCCTTGGCAATACACCAAGAATCCCTAAGGAATGATACAAGATAAATCCTAGGCGAGTATAGAGTCTCCAATCTCTCTAACAGATAAAAATGAATTGACCAGACACCTAACTAATCCTCATTTCACCTTGTCGTCAAGGTGGGGTACAAAAAATTCACACCAAAAATCTGATCTGTATTTGTTCATTTGGGTCCAATTCTATTCCTTCAAGCTGTCTCCTTCTGCAAGGATTTGGGCTGGATTGTACTTTGATTTCGCTGGCTGTGTTTGTAAAAGCCTTTTACTATTGACAGGAATTTGAGTTGGGCCCGTATGTGAAATGGGTTTGGCCCATTTGCCCAGCACCCTTTCTTGCTGAAACCTTCCCACTTCACCCTTCCTTGATGTAGGCCTGGCCCATTAAGGTAGAAAATGTGCTCAATTGAGAAATTCTCACTTCTGCCACTAAGCTTCTCTTCGTTCTCACCCAGCCGCTAGTGGAGCAGTGTCGTGGAGCCTCGCTTATCGATGTTGGTGCTTTGCCGGCCACTGCTGCGGTCACTGCTGTTAGTGCTTTGCTGGCCATCACCCGAGGACCAGTTGTGATACTCGTTTAACCAAGCTCTCCTCTTCTGTTTCGCGCCTCTACCCTTTCCCCCAATGTCTTCATCCACCACCGTGATTGTCACTTGTGCCGCTGCGATCTCCGCCTGTGTCGCTGTCGTGGTAGTCATCACAATATCTGTGTCTTCAGCCGTGGGTACTTCTGCCTGCGTTTCAACTGTCGAGGGTATGTCGCTGGTCACCACCCGTAGTTGCTTATCTGCACCGCCATCTGCCACTTCTGAAGTCCCTTTCGCTGCCTTCCTGTCCGTGCGATCCCAAGTGTTATCCGAAAACTCTCTCCTTTGATGGAGAAATCCCCATTGCCATGGGCCCATTCACTTTCCTGAGAGAACCCGAATCTGTTGTTTCTTACGGTGATGGCAGGCTAGATCTTGCATTTCCCTCTTGTGATTTATCTTCACCCACCCTCTTCTTCCCTTCTTCCATCTTCTTTGGATTCTTTTCTTGATCTTGGACAGAAGTGTAAAGAGCAAGTTGTTCCCTCAACTTAACTCTTTGAGAAGATTATATATAATCTCCCTCCTTGTTTGAAGCTTTTCTTTGGTCCTTTCTGCCCTTTGATGCTCTACTTGAGCCATTTCTGCTCTTTGACACTCTTCTTGAGCTTTCTTGATGTGCCCTCTTCCATGGATTTCCCAGTCTTCGATAACCAACCTCCAAACTGACAGTCACCTACTCCTTTGCTGGAACTTGGCAGCCCTTCCTCGCACTGCTGTTCAAGGTGGGAGTCACCTCGCTAAGAGCCCTCACACTGCAAGGCCTCACGATTCCGATCACCACTGTCTTGTTTGCGCCAAGAAGCAAAGCACGAATATCCCTTACGATCATGATCCTTCTTTCGATCCTCTAAACAATTGCCAAACTTCTTCAGCTCCTCTTTTATGGATGCGATCGATGTCACCTTTTGTCCGCGATCTCATTTCCCAATCTGGATCCTAACAATCTTGCTGCAAAACTGACAGTACAGGTTTGACCTTTTTTTTGGTTGAAATTCTAAAACAAGTTTGGTTGCAACATTTGGAGCAAAAAACTTCCCCTTTGCCATTATCCAGTATAAATGTTGGTTTTGTCTCTGCACAGTATTTGAAACTAATTGTCAATTGGCTTCCATTGCTTGTTTGTATTTTTGAAGAGAAAAATTATAGGGAAAATATGATAAAATTATATATATATATATATATATATATATATATATATATGAAAAGTGTAATCAACTTGAGTTTAGAAGTAATTCAGTTAACACATGCACTTCTAATCATCCTAAGAGAAAAGAACACTTTTTCTATGTTGATGTAATTGAGAAATACTTGATTCTGTTCTATTTGGACAAAAATACGAAATACAACAGCTGGAAAAAGAATCAGGGTAGTAGTGCTCCAATCAAGAAACTAATAACTGCATATGGGTAAACCAAACTTTCACTCTGCATGCTGTAGAGGGTTTGATTGTGTTCTGTTATCTATAAACTTCCAAGAAAGAATGGCTTGGCAGAAATTTGACTTAATATTTGGAAATTGGAAATTTAGAAGATTCTTTAGTAATTCTATTTCATTGTTCCAGATGTTTTGATGCAAACTTGATTGAGATCCCAGTTGAAGTTGAGAGCCCGGATCATCACTATTATCATGTGAGAAGTCACAAATCCTTGAAGCTTCACCTTTTGTTGGCATGACAAACTCTGCAGCAGATATTACTTAGTGATGATGCTTTTAATTTGTTGAAATGTGCAGTTTGCCTTTTTCACCTGCAGAAAAGTAGCAGCACAGGAAGAGCTCACTTGGGTGAGTAATTTTGGTTCTGTAATATGGTGTTGGATGAATGGTCCTAACTCCTTTATCACATAAATATCTTCAATTTTTGTGGTGCTTATTAATTACTCTCTTTTCTTAAGTAGGGAACAAAGTACCTATGAATTACTACTTCTGAGATTATTTGATTTATTCATTGTCGAATTTTATTTTATCATTTGCTTATGGCTATTGAGTTTAAAACTGCTATGTAAATGTTTTAGTTGGCAGACCATTCAGTTTGGTTAGCTGCTCATTTTATGCAATTTACTTTCTTTCAATTAATTAATCCAGGAATCAATTTTATTTTTCTTCTAGGAAAGCTTATGTTCATGGTGTTCTTGTAGGATTATGGCATTCACTTTGATGACCATGATCATCCTGTCAAGCTGTTCCAGTGCAAATGTGGCAGTAAATTCTGCAGGAATATGAAGCGGTCAAGCAGTAAGTTCAATCTGCTACATGTGGGAAATATGCAAAAATTTGTTTTTCATGTTTGCCCCTTTAGCTTTTCTCTGGATATAGTCAATTTCAATGCTATGGCCTTCTCTACTTTGTTACAGTATTTGTTTAATAGTTTATTTCTAGTTTCAGCGACAATGGTAACTATGAAACATACTGTATCCTCTTCTTTATTGGTCTGTGTTTCTATTTTATAGATGCTATTCCTCCAGCACATCAACATCTGATTGTTGCTGTCATTTAATATGAAATCATTACAATAGTTTGTAAAAATCTAGGAGCTGCTTTGAAAATACCATGTTGAAGCTGTGATTGTCAATTGAAGCTGTTCCCTACTCTCACGGCATTATGATCTTTGCTGCTTGTTCTACTCATTCTTTTGCTGGGTTTGATAGTTGGAAAAAGCTCAGGTCATCTATTGAAATGGAAATTTTAGTTTACTTGCTTTGTTGTAGAAATTCTGAGGTAAGTTACTGGCTTTATTGAATTGGTGCATTGCTTATGCTGTGGATGGTCTCAAATGATTGCTTGACAAATTTAGCCAAATTCAAAGCATGAGTATGATGTTCAAAGCAAAAACTGTGGACCTTTGATCATGTTCATGTGATGTTTAGTTTCTTGGGCTCAGCTCTCTTGTTTACTGTTGCCAAGTTCTGTAATCCATATCTGCTTTGGTATTGTCATTTCCTTTTTCTTTCTTGGGCTGATGCGTCCAGGACTCTAGGCATATAGTTGAGTTTGATTGTAGAAATTATTGGTGACACTTTCAATTGTGATAATTTATTGTTTGCACTGAATTGTTGAGGATGCATATGTTGAGAATCAATTTGTGCTTTGGATACCCCTGAACTTTTAGCTCTTAGTGCTTTTGAATCTTGATATATGATGGAAGACTATGAACTTGCCTTGTACGTTGGTGTGCTTTTGAAAACCACTATCTTTAAGCCAAAAGTACACTTAAGCTTTTTGCAAAGACGCTTATCCTATAACGGCCATTGACTAGTTGTGGTGTAAGACACATATGTCAATGAATTTGTTGAATCCCTGCTGAAACTATTGGTAGAGATTATCTAGTGATTTTAGTTGAATTCTCTGAATGACTATTTCTTTTTGTTGTTGTCTTATATTTGATGGACTTATAATTTCTTTTTACCGTTTGCAGATATTGGGAATTGTAACTTAGTAATTAATTTTACATTCATAATGCAGGATCACTTAGATCTTCATCAAATGCAAGATGATTGCCATTGTCTGTTAAACCAACTTATTTTGTCACACCCACCACTGGATGAGTTATAATGAGACCCAACCTGCTGCAGTGGGGCTTTTTCCCTTTCTTGGGCTTCATGTTTTGAGTGATTGTTAGGGCCTAGTTGCTTTGTACAGCTTTGTGAAGACTATTCGGCAGCTAACAAAAAAAATGTAAACGTTTATTCTGGTCTTTAAAAAATAGTAGTGTCATTTGTTTGGCTCTCTAAGAATAGATACATGAACATGGTTCCTCAATGTTAGATTTTGATATCAAATTGGTCATTTTGGAGAATCAATGTTAAAAAAAATGGCATTTAACGGCCAATTTGATTCAATTGCCATTCAACGGTTGTTTGATGGTTATTTAAGGTTCAAACTTGATGACACTTATATGTTTGGAAGACCAAATGGATGTTCACTAAACAATAGCTAGGCAGTAGTAAGGCCGAATATTAGTGTTTAACTGCAGCATCAGTAGGGCTTTGCAACGTATGTTGAAGTTAGTATGTTATTGTTATTATACGCTTGGAGTACTATTTTGTTATTTTTGTTTTTTGGAGGGTGGGGGTTTCATGTTGATACATGAACCGTTGGAGAACTGGTCGTAATTGGACCATTCATCCCTAAAACCTATACTTTTTAACAGATTTTTTATTTCCATTATTTCACCATTTTAATAAGGGATACCTTACATTTTGTATGGGGAAAGCAGAAATATTAGAGGAAGCATCCTACAACCTTTGATGTATGATTATTTCAAAATAATTAATGTATTTGTATTGGTTATATATCATATTAGATACTTCTATTTTTTTTATATAGTTTTAGATACTCCTGACTATATTTTACATTTTTTTTTCCGTTTGATTTCTATTGTATTTTTGTACTGTACTTGGGTCCTGCTAGATACTCTTATCAGTGTCTGGGCAAACATGGTCTCTGACTTGAGCTTGTGCTGGGAAAACTTGAGATTTGTTCGGTTGACAACTTTAGAAATCTACATTACATTGACAGGCTGATCAAATGAAACAAACCTAGGATAAGACTACGTGATAATACTGCCCCAGGATGCTATTAACAACCACTTAAATAACCGAAAAACCAAAAAAGAAAATGCGCTGCACACTAATAATGCAGACACAACCACTGCTTTTTGCTTGGGAGATGGCTATCTATATAACAAATACTGGTGTAGCTGATGATAGGGATTCCCTGCCATGAGGCCTGCAGAGGATTTCATGCTCAGAAGTTGAAGGCATGATTGGTCTAATGCTCCCTGGATTGAGGGGAAAAAGGATTTTGTAGTAACCATCCATAATTTCTGTAAAATTGCAAGTTTCTGCAACCTTCGGGATCTGTCCATAGCAATGATACGCTGCTTAGTGTTCAAACAAAAAATTACAATTTAATACACAATTTGATGCATAATTCTGAACCTTTTTGTGCAAGTACCTGATAAATGTCACGCATGTAGGCATGTAGATTGGGATACTCGTATAACTTCTTCTTGGTGCACTTAAAAAGAACGTTATATGCAACATCAAACCGAATCAGAGTCGTAAATAGACATACATCTACTAAGGTCAGTGTGTCTCCGCACAAGTAGCGGGAACTGGCCAAGTGATCCTCCAACTTGTCTAGTGTCCCAAACAACTCATTTACTGCTTTATCATAAGCTTCTTGGGTCTGTGCAAATCCACACCTGCAATTGCAAAAATCACCCAAATCACACACCAAACCATTTACGATTGCTTTTAAAATTTGTGGAGCTTAATTTATATTTTTGTATTTTGGATAAGATGATAAGGTAAATAATAAACATGGGGAAAAAAATTATTTTCATATATAATTAAGCAAGCAACCAGAAGAAATTGGCACGTTTTTAATCGGAAACAGAGATAATCATTATGTCAAATACAATAGTGACCCCATTACTTATGTAAAACTCATTAAGAAAGCCACATATAAATAAATTCTAGCAAAAAGTCTTACTCTTTGGCATTTTCCAATGTCTATTAAACAAGCCATTTAATTGATTATAAAATACTACTAAATTAGAAATAACCTAATATAATGCTGAATTAGAATAAAAGTGTTTTAGTCAACGATCTATTAATTAGAAAGTTTTATAAATCGAAATAATGTAAAACTTTTTACATTAAACTCTTAATTTTAGCACATTGTTAGTATAAGGTTTTTTTCTATAGTTATTCAATCACATATTGCTACATTACAAAAACTATTTTGACTCTCATCCACTACTTCAAAAGTTATGTAAATAAAAAAAATTAAATTACATATAATATATATATAGGAATTTATACCGTTAGTATATTTAAATTATAAAATGCCATTTCACGAACCTTACCTATAAACCCCATTGTTCACATTCGGGTATATCACTTGATACCACTCCTCAATTTTCCCCTTCAATTCAGGTGGCGCGAGATCCAATTCCGGGTTCCGGGCCAACCCATTCAACCCGGAATTGAACAACTCAATTATGTCGTAGCTCTCATTGCACACAACCTCCTTCTTATCCTTATCCCACAACATAGGCACCGTCGCCCTCCCATCATACCCACCCTTTCTCAGCCCGTAGACCTCCTTCAACGTCCTGCACCCATTCGCCTCATCCAAGCCCGGGCTCATAGGGCCCGGCCCACCAGCCCGTTTAAACTCCCACGATCCGTCCTGTCCCGGAGAAGCTACGGATAGGGACACGGCATCCTCGAGGCCCTTGAGTGCTCGCACTATTAGTGTCCTGTGGGCCCACGGGCACGGAAGGCCCACGTAGAGGTGGAGGTTTCGGCCCATTGGGCCCGAGAGTTTTGTTGTTTTGCGGAATTTGGAGGCGGGCCTGGTGTAACCGCCGGAGGAGTCGGAGGGAGCGAGTTGGGACATCATGAGGCGCCACGTGAGGTTCCATGCAGCACGTGCGGTGGAGATTAAGAGGCCAGGGGGAAGGGACTGGCCCCAGCGGAGTTTGGTGAGCGATGTGAGCATTGAAGAAGAAGAGGGGTTAGGGTTAGGGTTTGGGTTTTGGTTGTTGTTGTTGAGGGACATTTTTGGGGATGGACGGATTATGCTGACGTGGCTTGAGGTGGGTTTCCGGTGATGGGAACCGCCGTGGATAGCGGAGGACGGAGGAGGGATTAGGTGGTGAGAGAGGGAGGCGGTGCAGGACGACATCGTTTTGTTTCTGAGCGAGTTGGAGCGATAAAGGAGATTAGCAATGGAGCATCAGTTTGCGCAGCTAAAGGGTACATGCGTCATTTCATCGTGGACGTCCACCAAGACCCCAGTTGGGGATATTTTTGGCTGTGTACCCTTAAGACGGAAACAGCTTACTTGCTTTCGGAAGGATTGAGATGGATGGAATAATTGAGTGCACCCACCAAGACCCATCTGATAATGGTCAATCAATAATTGAGTCCATCTTATCTGATATTTAAACTAAATTCCAGACCCCAAACAAAAAAAAGAAAGAAAGCTATATTAGGTTGAATAACGTCAAAATAATATCATATTATAAAAAAATGTTAATTAATGTTAAATTTTAATAATTTGTTTTAAAAATGTTTTAAAAAGCTGTAGGACTTTATGTTGGATGAGCCAATCTGAAATATAGCTTAAATTTGATTAAAAATAGACAAAAAAAAATCTCCATTTTATTATTCCTTAACGAAAATATTGAGAGACAAAATAATCATTTATCACTTAAAGTATGTTTCCTAAAGATGCAAAACTGGAGGAACTAAAGTGTCATATCTTTACATATTTGAGGTTGAATAGTGAGGAGTCTTACTCTTGAGTGCGATTTCAATTCTTGGGAAATTATATGTTTTGTAAGTGATCAAATTAGGAATTTAGTTTTAACAACACAGCTAATTTTCAGAATTCAAACTCATCCTAATAAAGTACCAAAAATAAACCCATCCTAATAAGCTTGAAGATGATAATGTACCAACCCTAAATTCATCCTAATGAGCGTCAAGGGAGGAATGTCAGAACTGTGATACTTACCGATTTTTTTTTTAAATCTTTTGTCGTGATACACTCCAATGGATCTCATTTTGCTCAAGTTTTGGTAAAAGTTTGTAATGGCATTCTAGACCCAGTATTAGCCCATAGTAATCTATTTTTGACTTGCTCTACATTGGGCCCAGGCCCAGTTTCCCAAACCCGGAAAAACCCTAGTTTTGCAGTGTCGTCGTCATTTCGCATATATATGCAAACCTAAAAACAGGGACAGTAGGAAGGGAGACAAAGACACACAGCCGAGAGCGTAAACATGTCGAAGAGAGGTACGCGCTCTCGTTCCCACCCACCGAAATCCAACATTACTCCGTTTCCTCCTTCTTCTTCTCATTATTATTATTATTATTGTTATTATTGTTCTGATGGAAATCGTTGATTTTTTTTCTTTTTTATTGTCAGGTCGCGGTGGGTCGGCGGGGAACAAGTTCCGCATGTCGCTGGGTCTTCCGGTGGCTGCGACGGTGAACTGCGCGGACAACACGGGAGCCAAGAACCTGTACATCATCTCCGTGAAGGGGATCAAGGGCCGGCTGAACCGGTTGCCGTCGGCATGCGTCGGTGACATGGTGATGGCCACCGTGAAGAAAGGGAAGCCCGATCTCAGGAAGAAGGTCTTGCCAGCTGTCATCGTGAGGCAGCGCAAGCCGTGGCGCAGAAAGGACGGTGTCTACATGTACTTCGAAGGTCCTCATCTTCGTTCCTTTCTTCTACCGTTTCTACCTTTCTGTCCCTGCGATGTGTTTTTTTATTGGTTAATTAGGTTTTGAATTTAGTTTGATCTAGGTTTGTTTAAATGATGTTGAATTTAAGTTGATCTTGTTTTGTTAGTTACATTTTTGTTAGGTTGCGAGTTAGGATGTGCTAGTGCCTATAGTTTTGACATCATGTGATAGTGGCATGTCTGCGCGTATTAATAGTTGCTTTACAAGGACTGTTTGTTGTGTGGATTTCATTTTTTGGATGTGGATTTTGTATTGTAAGTTAGCTTTCTTGTGTTCCATTAGGAAAGAATTGGTTTTTAAATTTTGACTAGGTACCCATTTTGGTCTGTCAGAAATATGTGGAGGCAAAGTAGTCCCTCAGGATTTGAAAGTTCTCTTTTGGTTTCTCACAATTCAAACAAAGGGTACAAATTGGTCCCTCTGTGTTTTAATAATCGTATAGACCTATATGGAAGGTCCAATTTGTTCCCCCCTTTTGAGGGACAATAGAGGATTTTCAAGTCCTGAGGGACTACTTTGCCCCTTGAGATATTTTGAATGTTGCTTCTGTATTGCTGGGTGGCCAGTGTTGTAGTTGGTCATCCACACTGGGAAGCATATAATTGTGAAATTGCCAGTTTTAAACAGCATGATGTTTGATTCTTTGCATTGTGTTACCTGTCTGCTGGTAAATTCCTTTTTTATGCATTGTTTTTCTCATTAATTATAGTTATATACCATTTAATTCATTGATGATGGTTCTGTTGTAGAACTGATTTATTTGGGAAGTAATCCAGTCTGGGTGGAGTTTGGCTTTTTTTGCTGTGGCATTCACACAGTCCACCAGGGAGGGAATCTTAAAGGAAATTAAAATGAGTGTTTCAGGGAACTGAGGAAAAAATGTAGAATAATCTTGATTATGCTTCAATTCTTTGGTGAGACTTAATAGGATGTTTTAGTACTTCACTTTATGTTTCTTAACCCCACAACAATTATGATGCATGTGATCGTGTGTAACTAAATAATAAAATTGGATTTAGTGGATGTTCTTTTTTCTTTTTCAAAAAAATTGCCAAGGAATTCTTCTTCCAATGGTGGCTTGCTTTGCCGAACTTGACTATTATTGCTTTTGCTTAATTTTCTCAATTTTTGCTTAAGCTTTCATTGTTGCTTTGGTTTGATCAGGATTTGTTATGCTCATGTTGTCTTAACTTTATGTATGTTATGGTAGTGAACAATTCTTGACGTTTGGTGTTGGTTTCTGCAGATAATGCTGGTGTCATTGTGAATCCCAAGGGTGAAATGAAAGGTATCTCTTGTTAAATTTATCTTGTTTTGTTGTAGTTGATATGATACAAATCTAGGCTATAGTTGACTTGCATCGGATACAGTGTTTTCCTGTGGCGTATTTCACACACATCATTTGAATGCAATATTTAAATACCATTATCTTCCACTTGTTAATATTCAACCTTAAAATTTGCAATTGCTGACATTATGGTAGTTCTACTCCTGTCCTATGGAGGAGTTTTTGAAGAGATAGATAACAAATACTCACCGAGTTTTTGGCTTATCATTGGACCTCATTGAAGATGTATTTATTTGTTGTATTCCTGACTCTTGTCCTAACTTGGGTTGTCACACCTGTGAATGTAGGTTCTGCTATCACTGGTCCAATTGGTAAGGAGTGTGCTGATCTGTGGCCTAGGATTGCAAGTGCAGCTAATGCTATTGTCTGAGTGGGAGTTCTAGTTTATAAGCTTGTGTTTCTGCTTTTAGTGTCTCTCTCACATTTTGTTTAATCTTTGAAATTGTACTGAAAGTCAGAGTTTTATCTTTTTTCCTAATTTGTCAGCAAGAGGCTTTTTTGAATGGATGATATTATTGGTACTTGGTAGTTTTGTTCCTATCTCCTATACCGCTCTGATTTTTTATGCATTCCTTCTTAACATGTATCAACGTTTTGATTTTTGAATGATTATTAATTCCATTCATGAAAGTTGAAAACCTAATGCCCCAAGTAGTTGGTAGAATATTTAAACTGGTATTCCACTGGCATTGCTGCACCAAGTCAGTATCATTGTAACCCATTTTCGCCAAAAATCGTTGACGAACCATATAGCGATATTAATAATTTGCAATGCTGGAAATAAAATTTTCATCTGCCGTTTATTCTCTACAACTAATTAGATATCAAACTCAAAGTCTAGTCCCTATCGTAAAAGTAAAGGCTAGCGAGTACTTCACATATTTTTCACGACTGAGAGAAAAAAAACTGCTTTGCCGAGATGAGTCCCTACGAAGGGAGATGTTTCGCTTCGTAGGATTTTGTAATAAAAATAATGATAGAGGATTGTCATATTTAAAGTTATCAAATTGGATAGTTCACCCCTATTAAGCTCTGGCTCATGTGAGTTAGAGGCTCACTTCTAGAGCGAAAAAGCTCACATTTGTTTAAAGCCCATTTGGCTGGGACTAGACTATTGACCAGCTCACTTGCAAAACACTACATTTTTTAAACTTTTTTAATGGGCTGACTTTGACCTTGGCCTATATATGTTAAGGTTAGCTCATAAGTGGGCCTAGGCTAGGGCTAACCTATTAAAAATATAGTTTTATGTTAAGTCAGGCTAGCCCTAGCCCATTAGGTCCTCATGGGCTTTTGGCCTTGTGGGCTTTGGAGGTATGAGCCTTTCTAATTCCATTTGGGTTAAGGATTAATGTGGGGTGGGCTAACCCATGGATAACCTTTTTATTATAGGTCAAATTGCACCTCTCTCTCTCTCTCTCTCTCTCTCTCTATATATATATATATATATATATATATATATTGTGTGTGTGTGTGTATATATGCAGTTGGGGCATTGCTTCAATGGTACACATGGATATTTTTCATGGTGATAATCCCAATGCTTAATCAAATAGGATAATACCGGCCCAGATATTTAAAGTTACATTACCGGTAATTCATGTAACTTACCACCATAACAAAATGGCTTTTAAGACTTGGAGACAATGTATGAGTGTGGATTAGAGGTCCCACATTTAAGGAGTTGAAGGGAAGAAAATAATTTATAAATGGATTGAATTACACGATTGCTTAACTTAAGAAGTTGAAGGAAAGAAAATGATTTATAGATGTTAGATTGAATAACACCATTGCTTAAACCTTTAGATTAAATATTTCAATCTAAACCTATGCCTAATAATTTTATTAAATTCAACACTCTACATGCCACCCTCTAATATCAACCCAAATCATTCGAAAAAAAATTATTTTTTCCTTTCAAGAAGAAAAAGCATTTGACATTTTTTTGCTCTTGTAAAAAATTAGTGTTTGCTACAATCGTAACTATAAGAAATGTGCTACTGTTTTGTGAAGATGCGGCATGTGTAAACTGAAAACTGCCATTGGTCCAACTTGCTCAAGAGGGTTGGCAAGAGGAGGAGCTAGCTTTGATAGCAGGTGATGCGAAATCCTGTGGATATTAAGACCTAGAAACCTCAACACACAATTAATAAAGATGATAGGATTGAAAACCAAATAAAATGCTACAAGGGAATTACTCTACCTTGTAATCCTCTATTCAGTTTCCTGATGCAACAAGCCAAGGAAATCACTCTACCTTACTTGTACGCACAAAGTTTCTTAAAAGAAACCAAGAAATTTCATTCAACCGAAAAAAACTAAACCTTGTGTCTGTCAAGTTTGGAGGTATTTAATCCTCTTATTTAGGTTAAATCTATTTGCTAACCCTACCAGATTAGTCCCAAATTACTACACTACCAATTGGGTTTAACAAACATAAAATAAAACAAGTCTTAAAACATTTTAAAATAAAAACTGATAAAACAAAATAAATAAACCAAACTTGGCCCAACATGGCCAGAATATTTTATCAATGTAAATTCACTAATAATATTTTGAGCTGTCCATAATTGCCAATAGCAATTTTGGCTAATTCTTGATGCACCTCTTCAACAAATGATTTAGCCAAGTTTTCAAAATTGTTTTGAATCCTTAGTTGATGCTCTTGTGATAGGTCCCATGGGTATGCTATAATTTTCATCTGCTTTTTCTAGTGCTAAAATGTACAATTTACCCTTCTGAACACGTATCAGCAGGCGTGTTGTTCCACCTTTCCGTCCAAGTGATGAACTTTACCTCCATTTAATTATCATTGGCATTGCGCCATTCTTGTTTTACCACATGGTAGGAGGTATACATACAATGGATGAGTCATTCTTTGTTAAATAAAAAGTTTCCAGAGTACCCAATTAAAAACAGAAATAGTTTCTAAAGGATATGTTTGGTTAGAGGTAAAAATGAGAATAAAATCTACATTGATGAATACCATGGGTAAAATTATATATGAAACTTACGAACAAAAATTTTACCCACATTTTAATATAACTCCGAGTTGACAAGAAGATGAACTTTAAGAAATGGTAGTAATAACTCCATCCATTTCATAATAATAGTCACTCTTGATAAACCGTACAATTTTAGTATATTAAAAAGTAAATATATCTGACTATTCTAATATTGACTATTATTATAAAATGGAGGGATTACATTCACCAATTCCAACAGGTACATAAAATAATCAGAATCTAGATTCCATCAATCATTTTCTTGCCAAATTTTAGGTGGAAACTATTGCCTTTACTGAGAACCACTAATCCATTGTATCTAGACCTCGACCATTGGTAACAAAAGAATGGCCTAATGCTGGTTATATGGAGTCAAAGCTCATTGCTTGTCCTCGAAAAATTAATCTTCATTTCACAACGATGTAAACATTAGCCTCTTCGTGTCAATCAGGTTTACTATGTCACGTTTTATGATTATGTATTATGTCATTTACGGCCTTGTAGTGGTCCTTAAAAGAACTGCAAGACTTCAATTTAGTTCTTGAAAAATTAGTTTTCGTTGCTGTTCATAATCCAATCGACATCTAATGTATAACTCTTTTGAGAATCTATTTGGCGTTCATACTAGCTAATAACATGTCACATTACCATACGATATAATATATTATCACATTTCGTTACACATCAACTAGTAATTGATGATTTCTTCACGAAGACTGATGTTTGGATCGAAGTGAAATCTTTCGATAACTAAAGATGCGTTTGTTTTAGATTTTGAAAAAAGTGATTACGAGATCTAAATTTTGTATATAATTAAAAAATATGAAAATTATTTTTTTTTTCATAAGCTACCAATTTAGCTTCTATGAAAAAGCTGAAATTAGATTTTTCTTCAAATTTCAATTATTTTTAAAAAATTATTCAAATACACAAAAAAAAAATTTGAATGAAAAAAGTGATTATTATCCGAACAAACGCACCCTAAGTTGTTGTTATCATGCAACTCTTTTAATAACCAATTTAGAGTTTTACTCTTTATTTATTTGAGTATATGCAATGCAATAGATTTTTCTGCGATTGACTTGGTGAACGTAATTACTTCTACAATTGGCAAAGGTAAAAGCGTGAGAGAGGCAGGTTAGTGTGGGGTGACAACTTGATCAACCCACATGCAAAGTTGTTAGTTTGTAGCCCTGTCCATCAATGTGACAATGTCCTATGGCCAGCTATCATTCTGATTGCATTTTTCAACCAATGTTTCTAACGAAATCCATTTATTTTGTACCAATCAGTAAGTTATAACAGCCATAATAACAACTTTTGATTCTGAAATTTTCCCATCACTGACATACTATTTTGTATTAACTATTAACTTCAGCGTCAAGACATGGAAGGAAACTTTTATGAGATTAATTTTTATACACTAATAATGTAAAAATTCAATTATGTGCTTTTATTTATAGAGCTTTTAAGATATTAAGTGATTGAGTCAAATTTTTTTATTGATATGATAATATATAGTTAGATGTTTGAGTAAATTGTTTTTACATTGACAATACATACAAATTAAGTGAACTTTCCTTTCTAAATGTAAGAGTAGGATTTAGTTTGTTAATACATATGTTGACGTAGGATTTCCTAATTTTCTTTTGGCTTTTGCTTTGGCAAAAAGACACGTACATTGTTTATGATAAATCAATTTCAAATTGCAATTTGCAATTTTCCCTTTTTACCTTTTGATGTATGCATACAAGTCAGCAAGATACGATGTGTCCCTCAAGTGTAACTTCGGGTTCATGTAGGACTTTATTTTATAGTAAGCATAGACGTAACTTTCCAATAAAAAAGCTAGTGAATTTCTGATCTGGTTACGTGTGTGAATGGCGTGTACACTTTCATTGTGTATAAGGACCGACCCTCATCCTAGTAATCCATTGTAGAAGCATCCTAAGAAAGTTTTGCCAAATCTTTGAGTAAACAAGAAGGAAGATTTCAAATGATACTCATGAACAACTCTATAGAAGATTGTCTTCAAAAAAGTAATTGAGCACACCCCTTTGATGTTCCATCACTAGAGGGACACTCTTCAACCCGTACACCACGCTGCTGGGGCCAATAGTGGAAAGGTATCAAACTAAAGTTTGATGAGAAACTATTCATGATAATGTTTTTCCATCTACCACAAATCACAAAGTGACATCAGATATATTCGGTGCCTACTTAACTTATGCTGTTGGGGTCACTTCAAAAACTCAACATTTCATGCTTCCCTATAGTCCAGTTCCTCATCATACTATGCATTTGTTGTAGCAATATTATTACAAGTTCTCACTTGACACAACAACACACAGGGCTTAGAGTGGAGCAAATTAAAGCAGTGGAGAATTAATGAAAATCTCAAGGCTCTATAGCTTTCAAAGGCCTCAATTCTTGATGTTTCAGAGGAAAACCAGAGTTGTTAGCTCTTCAGTGACACTTGGTAATGTTCAAAGAAGGACCCCACTTGGGTGTTACTCTTCATCATCATGCATTCTCAGGCAGGTATTTTGCAAGTTGAAGAATAGATTGAAGCAAGCTCTGGGGTGGCAAAGGCCTACTCCAAAATACAGCTATGATCTTCAAAGCTATTGGCTCAACTTTGATGATGGCCGTTCAAATGATCACATCCCATCTCGTATTTGCTGATGATGATTTCATTTTTAAGTAGTGTTTGGTTTGAGGGATAAAAGTAGGGGTAAGAATTATATGGATGTGTAAAATAACACATTAAGCTCATCCGTGTAATTTTTACCTTGATTTTCACCCTCCAAGCAAACATGGTCTTAGCCTACTCTTTTTCTGAATTATGAATAAGTTGCTCCAAAGTTTATTGTTATTCCATAGCCATGTGATATGGCATTACTTTGCAAATTGCATAATTGTAAATTGATTTCAGTTATATGTCCTTCAATCAGCATTTTTGAACCATCATAGAAATGGTTCAAACTTTGAGCAAAGGCATTTGTTATCAGTATCTCAATCACATTCGGTTTCTGGCATTGTGAAGAATAGGGAATTGTTTTCAGTGGCTTATACAAGTTGGCATGTTTTTCTTCTTGCGGGAGAAAAGCATAAAACTTTTCTCTTTATCACCTCATTGCTGTCTCCATCATGAATTCTTAATGGCAGGTACCTCCCTCCAAGTGATTACTTGAATGAGATGCACATACTCTTGTCTAACATTCCATAGACCTTGTCTTTGTGTTCCAATCAAATTTTAATTTCATTATCATTTGTACATTTTAGACAGAGATGCGGAAATTAGAGCCTGTTTTTGCATATTTATTGTATTTTCTATTTTCAGAATTTTGTGAAGAAGGCAAGTGAAGGAAATAGTAAAAACAGTCTCCTTCACAAAATCCTCAAAACGAAAATCATAGAAAATGAAAATATAAACCAAACATATTCTATGAATAATGCAAAGAAAACATTTTGCAAGATCAGAATCTCATTTGTTTCTCAATCAAATAAGGGTAGAATGCAAGAGAATAAGCTCCCCAGCTGAAGGATATATATGCTCTAGCTTTGTTCCTTGTTTGGATTCCTTGCTAAAATATAAATCTTTGCAATCGTTCTGTCAGCAACTTCAGTTAGATGTAACTGAATGTTGCTGTAATGTGTATGTTTCTGGGAACCCAAAGGAGGATGATCCATTTGATACTTGACAAATATTCAATTGACATATTTTTTCAAATAAAGTGTTGATTCATAGATTGGTTTTAACTAAAGAAAATCACTAACATGTTCAAAATATTTATGTACAAGGATTAAATACCCACACTTATTATGCGAGGGAAAAAAAAACTCAAATTGATCCTAGTTTTAATTTTTTTTTTTCATCAATATCTAGGACCAAAACCAAGCCTTTTTTGCTAAAAACTAATTCATGTAACTGATTTTGATATGTACAAAAAAAAAAAAAAAAGAACGATTAAGATGCAGAGGAAGAGGGGAAAAAAGAAGAAGAAAGAAAAAGCATAACATATTAGGAGCTAAAGATAATATATAAAAATTAATGTAATTCTTTTGTGCCATGGTGAAAATTCATACTTTTACCGTGATTTATTTGGCACTCTTTTCTGGAATAAGTAGAATACATATCGAGCCCTTATTCAGTGGCACTAATGACGGGCCTAAATTGTGATGAGTAGGAACGAGCATTCGAAAGAACTTTCCCTTCTTTACAGCAAAAAAGAGAAAATTTTCCTTCTATATTGAAATCATGAGCAAAAAGATTATTGTAGTTATTGGTATCATATCAAAAGTTTCATTCATCCATTATTTTCTTTGAAGAAAAAAAAGACTCTTATGTTTTGTTAAAAAAAAACTTTTTAGGCCTATTAGATAGTTAGCTATTTATTATTAATATTCCATATATAAATTTACATGTAATATAACATTTCTTTTAATTTGATTTTTTTTTCCCGTGATTTCTTGTTTTTGTTCGAAGGATTTTGGTCGTGATTTAAATTTTAAGTGCCTTTGCCTATTAACTTGTTTAAAGGTCTAACCTGGTCAGTTTATTCAAAGGTTCATCGACCCGTTTAAGAACGTAGATTTCTTGGCCTTTGAAAGGTCTAACCTGTTGAATGATAGGCTTGTTGGTTTAGGTATATCGATATTACATTTATTCCTTTTTAATTTTTGACATTGCATATACTTTTCTTATTTCTCAATAACTATTTTAAATTCCTAAATTACCCTAGTAAACAAACCCCACATCAACCACATCTCAACCTCACCTTCCCACTACCACCACTTCAGCCCCGATGCCATCACCTTCTTACTCATCTGCAACAACTTCTCCAATGTGGCCTCCGCTTTGCTGTCAAAGCCTTCGTCATCGACCACTCCTACACCTCTGCCATCATTGCAATGCTTCCACCTCCATTGGAATCCCCACGTACTACTTTTTCACCTTCGGTGCTGCTGTTCTTGCTTTCTACAGTCATTTCCTATAATCCACGACCAAACAGAGTGATCCTTCAACAAGCTATAATATATTTTTTTTTCTGTTAATTTGTGAGAGAAAATAAAGGGCCCTAAATGTGTGGTTAGGGAAGCTATGGCTGTGAATTTAGGGGATTTTTATTTTTATTTTTGTTTTTAGATTTTTTTGTTGTCATGCTTGAATTTTGGAGTTTCTGTTAGTGTTCGATTTGATTAGGATTATGGATTATATGAAAACTTCGTAGATCCAGGAGAGAAGGAAAGTTAGAAGTTGCAAAAGGTATTAACTATGAATTATTCATTGTTTTTCAGAAGATGATGGCATTGGGGCTGAAGTGGTGGCAGTGGGAGATGTTGAGACATGGTCGATGTGGGGTTTGTTTACAAAGGGTAATTTAGGAATTTAAAATAGTTATTGAGAAATAAGAGAGGTAAATCTAATATTAAAAAGTAAAATGGGGTAAATGTAATATTAATAAACTTTTGGGGAGGTTGTTAAAATTATCCCAAAGAAAAATGATAGGCATGTTCTAGGCCTCATGATTAAATATATCTTTAAATAAATTTGTAAGATAGATCAAAGCTTCTAAAATACTTATGTTTATGTTATTTGTACTTATTGTGTGTAGATATTGTGCGACTCATGACTCCATCTATCATTTGATGAAATGTGGACCTTATTCAAATATGATCTACACCTGATCCAATAGTGGATGAGGTGTGAATCAACACGATATTCCATACACAATGAGAATAAATAATATTTTTTTTTATCAAATTTAAATAAACTTTTTTCTTTTAAATAAAAGTTAATTTTGCATAATATCCTCTCATTTAACATGTGGGAAAATACTCTAGGGGAAAAAACACATGCTAAACCCATTTGAAGCTTAACCATTTACATTCAAACTAATCAGTGCATTCAGTCATTCTGGCAAATATATACCAATGCAAGATAAAAATCATGCTCTATTTTGTTAATCATTTGATATTTTAGTTCTCTGGATTATTGTCTTCTATCACTTCTATTGTATTTTCAATAAAATAATTGAGATGTTAAATAATAAAAATAATATAGTAAGACTTCTTTCTAATTTTAAGAGCACCAAAAATTTCTCTTGCACTTAAACCAACCTTAGGGTTTAAAATTATTATTTTTTTAGTGTTAAGTAGTCAACTTTTTTTTTTGGGGGTGTCAAGGTCTACTTTTTGTATGGGACTAATGATTAATAATTTTTAATTTTTTTAGGGCCCTCGTAAAATTAAATCTTTTGGAACAAAAACGAGGCCCAAGCCCACAAAAACAGTTTTTTCCCACTATTTGTTGCACATAATTTATAAGTACTCTTTGAACTACTCTTGTTTCTTTTCCAACAAAACTTGTTCTTTATTTTTCTTCCAAAACCCTTTTTATGTTAAACTTAATGAATGATTTGTTAGTAAACACAAGTGACAGTGATGATATATTGGAAAAAACAACGAAGCCCAAGGAATAAATTCACTAACCGACATGGTTGGATATGGGTGTGAGTGCTCTACATCTGTTGTGAACATGGGTGGAGCTACATTGCTTTATTAGGGGGGACAAACACTAAATAGTTAATTTCAGACAAGAAATATATAACTTATTAATTTTTTTTATCTTTTTTAATAATTAAATAAACATCATCATATATAAAAAATAGATATTTTACAATTAAAATTTAAGACAAATATACATATTTACAGAGTATATTATCAATTATAATATTTAAATATCTATTTAAATGAAAAAAATTGATATACTTAACTAAATAATTTCTTTTAGGGGTGGCCAAATTAAAAAAAAATGATAATTTACATAAGAAACTGAAACTTTTACACCACCCTCTTCCCCTGGTTGTGAAAGACAAGGGGAGTGGGAAGGAAGATAATTTTATTAAAAACTACTTATACTTCTATTTATTTAGAAGTTATGTATCACTAATTTAAAAAATTTTGGCAAAAATTCTTTTTAAATTAAAATTTTTTTTAAAAAAAACTAATTCAAGCACTCCAAAAAAATATATAAAAACACCTTTTGAAAAAATAAATAGTTTTTTTTTCCAAAAAAGGAAAAGCTAATCAAAACGCATACAGTTTATAATTTTTTTTTTGTCCACAATAAACTCATGATTACGATTTGTTTCCACCGAAGAGCTCAAACATAATTGATTCTTTAGTATATAATTTTCTTATATACTATTTGGAGTAATACTTAATGGGCTTTGCTAACAAATATCATTAAAATACCTATTACGGTTTCAAAAGTTTAAAGAACTTAAATGTTTTTTATTTATTCGTTGTTTGAGGGACTTAAAAAAAATTATTTTCAATTAAAAATCTTCCACTTTTAGAACCTTAATGTTGGGTTTGGGCTCACTCCTATGTGGAGAAAAGCCCAAAACTAAGTTAGCCCACTTATGCATCAGATGTGTTAGTTAGGGTAACTTTGAGAGTGCTCATTTGTGTGAAAATCCCGCAGCCACATAGAGAGAGAAGAGAGAAACTCGGCCTCCACTTCTCCTTCATTTTCTGTCATGACCTGTCACCTTTGATCGACGTTTAAGAATTTGTTCACTGTTAGATCGAGCTGAAATTTGGACAGCAGGTTCCTGAGAGGTGGTTCTTCATTTTGAACAGTCGGATCGTTGAGTAAACGTCTGGAGTATGAGATATTGCTCATGAATAGAGGTGCTGTTTCGGTTTGCGGAATCAGCTTTTCTAGTTTAAGCTGTCACCGTAATCTGCCATTTGTGAAGTTGTTCACCGTTGGATCGGGCTAAAATTTGGACAGCAGCTTCCAAACAGGTGGTTCTTCATTCTGAACGGTTGGATTGTTGAAATAAGGTCTGGAGAGTGAGAAACTGGTCTCGGACAGAAGCTTCAATTTTGGGGTATTTCACATTTCCTTGTTCTCAATTTTATGAATTGGTGATTGGTTGGTTTTAGGTTGTTGTTAGCACGATTTGTGCATTTATTTGAGACTCTCTTGTACCTGTTTTGATCATAGTGGAGCTATTTCATTGGTCTGGACGACCCGTGGTTTTTGTCTCTCACATTGAGGGAATTTTCCACGTTAAAAATCTTGGTGTATTGTTCCAATTATTATTCTGGTTTATTTGTGTTGATTGCTACCATTATTTCGCTGCTAGAATTGTTGCTCCTCTTGTTTTTGCAAGTAGGGAATTGTGTATTTAGTTCCCAATATTTGGCATTAGAGCTCTATCTTGGGCATTATTGATTATAGCTTGCTTGAATGATGGAGGCAAATACAAATAGAATGGTATCATTGAATGGTAGTAACTATCATATATGGAAAGGCAAGATGAAAGATTTGTTGTTTGTTAAAAATCTGCATATGCCTGTGTTTGCTACACAAAAACCAGAGTCAAAAACTGAAGAAGAATGGGAATTTGAGCATCAACAAGTTTGTGGTTTTATTCGGCAATGGGTAGAAGATAATGTTTATAATCACATTGCTAATGAGACTCATGCTAGAACTATGTGGGAAAAGATTGAATCCTTGTATGCTTCCAAGTCTGGGAACAACAAGTTGTATTTGTTGAATATGTTGATGAATTTGAGATACAAGGAAAGGTCTTCCATATCTGATCACTTGAATGAGTTTCAAGGAGTTTTAGATCAGTTGTCAGGCATGGGAATCAAGTTTGAAGATGAGGTTCAAGGGCTTTGGTTGCTAAATACTCTACCAGACTCTTGGGAGACATTTCGTATCTCTCTTACTAATTCTGCTCCTAATGGTGTGGTAACCATGCAACTTGTCAAAGGTGGTGTTTTGAATGAAGAAGTGAGAAGGAAGACTCAAGGTTCTTCATCTCATTCAGAGATGTTGGTTACAGAAGATAGGGGGATAAGTTAGAAGAAAGACACAAAGGGTAGAGGCAAAAGCATAAGCAAGTCCAGATCAAGGTATAAAAATATTGAATGTCATTACTGTCATAAAACAGGGCACATCTAAAAGCATTGCTTTCTTTGGAAAAGAGAGAACAAAGGTAAGTAAGAAAAGAAAGAATACAATAATGATCGTGTTTCTACTGCTATGTCAGATGATCTTCTCATTGTAGGTTATGAGAACATGATTAATGTACTATCCGATGAGTCTGACTGGGTAATTGATAGTGGTGCCTCAATACATGTCACACCAAGGAAGGAGTTCTTCACATCTTACACTTCAGGTGACTATGGAGTGCTAAAGATGGGCAATGATGGATTGGCCAAGGTGATTGGTATGGGAGATATTTATTTAGAAACTAATGTTGGAATGAAGTTTCTGTTGAAGGATGTTAAACATGCTCCAGATCTCTGCTTGAACTTGATTTCGGTCAGAAAGCTTGATGATGAAGGTTATGTTAGCACCTTTGGTAGTAGTCGGTGGAAACTTACTAAAGGCAACTTGGTAGTGGCTCGAGAAAAGAAGACCTCAAGTTTGTCTGTGATGAAATCTACAATTGCAAAAGGCAATGTGAATGTAGTTGAAAGCAAAGAAGCTTCAGAGTTATGGCATAAAAAGCTTGGTCACATTAGTGAAAAAGGTCTTAATTGTTTAGCTAAAAAGGATGTACTTTCTGGTTTGAAAAATGCAGAGCTAGAGAAATATTCTCATTGCATGGCTGGAAAATAGAGAAGGTTATCCTTCAAGAAGCATCCTCCTTCAAGGAAATTAGATTTCTTGGAGTTGGTGCACTCTGATGTTTGTGGTCCATTGAAGGCAAAGTCTTTTAGTGGTGCTCTTTATTTTGTAAGTTTCATTGATGAGCACTCAAGGAAGCTTTGGGCTTATGCTTTGAAGACCAAGAACCAAGTCTTGGAGAAGTTCAAAGAATTCCAAGTTTTGGTCGAGCGGCAAACAGGTAAGAAGCTTAAATGCATTCGTACTGATAATGGTGGTGAATATTGTGGACCATTTGATGAGTATTGTAAAGAGCAAGGTATTAGGTATGAAAAGACACCTCCTAAAACACCTCAGCTAAATGATTTGGCAGAGATGATGAATAGGACGTTAATTGAAAGAGTTAGGTGTATACTTACTGAAGCAAAGCTGCCTAAGCATTTCTGGGGAGAAGCATTGCTTACAGCTATACATGTGATTAATTTGAGTCTTGCTATTGCTTTAGATAATAATACTCCAGATAATGTGTGGTTTGGCAAGAATGTCTCTTATAATCACTTTGAGAGTGTTTGGGTGCAAGGCATTTGTTCATGTTCCAAAGGATGAAAGATCTAAGTTGGATGTGAAGACAAAGCAATGAATCTTTATTGGGTATGGTCAGGATGAGCTTGGCTATAGGCTCTATGACCCAATTGATAAAAAGCTTGTGAGAAGCCGTGATGTGGTGTTTGTCGAAGACCAGACCATTGAAGATATTGAGAAATTGGAGAAGACTGAATCCCAGCATAGTAGAGACTTGATCGATGTAGATCCAGTCCAGCCACCACATGCACAAGAACTAGCAGAGAATCAGGCCCAGGATCATATGTAAGAAGATGACCAACAGATGGGAGATCATTTAGATGCTCCAACTGATGATGTTGTTGATGATCAGCATGAAATACCTACAAATCAGCCTGTTGCACTTAGGAGGTCTACTAGAAAGATACAACCTTCAATAAGGTATCCTTCTGATGAGTATGTGACCTTGACTAATGGGAGAGAACCTGAATGTTATGAGGAAGCCATGGATAGTGACCAGAAGCAAAAATGGGTTGATGCTATGCAAGATGATAATCAGACATTTGAGCTCGTGAAATTACCTAATGGTAAGTGAGCTTTGCAAAACAGATGGATATACAAGTTGAAACATGAAGGGAATTCTTCTTCCCCAAGGTATAAAGCTAGATTGGTGGTTAAAGGCTTTAGGCAAAAAAAGGGCATTGATTATGATGAGATTTTTTCTCCTGTTGTCAAGATGTCCTCTATTAGGACCGTTTTGAGTTTGGCTGCAGGTCTTGATTTAGAGATAGAACAGATGGATGTAAAAACTGCTTTCCTCCATGGTGATCTTGAGGAGGAAATTTACATGGAGCAGCCTGAAGGTTTTTAAGCAAAAGGAAAAGAAAATTATGTGTGCAAACTCAAGAAGAGCTTATATGGCTTGAAGCAAGCTCCGAGGCAATGGTATAACAAGTTTGAGTCTATAATGGGAGAGCAAGGCTATAAGAAGACTACTTCAGATCATTGCATTTTCATTAAACAGTTTGCTAGTAATGATTTTATTATCCTTTTGTTATATGTTGATGACATGCTTATTATTGGTCAAAATGCTTCTATAATTGATAAGTTGAAGAAGCAACTTGGGATGTCATTTGCAATGAAGGATCTCGGACCAGCAAAGCAGATTCTTGGTATAAGAATCATTCGGGATAGAAAGGAGAAGAAACTTTGGCTGTCACAAGAGAAATACATTGAAGCCGTGCTGCAAAGGTTTCAAATGGAGAGTGCTAAAGCTATTAGTACTCCTCTTGCTACACACTTCAAATTGAGTTGCAAGCAAAGTCCATCAAATGAAGAAGAGAAGAAAGACATGGAGAGAGTTCCATATGCTTCAGCCATGGGTAGTTTGATGTATGCTATGGTATGCACTAGACCAGACTTAGCTCATGCTATTGGTAGTGTTAGTCGTTTTCTTTCAAATCCAGGAAGAAAGCATTGGAATGCAGTGAAGTCAATTATGAGATATCTCCATGGTACTTCTAACTTGAAGTTATGTTTTGGAAATGAGAAGCCTTTTCTAGTTGGTTATACTGACTCAGACATGGCAGGAGATGTTGACTCTAAAAGGTCTACTTCAAGTTATTTGATTAAATTTGGAGGTGGAGCCGTAGCTTGGCAATCTAAGTTGCAAAAATGTGTTGCTTTATCCACTACAGAAGCTGAGTTCATTGCCATTACCGAAGCATGCAAGGAGATGCTTTGGATGAAGAAGTTCTTACAAGAGCTTGGTTTTACTCAAGAGAAATATGTGCTATTTTGTGATAATCAAAGTGCTATACATCTTGATAAGAACTCAACTTTTCATTCAAGGTCCAAACATATTGATGTGAGGTATCATTGGATACATGATACTTTGAATGCTAAGTTGTTAGAACTTGAAAAGGTTCACACTGATGAGAATGGTTCAGATATGATGACTAAATCTTTGCCAAGATGGAAGTTTGAAGCTTGTTGTTTGATCGCCGGTTTGGCGGTTACCTCCACACAGTCGTGATGGGGAGATTTGTTGGGTTTGGGCTCACTCCTATGTGGAGAAAAGCCCAAAACCAGGTTTAGCCCACTTATGCATCAGATGTGTTAGCTAGGGTAACTTTGAGAGTGCTCATTTTTGTGAAAATCCCGCAGCCACATAGAGAGAGAAGAGAGAAACTCGGCCTCCACTTCTCCTTCATTTTCTGTCATGACCTGTCACCTTTGATCGACGTTTGCGAATTCGTTCACCGTTGGATCGAGCTGAAATTTGGACAGCAGGTTCTTGAGAGGTGGTTCTTCATTCTGAACGGTTAGATCATTGAGTAAACATCTAGAGTGTGAGATATTGCTCACGAACAGAGGTGCTGTTTCGGTTTGCGGAATCAGCTTTTCTAGTTTAAGCTGTCACCGTAAACTGCCATTTGTGAAGTCGTTCACCGTTGGATCGGGCTAAAATTTGGACAGCAGCTTCCAGACAAGGGTTCTTCATTCTGAACGGTTAGATTGTTGAAATAAGGTCCGGAGAGTGAGAAACTGGTCTCGGACAGAAGCTTCAATTTTGGGGTATTTCACATTTCCTTGTTCTCAATTTTATGAATTGATGATTGGTTGGTTTTAGGTTATTGTTAGCACGATTTGTGCATTTATTTGAGACTCTCTTGTACATGTTTTGATCATAGTGGAGCTATTTCATTGGTCTGGACGACCCGTGGTTTTTGTCTCTCACATTGAGGGAATTTTCCACTTTAAAAATCTTGGTATATTGTTTCGATTATTATTCTGGTTTATTTGTGTTGATTGCTGTCATTATTTCGCTGCTAAAATTGTTGCTTCTCTTGTTCTTGCAAGTAGGGAATTGTATATTTAGTTCCCAACACTTAATAAGTGCCCTATGTAACATCCCCAAATTTATAACTAAGATAAATATTAATTAGCGATAGCAAAACCAAGAGAATCGGGACAAATATTATGAAACACAACAAAAAGTCTACTTAAGTATGTCTAGAGAAAAATGCAAAGAACAAATGCCATCACTTAGTAGAAATTACGAAAATGCCCTTGCTATGTAAAAGAAATTACCAAACTACCCTTGCCTTATTAAATGACAAAGATAACCTTACTCTATGAATGGAATTATAAGAATACCACTATCATTGTCTAATTACAAAAATATCCACTAACATCTTTGCACAAAACATGGAAACGTGTTTGCACAAAACATGGAAACGTGTTTGCACAAAACATGGAGCATTTTCATCCCAAAATTCAGCCAACATGTTTCCATAAATCATGCTCCAAGTGCTTTCCTTCTTCTGTTTTTTCTCTAATCTTTCCACTATAAATACTCCTCAAACTCTCTTCAATTCAAAAACTCCCTAAGTGTTCTTTCTTTCTTATTCTATCATTCTTCTTATGTTCTTCAAAGACTTCTCTTGATCCTCTAAACTTCATCCAAACACTTAAATCCTAAGTCCAAACTTTTACTAGCCCTCACAAGAGTTACAATCTTTAACTCTAGTGAGAAATATTTTCTTAAGCATTCAAGTTCTAGAGCCAAGATTCAAGGAGGGTCATCCACTCCAAAGACTCTTGTTCAAAGCTTAAGGAAGAAGAGAATGACCCTTTTTAGACCCTACACAAGAGGTAGGAGCTTCATCTTTAATTGTTCAAGTATTGTTGGCTTCTAACCTTGATAGAATGCCTCAAGTTTGAGTTATTGTCAAAAGTTTTAAATGATTATTTGAAAAATATATTTTTAGAAATATGACATGTTCTATTTTGTTATGAGTACCCTTATGATGTTATCAAACTCAAATATAACTTGAAAAGATTGTATGTGAAACCTGATTTAATAAAGGTAACTTAAGACATGAAAATGGTAGGTGCTGGAATTTCTAGTTGTTTCTGGCAGCAGGTACTTCGAAAGCTACTGTTCATAAAATATCAAGTATCTCGAAATTAAAATAATTTTACTATAAACTAGACTCATTATAGAACACTCTCCAAAAAGAATCACCCAAAACGGAGTTTTCTAGCTCAAGATATAAATTTTTAAAGTAGAGCCTAAGACTGAAACTTTAAATCTGACCTTGTAGTAGTAAAATAGGTGTAACTCACTCTAGAAAAATGCAAATGGACTGATTTCAACTTTGTTGGAGAGCTAACACATATAGGAATACACCCATGTATGTTATGTATAAAGCTTTGTACCACGTAAATACAGAATGAGAAATAAATTTCGGGATAGTGTACTGTGAAAGTGCAGTTTGGAAAGGTTCTGGCTAAGGAAAGACTTAGTATTTAAGCATATCCATTGTGACCCACCTCTCTTTCCTGGGAACCCTCCTATGCATGGTTTACAATGGATTTACACTATTCCAAATATGTAAATGCTAAAATTTGATGAGTTAGGAATTTGGAACTACCTTTACTAAGCTGAGATAACAAGTATACAGAGAATTATAAACTTTCTTCTAAAAGATGTCAAAACTATAAATAAAAGAATCAAGTCTTGTAAAAAGAGAATTTTAAGAATTTAAGTAGAATGATAATCTTTAACAGTTATATGAAAACCATAATAAGAATATATAAAGAACCTATAATAATATTTTGAAATGCATTAATGTATTAATGGAATTCAAAGAGTACAAAGAACACTAAGAGAAAAAGATAATACTAAGACATCCATTACCTCTTAGGAACACTAGGAACTCAACTTGATAACTTTGGTTGCTTAAAATGAATCATTTATGAAAATGTTTACTATGAGATTTACATGATATTATCCATGTTTCATGAATTGAATTATAGTAAAGCGAATGTATGGTGATGAGTTATGAAATGATGAAGATGAATGATTGATTGCCCATGATTTATTGTGATTACATGATGATATGCATACATTCATTTTCAAAGGAAATAATAAAAGTAAAGTTTGAAAAAGTAGCAATGAAAGTCTGGAAAAGTGGACTTGAGCTAAACTCACGGCTTAACCCCCTAAACCGTTGAGATCACGGCAACGGAAAGGAAACCAAAAAAGGTTGTGGCGACGGCCATGGTATGAGCTCATTACCCTTTTAGGGTGGTCTAAGGCATTGATGCATTCATCCCGTGAGTAATTAAGAAATATGTTGATGAAATAAATGAAAGACGATGATCACTAAACAAGTGAATGTTGAGGATGAGTAATCATGAAATGCATGCAGCTCCTAAATGATTACTGCTTATTAGTGGTTTTACATGATATGCTTATATGTATGCTTGATGAAATCTTGAATGAATATTTCGCTAATGTTCAAGATTAGTTTAAAAGTAATCGCACTTCGCTAATCACGTTTGTGAAAGTTTGATAATTGAATCCTTACTGCTCACCTTTTATAATAAACCCGAAGTGACTGAGACGACAACGATGACACTTTTAGTACAAGTAAGAACTCCTCTTCGAGAAATCATGTATTTCTCACTCCTATGTTTATTTTCCGTTGTCGTTACTGAGACAGACGTGTCCACCTAAAGCAACGAGGCCGTGGCGAGGAAGGAGGTAGCACGTGAAGATTTCAAACCGTTCAAGTAGGAGCATTCCGAGCTTTAGTTACATTATAGTTTATGAGAAACAATTAGTAATAGTAGAACTTATATTGTTATTTGTAATAACTTATCAGTATGATATATGCCCTGTTGTGACTTATGTATTAAGTGATTATATTCCAGTTTATGTGATAATTGTTCTACACTTAGTCTTTTATTCTGCTTATTTAATTAAGTGCGCAATGTAACTTGATTATTATCTATAAAAGCGCTATGTATTTCACTTCTAGATTCTGAGCTTAAGTTTTCAAAAAAATTAATTTATTTAAAGAAAAAAAAAACTTCCATTATTTTTCTAAGTTAATTTCAAAAGAAAATTAATACAAGGCATAAGTGACAACTAATAGAATCCAAATGTGAACTTAAGCACAGTGGGGTTCTATTAGGGTGTTACACCCTAAGGACATCCATTAACAAAATCCATATTTAATTGGGAAAACATACAATCCAAAGGAACGTGGCCACTTTTGTGATTGAGTTACTAGTTTTTAATTTGGATGAATCTAGGAGAGATTAAGAATTTTTCTCGTTTAGATTTGATATTCGACTGATTTATAATGTGATGAGAGGTCTGTTGGGCTCAGAGACTAATTCACAGTGTAATTAAATGATGCCAATGTGTGGCAATGAGTACCAAAACTAAATCTGATAGAATTAAATCTACCAATAAAGACAAATATGATGAAAATATGAATCAGGATGAATAGTAAATTTTTCTATACTGAGGCCCACTGGTCACTATTCACGTAGGGCCCGGTCTTTACTATTCACGTGGGTCCCGCTGGTCACTATTCCCGAATAGTACTATAATAGTACTATTCACACCAATATCAAGAAATTTGCACACCGAATTTTTAACGTGGAAACCCCCAAATACCGGAGGAAAAACCACGGGACAAACTCCAAAAAATATTCCACTATATTCAAGATAATTACAAAATATCCTTTCCACACTCTCCAACCCAAGAGATAAATATAGTGTATCCCAGTGAGAACCCTCCTATTCAAACACTACAACTTTGTAGTACCAAGGAGCAATAGAGATGATACCCAAAAATATTTCCAGTGTATATACCCACACCCTATACTCTAAGGGATTTACTCACACTCTCTATTTTTCTCTCTCACTCTCAGAGAATAATTCTCTCTCTCACTTCTGTTTTTCGCTGCTTGTTATTGCATCTTCTGAATTGAAGCGCTCATCTATTTATAGAAGCAACGCACAGTCTGAATACGATCTGTGCGTTGCGGCCACCAAACGTGTTGCACAAAATTTTCAATTAGGTGAAGTAAAAATGCATATGCGTGCGTTGAAAATTTTCTCTTCTTCCCCGTTTTTCTTTCCATTACACATGGACGGGGCCATGATTGGGCCCACAAGGTCTTATTGATACTAAGAGTCATCTTATAGATACTAAGAGTCATCTTCTTGCGCTTCACACTATCTACCCGATCGATGTTCACACCATCAAGATTATATGTGCCGTTTTTTCTTTTTCCTTTTTTTTTTTCATTTTTTTCTCTCTTCATTGGGTGAATTGTTTGCTTGCTTATTTATCTCTTTCACATGCTTTGATTCCACTTGTGCGACATGATGAATATGGCAACTTGAAGCCTAGTGGTCCAAAACTGGCTCATCATTTCTGGTTATTAAGATCCAATAATAATAATAATAATAATAATTTAAGCTTTCAGTGTTTATCCTATATATAAAGTCTAATATTGGTGCCTGTAATTTACTTTGCCATTTATTGATGATCCAGCGATACATGAAACAGTTCATATTTTCTGAGAATAAAATTTATTTGTAATTAATATAATGGTTTCTGACAATATAATATTTTTAAAAAACTTATAATAGATGAAGTAATTTTTTGTTATTGTCATTATTAATAAATTTAACTTTAGTATGTTAACTGTCAATATAAAACTTTTGTATGTTAATTAGTTTGGATGCACTTAATTTTTATACTATCATCTAATAATATATTATCATTTTAGTTGACTCTTGTGTTGATTGTTTGAAATAAAATACGCAAATAAAATGATTTAATTGGATAATAATATGAATTTTTTATCTTATCAATGTTTTGAAATTAATCTTCTTAATTATATGTTGTTATATTATTAAAAAGTTTATTCTTATAGTAATTATTTTGAAGGTTATTTAAAACATGATATATATTACATTATATTGATATAATTTATTAAAATTAGACCTTGGTAAATGTATGCTATTGTGCTTGAAAGCAAGGTACAAGCTCGATCCGGGTCAAATACTCGGGCATATATTCCATGAATTCAGTAACAGAATGGTCAAAATATTTTTTTTAATTTATTGAAGAAAGGATACTCCTATATCTTCCACCATCGACGAGCATATCGAATTTAGGTACCATGGATGGACCATTCTTATATTCAGTTGATTAATTTTTTGAAAATTCTTGAGTGACCAGAACACTACAGTCTACAATTAATATATCCATGTGCAACTTAACTAAAGAGGACCCACATGGTTCTTGTATGGTGTAATAATGTGCTTGGCGAAGAATTTCTCATTTGCTTCATCCTCCACTGTGCTTGATAAAGCACCTGGAGATAAAAGCCAGAGTTCTTGTCCTTAACCATGTGAGCAAGGATGAGTAAGGCCTAATTTTAGATCCTAAAGTTGCATGTGTGTTTTAATTTAACCTCTAATTTGATTCAAATTAATTTTCAATAAAAAAAAAATCAACAGTGATTCAATTTAGTTCCTACATATATCACTTAAAAAATTAACTTAAATCATGTTTTACAATTTTAGAAACTAATTATAATTATTTAAATTTTATGGGGTTAGATTGAAATATTATATATATATATATAAATTCAAGAAAAAAAGAGACTTTTTGGTGTCCATATATCTTGTTCATAAATTAATGGAAATGAAAAATAGTATTCTAAGATGATCAGGGAACAATTGTTTGATCCATGGAGCAGTCTTGAGGAGTTTAAAATTGCAAATAAATCATTCAAGCTACCAAATTCCAATTACTGCATAGCCTATATAAATATCTAATTGATTCCATATCAATAATATATATGAGGATACTTTACTTTTATTAGCATGACATGGGCATAAGCTATTGTCTCTTCTCATTTTCATGAGTTGTCGACTCTTCATCTGTGTCAATGGTATGTGAGTATGGAACATATGTTAATATATTTTTAAAAAGAATATATGTTATTACTTTCTGCGCCAAATCAAGCTGATTTTATGCTTGATAAAAGAATAAATAAGGCTATTTAAAGGGATCAAGATGATGGCTTCCTTTATCTACTAACACAGGCCTACCACAAAGAAACAAACCACACATATTTTATTCTTTATTCTTATTTTTTTTATTTCCTAAAAGAAAGAAATGATTTAAAAGTGTTCAATAAAAGCAACTTTCAAGTGTCACATGGTTGCTGACATGATTTTCAACAATGCATACTGATCTATCTATCTATCTATCTATATATATATAAAAGAACGACAAAGTTGTATACCAGAAAAAAGAAAAAAAGGAAAGAACGCCAAAATTCATTGACTATAAATTAATTAAGTTCGCAAAACTGAAAAACAAAGACCCAATTCCAAGCTTAGTTATCCATTGCTCTTGTCCTCCTTTTAACATACCAGTAGTCCAATACCAATGGTCAAGGTGTACTCGCCGTCTTCTTCTCAATTTTAAAACAAATTTTTTATTCTTTTATTACTCAAGAGGTGATTATTGTTAGCAGTATTAGAGATGTAAGTGGATTGAACTAACTTGATGAACGAATGAATCCAAACCAATCTGATTATATTATATTAGTCCTGTTCAGATCATATCATTGGAATTTGAGACCCAAACAAATACAACATCATTATCATTATAAACTTATGTCACATTAGAATGTAGCATCTTAATATATAAGAATTTACTTATATATATTTTTGATATTTTACAAATTGGAGTATTTTTATTGGATTTTTGGGTAAAAATTTGAAAAAATAAAATAAAATGGTAAATTTAATGATATGATCCAAACCCACTTGATTGAATCAGTTTAGTTTAGATTTTATAAAATAAAATCATGAATCTAAATCAATTAGAAAGTGATTGGTTTGGATTCATTTTTTCCTCAAATCCAAAATGAATCTACTCATATACACGTAGTAGTGAGTACTCTTCTATTGAGGTGTAGAAATTATTGGAGAGAACATTTTCTTTCTTCACCAATTTTTTTCATACACATGACGATGGATCAGATCAAACCCATGACATGATGTTTAAGAGATCCCGTTGAGCATATGTATTGAATTTTGTTTGTATTTTAAAACAAATTTAAAGTTAAAAAAAAATTGATCAACTATTAACAACATAGGCGTAGGGAAGACGTGGTGATGGATTTGAGTACGACAAGATAAAAGGCAATTATATAATTAATTGGCATAATACTGTACCAAATTAATTTATGGAATACAGATTGCATACCCTATCGATCACTCTTAACTAACGATGATAATCTGTAGCTTTAACCCCCTAACCACAGTATTAGTCTATGGAGAATTGGAAGAATTCAGTTGAGCTTCCCACTTGCCACTTGAGTTGAATCTTGTGTGATAGATGAAGAGCCACAAAACCGCCCCAATTCTTTGAAATTCTATGTAAGTTTAATTTAAGTTTCATCAATTTTGAATGTTTAATTTCTAATTTAAAGCTTTTGTTGTGTTTTTGGTTAGTGGACACCTTTCGGCATAGAAAAAATGTTGGACTGTGCTGATTAGTGCATTAGAATAATTAATGTGTTTTTCTAATTTTCTCTCTTATGATGTCTTTACATGTGACACTAATTGGATATATGTTTCTGTAAATTATTTACAGACTCGAACCATTGTCGTTATATCAAAGTGTTAAGTATTTTTATTTCAAAAGACCATTAATCACTTAACTATCATTGTAACTATACACCATATTATAGTCAGGGATTCAATTATTAACGGTATATATGAAGAGAGTCTTATAGTCAAAGACAAAATCACATTTGTGAGTTCTACACCTGTGAACGCTATATATTATTTTATTCTGTTTTGCATGTAAATATTCTTGTTCATTATCATTATTATTCTTGTAAATATTTGTTTATTTATTCATTTATTTATTATTATTATTATTATCATCCTCCTCTTTCTTTATTATCTTAATTTAAATTAATTATTGAAATGTATATATTTTATTTCAAATAAAGAGGTTAATTTAGCCGTGACGAACATTAACTCAATATTACGGATACATTTGTGTGAGTTTGGTATTCCGGAATTTTCTTATTCTAAAAGATTTTCTTTTATAATTTTCTTGAAATAAAAAAATAAATAAATATTTTGAAAAAAGGTTATTAATAATTTGCACAATTAATTAAGGTACCGTCTAAAGGACGAGTGTGTTAGGGGTGCTGTAGGATTAAGTTCCTACCCTTCCCTAAGCATAATCGACTCCCGAGCTCAAATCTGGTTTCAAAGATCATTTTTCTTTTAAATTAAATGGGTTTTTCCATAATTTTTCCCAATTAAATAAAATTTGGTGGCGACTCCATTTTAAACAAAATTCATTTCTTCGCCGTCCACGTCGCGATCCCGATTGCGACAACACCTTAAAAAATATGGATGACAAAACAAGTTGAGCCTACCAGGTTGGCCACCAATCCACCACTTTTTGATGGAGTGGGTTGGATTTTTCAATCGGCCAAAATTTTTAATCCACTCCATCACAATTTATGGCCAACATAACCCATGGCATGTCAAGTCGGATTGATAGAAATAGTTAGAAAACTAATAAAAAACATATTAGTCTGCAAGGTTGGCAAGCCAATCCGCCATGTTTTGATAGAGCGAATTGACACTTTAACCCAAATGACTAATATGGATTAACTTGCCTTGTCTCATTTGCCACCCCTATTTAAAGAGAATAGTCACTCCTTTGAGTGATAAATACCCTGAATTCAAAAAGCCAAAAAAAAAAAAGAAACATTGTTGACCCAAAATGCATTAACAATTCATAAAACCAAATGTGTAAGTTAATCATCATTATATATCTAATTAATAGTTTGTGTTTATTGTTTTTGCACGGAATATCATCCAATAAAAATGTATGAAAATTGGTACGTCATTGGGGATAGTTTCTTAAATTTAAATTTAGAAAACATGACATGGTAATTTTATATATGTACTTTTATTGGATGCGAATATAAAATAATATTATACTATTACTCTATTAGTATTTAAAATTAATCTTATAATTTATTGTTATATTTAGTTTTCTTTGAGAATATTTATTTTTAAAAAAGATCTATCTAACCAGTGTGATTAAGGAATTGCAAAAAGAATTTTCATATTGGGAAGATGAGTTTAGTGCCCTCATTGGTTAGTAACACCCTTTAAAAAATTAAAGAAAAATTATTGATATTTAGTTATCAATTAATGATATTTTCATAATTAAAAGATTCTACGGGATTAAACTGCAACATTAATTTAAAAGGGCGAACGTTCATAAATCCAGGGGACTTTTACCAAATTGAAGAACATCTCCCTAATTTTATCAGGCATAGTGCACGCATGCTCAGGCCCGACCTCAAGCACCAAACACCATTCAACAAGTAAATTCTTCTATATTTGTTTTATTTTAGTAGTTATTCCCAAAAAAAGTTGTAAGACTACTAGATATTTTTAAAAATTTGATTTATTTGAATTGCCTATAAAACTAGTTTTCAAATTGTGAAAATACTAGAATTATGCAAATTCTAAAAAAATTATTTCTTTAGAATTTAAACTCTCATTCTTATGCAAATAGAGCTGACTACCTAGTTGGCCTTTGTTCATGGATCAACATAATTTATTTATAGAAAGGGACTTTATTGGGAGAGTAAAATCCATTTTGGTGATCTCCGTATCTCAAAGGGATTAGTCCTCAGCTGTCGGCCGGGGATACCTTTGAACAATAAAAAAAATAAAATTTGAGCTTTCTTTTCGACGTATACTTTAATGTAAAGATAACTCTAGCTCATTTTTATTTCAAGATATCCAAGTTATTTACTATTTCAACTAATTCTTTGATTATGTGTTAGTATTTATTTTATTAAATTTTAAATTAGTTAATTTGTGGTCAAATAAAGTTTTTTTTTTTCAAGAGATCAACTTGACAATAAATTAAAAGTCCTAACACTTGCTTTTATTATTTTTCATAGAAAGTAAAGTAAAATACAGAATTGAGTTAAACTTTAATATATTATTATTTGGAAAAAAAATATTTATACTATCAGCAAATTATGTATAAGTTGCATATGTATAATTTTCAGAGATTAATTTGGATTTACACGGATCCATTCACATTTTATTATGTTGTTTGTTTCAAGATTGTAGATGGGAGAGTGTTTGACTTCTGTTAATGTAATAATATATGATTAGATGTGTATACTAAATAATAAAATATTATTATATATTTGTTATTGGTTAGTAGATGACCCCCAATATTAGTGATTGATCTGTCTCTAAGACCTAGATATATCTGAAATGGGTATTAAATCTCCCAACAAAGACATCCATGTATATGACTATATATCAATCAAACTCAAGACGTCATATTTAATGGATCCAACCATCTAGTAATTATGTTGAACTTTCTTGGTAACTATTATATTAATTGTACATAAAAAATGAATTCTAATTTTTAAGACAATTGTCATGGGAGTTAATATTTTCCTAAAGTACAAAATTGAGAGGTATCTACTCTTAGAGAACGTCTAGTGTGAGATGATCTATCTAAATTGTTGGTGCTATGACTTTAGAATTTAAATTCCCTGAACCCATAATATTTCCTTGTTTGGTTCGGTCTCGTTATGGATCACCATTACCCTCCTTCTCCTCCTATGATTATTATTAATACTACTGGCTTGACTGGCACTCATTTTTTATCTTGTAAAGATTAATAAAATTAAATATTTTTATAATAATAAATTATTAGATTTTATTACATATATCTTTTTTATTTATAAATGGCTTAAGGTGAGGTAGTTATTTTTTTCCCAAAAGAAGAAGTGGGTGGAAAAGGAGAAAATGTGGGGAAGATGTGAATTAAATGGGCTTAAAAAAAAAATTAAATAGAGTTATGACACATAAAAAAATAGTTACAAAAATGAATCATCTTTATTAATAGTATAGGTTATTTATAATTATTTAATTGCACATACCTACTTAATTATAATTATTGTTACTACTATTATTATTAGCAAAAGACACACACACACACACACACACACACATATATATACATATATATATAGTAATTTTTTTATATACCAAAATTGGCAGTTGGATCATTCGTGCATATCAAACATTGCATTGTAGAATTATCGAAAATTCAAAAAGTGACAAATTTTCTTTATAGTAATAATCTAGATTTTTTATACATAAAAATTTAGAGTGAGACGATAACACCCCAGTCTAAGCAGGACGAAGTCGAGGTTTAAACCCGTAACCTGCCTTATTATGCTCCACTTGACTAACCCCTTGAGATTGAATAGTAATCAAAATTACCAGCAATCTTGTTAAAGCAATATATCAAACTAAATGGTGTAAAAGTATATACCTCCTCATTTAAAGTATATACTTGTTTCAAAGAATTTTTCTTTTTTTAATCTGAAAAGAACTATTTTTCATTTTGATACCATAATTAATCTATTAAATTTTTATTTTAAAGGATATAATTTTTATACACCAATAATGTAAAGTATGTTTACATAGTGTATTATTTAATCATGTATTGCTACTTGCACATATGATTGATTATCTCATCCACTACTTTGAAAAATCATAAACTGAAAGAGTTTGATCACTAATCATTGCAAAAAAGCAAGTGAGCCTACAGTCTAGTAGTGGGTTCTTATATATATCAATGAGTTATGAAAGGTCGCAAGTTTGACGAGGGGCAAAGTTAAACCATATTTTTAGGGGGGGCAGTACTTAACAGTCAATTTTACATAAGAGAATATATATCTTATAATTTTTATTCTTATTTAAAAATTTAAAAAATAATCATAATATGTAAAATAAATAAAAATGAAAAATAAAAAAATATACACACATCTATATATCTATAGATATACATATGATATATTTTCTATTATAATATTTAAACATTTTATTAAACAAAAATTTAATAAGAATCATTCATATAAAATTATTTAGAGGGGATCAAATGAAAAAAATATATAAACTTATAAATAAAATAGAAATTTTAGGGGGTTATTGCCCCCTTTTACCATAAGGAGGTTCCACCCTTAGTTTGACTCTCATCTAAAAAATAATATAAAAATATTCTACATACTAAATAAAATAAAATTAGGATATGATTTATATGCACTACCAGTTCAAACATTGTTTACACAATAGGTATGTTTTGTTGGGAAGTAAAAGTGAAAGTAAATTTTTCATAAATAAGCTTTATATGTAAAAAAATACATAGAGCTTATTTATGAAAATTTACATCTCATTTTTACCCCATAAATAAACAAATCCTAAAATTAAGGATTTGACTAAACAATTCAAGAATAATTCACCTTTCATTTTCATAATTTATTATCCTCTTGATTTTAAAAGAGCTAAATCCTAAAATTAAACTTATTTTAAAATAAGAAATTACACAAGGAGGGAGTTGGAATCAAAGTGTTACTGGTGTTGGGTGAGAGTTGACAACACAAGGGACTCAGCCAAGAAAAATATTCGACAATGCATGGGGACGAAAGCACCACAAGAAACAAATCCCTTCCACGCAAATCCCCTAAATGCCTCGCACGCGCCATCAGTGGCGCGTGGGCGAGCCTCCTCATCATAGTGCACATAGCCAAAACACTTTGCAATAACAGATGCCAAGTTTCCAAAGCAGACAAAGCAAGCGCACTGGTTTCGTCGGTCACCTTCACATCACTCATCACCTTTCATTCTCGGCGGTGACCGAATTTCCAAAACCTCAAAAAAAAAAAAAAAAAAAAAAAACTGCTTTACGCTTCTAGAATCTTCCCCCGTTTCAAATTCCAATTTCCCGTCAGCTTCATCTCGCCGCGAGATCTCATTGTGTCTTATCGCCAATTTTCTGCTCCAATTCCCATTCAGTTGTATGTACTATGTAGCTAACAAGTTTTATATTGGTTTGAAAATTTGATCGATTTTGAAGTGTATATCATCAGTTTTGCGCTCTTCTTGTTGCTATGTGCATCATGTGAACTGAAAGGCTTGGTTGTTTTAGTGTGATTATTAGATAAGGGAAAGTGTTTGATGTTTCAGTTTTTCGATTATTTGTTGATCTTTATTTATTTATTTATTTTGAATGCTTTGTATTGTGCTTCTTAACTCGTAAGTGAAGTGTCTCTTTTCATAACTTAATCGAAACAATTGCCAATAGTGGAAGAAACTGAAGACGGGTGAAGGTGTGAAAAACTGAGTGAATGTTTGGATTAACCTGCTTTGGGTTCAAAACAGTTTATAACTAATACCTTTTTTATTCAGCCTCTGTAAACCCAAAAAAAAAAAAAGTGTCAAAACCAAACATGCCATGATACTACTTGTATTGTACTTCATTTAAGCAAAGGAACTATAATGGCTAAGATTGATATTTACCGTTTCCTTGGGAGAAAACAAATGTTTTAGCTGGTCATGTATTAAAACAATTTTTTCTTTTCTTTTCTTTTCTTTTTTGGGTGCTGCCATAATGCCATTCTTTTGCTCATGTTTGTTTTGTAAACCAAATCTGTAGTGATACTCTCTTACTGCAAATGGAGCATGGTGCAAGTGGTCATGGAGTCGACCCATATCCCACAAGGATGTGGATTTGACTCCCGCTGGCTGCTGTGAGGCATCAATTTGTGTGTAATCACATAAGAACTCATGTAAGTGCTCAAAAAGTCTGACATTAAGCCCTGGCCTTGGTGGGAAAACCAGTGCCAAACCTACCTAAACTTTTGTTTATCAAAAGAAAAATATGAGTTACTCTCTTTTGAATTAGGTGCACTGATGAGTGTTGGGAGGAATCAAGGAAAATAATTATGAATAGGAAGAAGCAATACTGATTTCTAGGTGCTCGAGCTTATCGTAAATAAACTTGTGTCACCAACCATGTATAGATTGCAAAAATGAAAGATTGGGGCTGAGAATTTCACTTTAGGAATTCAGGTTCTTGGCTACCATGAATGAAGTTTATTTTCTTTGAGGTTTATGCTCAAGGTGGACTTTCATGTGTCATTTGAAGTTGAAGAGTAGGTATTGGGCAATTTGTGGTGCAATTCACAAACTGCATACAAGGATAGTTTTATCTCTGGCTAGATTGTAAGAGGTGGTTCCTTATTGTGAGTGGCCCATTGGTTTATCGTATGGTATTTGCCAAAAGTTTAGTTTTTCCATTACTATAAGTGGAGAAAACAACATAAGGTGGGGCTGCTGTGTTTTTTCCTAGTACAAATGAAATAGCCATGAGAGGAAAGAAAAGGGTGGGGGGGGGGGGGGTTGGGTTTTGGGGTTTAAGTTTTAGGAATTGTGACTTCTTTTTGGACTTAAATCACTATCAACTATGAATAATTATCAGTTTTGAATATTTGTCTGACATGAAACCTTATGGTTATGATTGTTTATGGTTAGTATGTCCTGCTATCAAGCTTTAACTTCTTGACAAAATTGGTATTGCTTTATGTTTGCCCTTACTTTGATACTGAAGTTTTACTGGAGAAGTACCATACTTACCACTGAGCTTCTTCTTTTGAGTAACTTTTTATATTACAGACTAAAGAGTAATCTATAATCTCACGGATCTGAGGATTGATTACAGCCAACATCAAAAGGAAATTTGTATAGTACTTTGCTGTGAGCATTTTCATAACTGGAAATGCGGAGTCTAAGATTTTATTGGTTGTCTGATAACTGATACCTGATATTCTCTCTTTTTAATTAAAATTTAAGGAAAATAATGGAAGCACGTCCTGCTTTATCGATTGAAAGATTGAGTGCAAAACAACTCAATAGCTTGGGAATGTCTGGAGCACTTTCTTCGTCATTGCCAGTTCTTCCAACACCGCTAGAAGAGACGTATACCAAGTTGGCTGATTCACCACTGGCTTTTGTAGAACAGGGGCTCGTGACTAAAGCTTTTACTCATTCCAGCAATTCAAATTCCAGTGGAGTAGTTGGGCATATTTTTTCATCGTCTCCTGGATATTCAACTGCTCTTCATTATTCGTCCCTTTTACCTCATGAGAAACACTCTAGAAATGCTCACTTTATTTCCCAATCATTGAGTAGCATGGCTTCATTGCCATCATATTCTTCAAATAGTGGACCACCACCTTCTACAACAACAAGCCATTATTCCAATGAAAACAGTGCTTCCTGGCATACAGATTCCGTTTCAAGCTTTCTGGATTTTCCCGCAAATACCTCCATTGATAATGGTAGGGTAGAAAGCGGTACCTGCACTATCATGGCATCTGAGGAGTATTGTAAGCGAAATGATTGGCAGGAGTGGGCTGACCAGCTAATCAGTGATGATGGTACTTTGACTTCTAATTTGAATGACCTTCTTGCTGATAACATTCTGGATCTTGAGCCAAAGGTTAAGTTTTTCATAACTGAAATCAATATTAGCTTTCAGAGGAAGCTGATTAGTAAATTATTCACGGATGTCTTAGGATCTCATGTTGTTGCTTTAGGAGCCATTCCAGGTTTCAAAACCACCTTCACAATTTCCAGGACATCCATCCCAAGGCCATCAACAACTTCCTGCTTCATCTGGAGAGAATGGCACTGGTGCTGCCCCCTCTTCATCAGCAAATTCTGCCCCTACCAAGCCACGAATGCGTTGGACGCCAGAACTTCATGAGGCCTTTGTGGAAGCTGTCAACCAACTTGGTGGGAGTGAAAGTATGCTCACCTCTCTTTCTCTCTTTCTTAAGTCCTTAGCTCCAGTTTGTTAAACTTAAGCAATTTGAACCCCTTCCTTCCACACTTTTCTGTTTTCTTTGTACAGGAGCAACTCCTAAGGGTGTGCTAAAGCTCATGAAAGTTGAAGGATTAACTATATATCATGTTAAAAGCCACTTGCAGGTAGGTGCACTTTACTTTAACTCTCTTGATTTGTTTGCTGGCTTTTGCTTTTACTGAAGCATATATGGCTTGAAATGCAGAAATACAGGACAGCCAGATACAGACCGGAGTCCTCCGAAGGTGCATAAGATATGCAATATAGTATATGTAGCTGTATGCTGTATGATGTATGCATAAATTATAAATACCTGCTTTTATACGATGAACTTTGACAGTGGTGCAAAATAAAGCCAATCATACACTATTTAATAAGATTTTGCAGGATTAGTTTTTGCAAAATTTGCTGTAGAATTAAAAGCTTATGTCATGTGGATCATTATTAGTTGCAAGCACTTTCTTCTTTATTGAAAAAAGTTGACATTAATGTAAAATATGGTTTCAAACAAAAGCAAATATTAACAACTTGATTTAATACCTATTAATGCCTAATATTTTGTTCATTCAATGTTAGATTAGCAAAAATCACATTGAATTGAGAAATTAAATAATTGAGTGATGTAAGTTTAAAGTCTTGCACTGGTGTCTCTGAGTCTTAAACCTTGTATAGAAGACATTTGTGAAGTTGTAAGTTCCCATGAATTCTTCTCCCGTACAGTGCTCACAGATTAGTTATGAAGTTTCTTAATGTATTTTAACTAAGAATGATTACCGGATATGGCAATTTCTTGACTAATCTTAGCCTCTTACCCCCCCCCCCCCCCCCCAAAAAAAAAAAAAAATCTCTCTCTCTCTCTTGGTGTCTCCATCAACCATCTCCCTTTGTCTCCACAAATCTGCACTTGTTGAAGAAACTAAAAATTGACTTTAGTTGTCCTAGGAACAGGATGATTGTGAAATCTGTTATTGACCTTTAGCTCTGAATTTGATGTTTTATGTCTGGAAGTGATATTTCTAAAGTTACTTCCTTGATATCTTGAGCTGTACCTGTTACTCGTAGTAGGCTAATCTACTGTTTGTTGACTACTGTTGGCAGGAGTCACAGAGAAAAAGACAAATTCCCTTGGAGAGATGTCATCTCTTGATTTGAAAACGTAAGTAAAGTATTTACTTCTACTTTTTATAACTTCTGTTAAGTATTATTATTAATTAATTAAATGTTGATACATTGTCTATAAAAAAAATGTTGATACTTGATACATCAAATTGTTAGACATCATTTCATTCTCTAATGCGATGTTTGATGGTACAAATGTTACACTATCTCAAAGATTTTTTTATTTTTGTTTTTTATTCTTTTGATGGAAAAAGCTTAAGATATGTGTCAACTAAGTTTGATTTTGAATGGCTAGAATCCTAAAAATTTGAAGTGAGCATAAGTTTTCCACCTTTCATTTGATGTTAGTTTGTCATTTATTTTGTTTGGAAGCGGAAGTTGCATGTTCAATAATGCTAGCTATTAGTTGCATTCTGGAGAATGGCACTATCACTCACAGAAATGGCATATAAGATATATGAAATTTAGCTCTGTACGTTTATTCTTCCGATGACATGTTTTTGCCCCACATTGAATGGTTAAACATGAAAAGTGTGCAGATAAAGTAGCATTTAGGAGAAGATGTAAGATTTAAAAATGAATGTAGGGACTAAAATAAAAGAGAAACCATCAAACAAAGGCTGCTGCAAAGACAAAAAGAATTAGAATAAGGATCAGGAAGTGGCTTGTTTAGAATTTTTCATTATCCAGGAATAAGGCTGCAAGAGGGCCAATATTGAATGGTTTCATGTGAAGTTATTGATCATATTTCATACGCAGTAATTGTTATGCTGACTTTACTATTGCATTGTTGACAGTGATATTGATATCACTGAAGCTTTACGGATGCAGATGGAGGTTCAGAAGCGCTTGCATGAACAGCTTGAGGTATCATCTTTTTTCCTCCAGGAATTCTTTCATATATGTTTAATGAATTTCCTAATAGACAGATATGTAGTTCAAAGGTTTGTTGCAAGCTCTATTTCTGTTGCAATTGCCAGGTCTATGGAAATTCTTGTTTTATAGCTTAGTGGCACTGGTGAGATTAAACTTACTTAAGGGGTTGTGATGGTGATTGAAATGAACTTTAAGTTAGTTTGTGAGCTTAGGAAGAGTAATTGAAGGGATGCAATCCCTTACAATGAAAGGAGTTAATTTTGTTTACTCTTGCTCTTGTTCTCTCCTTTGAAGCACAGGTACGCGAGAATTGGAAAAGTACCTGTACCGGGTACGTATAGGTACGTATGGGGTATGCGTACCTGGCAGTGGGTACGCCATTTTTACCCAAACACTACTGTTTTAATTTTTTTTTTAAAAAACGTTTTGCCTTTGTTCCCTTTTTCCCCAACCCATTAGTTGGCCCAAATTTCTTCCTTTTAGAACCTCACCTCCCCAAATATCTCTTCTCCACTTCTTCATCGCTGATCGCCGGCGACACCATACCAACGGCCGCAAACTCCACAACCAACCACAGTGCTGCTGGAAAACCGCAAATCCTTTTCTCTCGCAGCTCCCTTTGCTTGCTTAGCCCTCCGCCATTGCGCTTGAGACGCTCCGCGAAGCCAGCTTGCGCATCCACCTGTGTTGTCGATCCCAACGGCAACATTTTGCGACAGCCCTTTCGATGGCAAGTTGCTTGCTTTCCTCTTAGTTGCTGCTTTGTTCTTTCAGATCTAAGTGACTCATGAATCATGATTGTGAGGTAGGGGAATGTCTCTGTCTCTCTTGAGTTTGATTGTTATGTGGTTATGTTGATTTTGGGTCTTGGTGGGGTGATGGGAATGAATGAAGGTATGAGGAAAGGTTCGGTTTATAAATGGAGGAGGGGGATGGAGGAGACTTGGGGGCAGGATGGGGAATGAAGGGAAGGGGGAAAGGGTTGAACACAGCTAAGAATGAGATATTTGGTGGAAATTGGGAAAAACGAGTTGCTCTTTTTGTTTTGTGTGTAGCAAGGGTATTGGGATTGGGAAGCTTTGCTACGCATGCCCTCTCTATTGCCCCCACAACCTTGAGTACCATGTGATTTTCCCTTTCTCCTTTCACTGTAGTTATGTCTTATTGGGTGAAAAATGCATAATGATTTATAATCGTATGATTGGAACTGATATATGATTTTGCTGGTAAATGACAATGTCAATCAATTGTTAAAAGCATTGTTTTGAGTATTGTAGTATTTTATTTTGGAATGTAATGTTGATTGTTGAACAATTTAAAGTTGTTTTATGTTGAAATTGCTCTTTTTATCATATGAAATTTATGATTTTTTTAATATATATCGGCGTACCTGTACCTCATTTTTTACAAAATTTTCATACCCTGTACCCGTATCCATATCCAGGCAACATAGGTTCTCTCTCTCTCTGTGTCACACACACACACACATATATATTGGCAATCTTGTTCTCTATATTTTGATTCCTATCTTTCAAGCTCTTTGCAAAAGTGAACTGTCTGATATGTTGCACTTGTTTGTCCTTTGGCAGTCATATCTTTTTCATTGGTCTGATACAGTTATTCTCCTCCCCTTCCTTTTCTCTATTAGATTCAAAGAAATCTACAGTTGCGAATAGAAGAACAAGGAAGGTACCTCCAGATGATGTTTGAAAAGCAATGTAAAAGCACCGAAACATTTAAGGCATCGTCATCTACAATCGAGAATCCATCTGGAGTCCCTTCAGATGCTGTGAAAGATATTCTTTCCAAAACTGAAATGGAACCATCACAAGTGAAACATTGCAAGCCAGGACCTGATCAAGCTGATGGCAATACCCCAGCTGAGGAAGGTTCGGTCGAAACAGGTAGGAAGCATGACCCCCCCAAAATTCAACCTTCTGAGAATCCTAAGCAGCATGCTATTGCTGGTGATGATAGTGCTCAACCCTCAAAGCGACACCGAACAGACGAGTAAGCTGGATGCACTGCTGAGTTATCATTGAACTTTCATGACAATTCTGACGTATGGATTTTCATTTTAGTAAGAAATATTAGACTGAATGATGGGTAGAGCTCCATAAGTTATGGAGTAATGATTCTATAGTTTCGGGTTCATGATGAATCTTATATATGACAATATATCAACCATTCAAAATATAATTTTAAAGTTTTAAATATATAGATATTATAAAAGCATTGGTTGATATTATATCACTTATAGGATTCACTCTAAACTCAAGTCTATATTAACATTTTCTTGCATATGTACTGTATTCACTAGGTGAAGAAGATGAGTCAATCACTTGAAAGGCTTAGGTTCCAATTTTGCCATTAGCAATCCCCCTGAATAGGCAATATGTATATACCATGCACGCTCTATCTCTAAAATGTGATGAACCTAGCACTGAAAAGATCATGAGTCATAGGTTCAATTCACTACTAGGTCACCTATCTTCTTGCTTTTCCTGGGTGCTTGCACCTCTAATGTAAAAATAAAAGATTGAGTCATGTACCGAAAAAGAAAATAAAATTATGAGTGGAAGTTTTGATCATGACATTCTTCAGCACCTTTATTTGTATTATCCTAGTCAGGAGAGGATGAGATTCTAATGTTTGGATAATGAGTACACCTCAAATTGTTGGTGAGGGATTAGCATTTTGGATAATATCTTACCAATGCCTATTGATATGAACTGAAAGAAAAGGGTATACTAGTTATTATCATTTGTCATTTGCAGTCCCTGGGAACATGTTTGCAGGTGCCTTAACAACGGTATCGCTCTTGCTTCCGATTCTACACTGTAGGGATTTTTCTCTTTTTAATTTTTTTGCTTTCTTTTTTTTTTTAAGGACATTTGCCTCTTCATCTGAACCATATAAACTGTAACAGTATTAAAAGAGTTTTTTTCATATCCTTATAAAGTTTAAAATCAATATTTTTTTAGTTATTTATGGCTAAAATTGAGTTATGTGTCTCATTAATTCAATATTTTAAAATTTATTAAATTAAAAATTAAATCATAATTATTGATTATACAAAGAGTTCTAGTATTCAGGGCTAATGAAGTAAAAACTATTTTACAATTGTTTTCTCTAAATTTTAATCTTTTGTATTTTTTTATGACTGCACTCATTTCTCATTGGTTAATGGGTAACATCATAAGTTTGAGTCTAAATTGCTTCAATATGCTCCACCATCAGTAAAACGTTACATCATATAGAAGCCACGTGTTATCATATGAGCCATGATTTAAATCATAATCCAATCAAGATAATAGTTTGAGATCCATCTTCAGAAATCTTTAGGTGCCCAAAGTAGTAAAATACTAAGAAGACTGAGTTATGATTCATGCAGTGACATCTATATCTAAGCCCTCAAATCTCAAAGAAGTTGTTGCCACGCTACAAATTAATAATAATTAGTAAAATTTATACTTATCTCCTCTTAAATTTTGCGAAATGCAATTTGCATCTTATTTATTTTAAAAATTTATGTCAAGTTTTTGAGTTTTAGAAAATCTTACACCGGTTTTCGTTAGTCACTTTGATGCAGCAATTTATAGGTGCACAACACATGATTTTTAATGATATTTTTGTAAATATTAAAGAGGTATATAATATTGAATTACCATTTTATCTTTTTATGAAGTGATAAAAACACACCATCTTCCTATTTGCCATTTTCTCTAACATGGGAAGATTGTGTGCTTTTATCATTACACAAAAAGATACTCCTCCGTTTCATAATAGCTGTCAGTTTTTTACTTTTTGATATTTTAGAATATTTGTCCATTTACAATATTTAGGTAGAATTAATTTTTCCTTCCATTTATACTCTTAATCTAAATGTGTTAGTTAAGTATTCAATATATTTACTCAGATGAATATTAATGACTAGACAATGATAGTTTTGTCAATTTATATAACTTTCTATATTTATCAAAATATTTTTTTTTCCTTGATATTGTATTGTTTGGTTTTTTATTGTTATTATGAAACGGATGGAGTAATATAGTCATTCAATAGTTATAACAGTCTCTAATATTTACAATAAATAAATAATATCATTAAAAATCACGTGTTGTACACATGTGTACTGTTCCGTCAAAGTCACTTACAGACAAACGTTGGTAGGGGAGGTCAGTGTAGGATTTTTTAAAACTTTACATGTTGTGCAAAAATTGAAAATAGAGTGGGTGCGAGTTGCACTGAGGGAAGTCTAATACTTCCTAATACTTATTTTCATTATTGTTTCTTTTTATCTTTTTTATCTATGTTTTTTCTTTTTATTTTTTGGACTCGGGAAAAGGTAGTTAAAACAAAAGAAGCATGATCAACAGGCGCATAAGTAAACTGGCAGAGGTTATTCTAGTATAATTAGAGGTCTTAGATTCAAGTCCTAAGTATCCACTTGTATTAAAATTCTAAAAGAGCTAGGGAGAGATTTGTTGCCTTAATAACTCTATCCAACTCGAGCAAAATTATCTACAATAGAAGGAAACAAGTGATTTTGACGAAGGTAACAAACAAACAAAACTAACGAAGCTTGAGGTCAATTAAACAACCGTGAGCTCCTAATTTATAATTTTATATAGGAGGTGGACTAAGATTGGGGATAGTAGATCCAAAACAAAATCATTCTTAAATGTTAAATTTGTAACTTAATGTAAAATTTTTCTAAACAGTAATCTCATCTAAAATATTTTAGTTAGTTCGGTCACATATACACATTCAACCTATGTGCTTAAAGCAAGAAAGGTTTGTGTCACCTTTAATCTCCACATTGTCCAATCAAACCACGATTTTAGTGGGAAACTGGGAATCTTATATCCGACATGTCGCCCCCACCATGAAATAATTGCAATTTACAGGTCAAAAGTTCTAGAGGTTAATTTTGATAATATATATAAATATATATATATATATATATATATATATATATACACTTAACATTTTTGATAGAGACTATTTTAATAAAATGTCAATTTTAATGTATTTGGTACGCTAAGTAATTAATAATTATACCTCATCATATATGTGACTTTTGGGGTACATAATTATTCTAAAAGTTAAGTATTTATGATAATACGCAATATATAATTAAATAAATATAAAAACCTGATATACAGTGCATCAAAATCTGCTCATAAAAAGGCAAAACTCTAATTTTTTTATCGTGTTTTTAAAAATTAATATTCTTACTTTATTGAATAACTTTTTATAGACATAGAATTTTATTAATCCCATGCATTATTTAATTATAAGTTCTTACTACATAAATCAAGTATATAAAATTTCTAAAATTTCAAAACAGTTTGGTAATTCATCATTTATTTTTGTTTGGATATATAACGTAGTTTGAAAATACATGTAAATCTTGAGTATTTGATAATATATATATCAATATTCAATTTTTATGAAATTTGGTATGCTTAATTATTAAGATAATATCACATGATTCAATACTTAGATTAATGAAATATATTGTTAATAAGAAGATATTCAACACAGTAAATGTAACATACTTATGGAGTAATGGATCTCTCCTCACACACACACACACACATATATATATATGAAATGTATCATATATATGAGAGAAAAGATTTATTGTGAAAGTGAGGCAGTGAATGTTGATTGTTAGACCATAAACGAACAATCAAGATTAAAACATAAAGTCATATAACTTCTTTAAATGAACATATGAGTATTAATACATTAATTAACTTTTAATTATGACTATATATATATATATATATAGGGAGGACGTATCACATGAAAGGAGTGGTAAGAGGAGCAAATCTTGGCCATATAACAATACATGAATGGTTAAAATTGAAAGTTAATTAATTAATACTCACATGCTCAGTTAAAAAATCATATGATATTATAATTTAATATTAATCACTCATCTAAGATCTTGTGATTAAGATTCACTCATCTCACTCTCTCAATAAATTATCTATTTCATGTGAGCCACTGTATATGTGTGTGTATTTAACTAGTCATTGGACCCATGCGATGCACGGGAAAATAATAAAAAATAGTTTGTTGATCATTATTAAAAATAAATGATAATTTAATTAGATATATCTTATTGAAAATTGAGTATATAAATTTATCTTAAAAGTAAGCTAATATTTAAATAATAAATAAGTAGACAAAATATAAGTATGTCATTCTATTTTATATCTTATTTTAAATATCATGTTTATAAGGTTGAAAAAATCTCCATAGATGACCTACAACTAACAATAAAAAGCCTATTTTATGAAAATTTTGCACATTTCAAAAGTTGAAATTGTTGAATAATGAAAGACAATAAATGAATAATTTTACTATATCATGAGCCACTTATAGGCAGGACAATGAGTATCCATGAGAAAGAGGACATGCCCCACGCCCTCTGTCACTATTTAGAATTTTACCTCTTATCCTCATCCCCATCTCCCTTATGGGTTCCTATTTCCCATTTCCCATAGGAATTTTGAATCCCTATGATAGTAAGGGGTTTATTAACAAATTTCAAAAAGAGAAAAAATTTAAAAATATTTTATAATTTGAAAATAAATATCCATAATAACAAATACTATTCATGAAACATAATCTAAATTAAAATTAAAATGCATACATAATGCAAATACAATAAAAATAATTAAAAAATGAAGGTGTGCTATTCTCGTTGTTATTTCGTTTAACAAACGGAGACTTAGCACCATTAATCGTCCCTATGAAGATAAAATATGTCTTAACTCCCTTTTTCATTGTGGGTAATTCGCACATGTATCCACTTTCAATTTTTGTTATCATCCCTAGCCGTTTATATCTCTTCAGTAAAATAAAATATTTAATTTATAAACATATAAAAATGTATTTTCTAATTAAAAAATAATAAATAAATTTAATTTATACAATTTCAATTACACATCTTTTCCTTGTACATCCTTTTGATAAATTAAAATTTCAATTTTAAAATATATGTTATAATTAATGTGTAATAATTAGTAAAAAAAATACAATTCTAATTTATATAATCTCAATTATTATAGTAGTATATCAATTATAATATTATTTTGAATAAAAAAGTAATATAATTATTTAATTTTAAAATTAATAAATATTTAGTATTATTATCAAAGAAGTGTAAATTGTGGAATTAATTTTTTTAAATATTTTAGTGTTGAAAAATTAAAGGTGTTTTTTTCAAAAAAATTAGTATAAAAAAATTATGGAATTAATAGATTGGAATATGCAAGTTGTAAAAAATTAAATAGAATATAGTGATATAGGTATATAGATAATTTTTTTTATTATGATTTTCAAAAGTGCTAAATTTGAAGTTAGAAAATTTTTTCCTAATCTTATCCTCATTTAGAATTTTGTCTCTATTCTTATCCACATCCATGTCTCTATTCCTCATTCCACGTGAAGATTTAAATCCCTATTGATATTTATGGGTTTATTAAAAAAATTTAAAAATACTTTGAACTTTAAAATATAAATATTCACAATAACAAATACTATTAATGCAACGTAAATATAATATATTTGTGATCATTAATACTATAATTATATACATAATTTTTATGGTATAATATATTGAATTATAATTTTGTTCATATTATTTTTTATTTATATTACTTTTGTTAATGGTAGAGAGATGTAAAGGTATTATTGGAAAAAATAATTGATAATTAGAAGGTAAATTAAATTTAAAAACTTACTTTAAGTATTAAGATTATGGAATGAAGGGGTATAATTTTTCTATGAATAGTGCATGAAAAATTTTTTATGTAATGAGTCTTAAATATTAGTATTATATCAATTGTTATCATATTTGATTAAAAATAAATTATCATATTTTTATTATAATGAGCCTTAAATATTTTATTAAGAATAAATTTGATAGAAATTGAATTTTGAATTATTATCATATCAAAATCAATCAATTAGTAATTCGTTAACAAATTGACCTACCCATTTTCTTTAGAAAAAAAATACTAATTTTAAAACTTATTTATTTTAAAAATATTTTCTTTATAATTTTTTATATTACCTTCATAATGTGAGACTATCACTGGTTCTTAATTTAATTGCAAGTCATAATTATATTGACATGAGTTCTCTCTTAGTGTAAATTATAATTTTTAATAATTGTAATATTTGATTATTTAATGATTGTAATATTTGATTTTATATCATATAAAAATAACTAATAAGTGAATTGTAAACTAAGTTTAAAAAAAATCTTTAGACAGAAAAATTAAGAAAGGTGGGGTCTAAATTACTATATGAATGACACGTGAAGCTTAAATCACCATATGATGACACATGTAATAGTTTCCATAAAATGAGTCTCAAATATTAGTACAGTAGATTTATAATATATAATTATAATAACAACATCAACAACAACAATAATAATAATAATATAATTTGCATATAATAGATAATATTGTGTATATTTTCCAATTGATATATATTATTGTATAAATGAATGTCTCGCTCCAAAAAAAAGTAAAAGACTGGGTTTATTATTTTTACAGATATGCAAGTCACAGAGGATGCCTTGTACTTTTAGAGGTGACTATTTACTTTGTTTAATTTTAGAAATGATAAATGCTTGCTTTTATTTCAACCTGAAATAGATTGATAGAAAAAAAAATGCTATTTTGTAAAATTCTGAGGCAAATTCATCTCTGTTCTGTGATCAGTCTAACAAAATTCTTCATTATGTATCAGGCAAATTAGAATAGATAATCATGAATTGGTTCACTACCTTTTATTTTAGTCGAATGAATCCGTTTTGCAGTTTGTTAGACTTGTTAATTATTAGTAGTGTGATCCAAATGCAATTAACAAATTTTTATTTTACACCTAAATATGTGATTAAATATATATAGGGATTTAATGAGCAATAATAGTGCCCATGTCTTGCTTTATCTGATATTACGGTTACATGACAGATCAAGGAATCTCACGGATATAACAAAATTAAATCTAATAACAATGGACAAAAAATAAAACAGAAAGATTCGCCCCTAAAAGATAATGCATGTCATAATCGCACGGTAAATAGGAGACCTTTTTGTTGATCTGATCAAGGCATTCCTTTTTTTTTTTTTTTATATCACACGATTTTTTTGTTGTAATGGAGAATTTTTTATTGATTTGATTAAGGTATTCCCCTTATTTATTTATTTATTTTTTTCACATCACACGATTTTTTGTTGTAATGACACCATTTATATCTAATCCATTATTCTATGATTCTTAATTCTATATTTATTTTCCATTCCTAATGATTCTTAATTTTAATTGTAAATCATAATTTTAAATATTTGTAATCCCATGAATATATATTAATGATTTTAATTTTATTGATTCACTTAATCTTTAATGATAGTATATTTAATTTTATTAATAATTAATAATTTAACTATAAATTAAGTAAAAAAATATGTAGACATCAATGTTTAGAAAAGTGGGTCCTAAGTCACTATATGAATGCATCTACACCCTAAAGTTCTGTGTGAAAGACACTTGTAATACTTTTCATGAAATAACTCTAAAATAATATAATAGTAGATGAATAATTTTTTGTTGATTTGATTAACGCATTTCCCTTTATTATTTTTTTTCATATCACACGATTTTTTATTGTAATGGCCCCATTAATATTTTAATCACCCTAATACATTTATATCTAATCCGTTTTTTAATGATTCTTAATTCTATATTTGTTTTCCATTCTTAATTATTCTTAATTTTAATTGTAAATCGTAATTTTAAATATTTTTAATCCCATGAATATATCTTAATGATTCTAATTTTATTGATTCACGTAATCTTTAATGATAGTATATTTGATTTTATTAATAATTAATAATTTAATTGTAAATTAAGTAAAAAAATATGTAAATATAAATATTTAGAAAAAGTGGGCCTTAAATTACTATATGAATGACACGTGTACCCTAAAACTCTGTATGAAAGACACTTGTAATACTTTCCATGAAATGACTTTCAAATATTATAATAGTTGATTTGTTTTAATTTATTTCATCTAGTTTTAAAATGCTCCATTCAATAAACATAATTTAATCAAATTAGAATTAACATGGATAGTTTCCAATCAGCCGCAAAGCATCAATTTAATTGCTGTCAATTATATTAATGTATAAAATGTCGCATAGGTAACGTGCAGTCATCATTAATAAGAAATTAGAAATCAGAAATCAGAAATCAGACATATATATAGCAAGGTTCCAATTGTAGTAGCCAAACTGCCTAAGTCTCATCATGTCGAGACCCAAAGAGATTCTTAGGTATTATTGTACTGTGAAAAAAAGTAGGGATGTGACGCGGCAACCTGCATCTGCATGGCCATTTTGTTTTATGTATTAAAAATTAGGTAAGACACACTTTGAGTCCAAGCAATCGAGAAATTCTAACGTGTTATTAGTTCATTACGACTTACGAGAGTAATATAGCTAGAAAAAGTTTTTTTTTTTCTCAATTGATTAACACTTCATTTACTATAGTAAAAAATAATCAAAATGAGAGCTACAAAATTAACAGGCTAATTTTGATATGTTTGTCCAATTATATATTACTATATTGATCAATATATTTGATTCTCATAGTTATTTATAATTAAATGACAAGTTTTATATTGTTAGTATATTATAATTATAGTATTAAACCCTAAAAACTAAATAGTATATAATAATGGGCTCATTTGGCAAAAGGTTTAAGAGAGAAAAAATTAGCCTTTCCACTTTTAGAGTTTGGTAAGATGTTTAGTTGTGTTTTTCAAGAGAAATAAAATTGGAAATACTCAGTTTTCTGTTTTTTTAAAAGCAGGTAAGCAATAGGAAACAATGAATAAATTAATTGTGTTTCCGAAAATATTATTGACATTTTTTTAAAATGGAAAAAGATGTTATTTTCTCCCAATTTAATATTAAAAAATATATAAATGTAGGATATCCCTAATAATAATATACTCTTTATTTATAAATTTAAGACTCTTTCATTAATATAAATTACATTTTTAAAATATTTATTATATAAAAAATTAAAATAATTTTTAATTTAACTATATTTCTTGATAATGGAATTTTTTTTGTCGTCAATTATACTTTTCTAAATAAAATAGTTGTCACATCCAAATAACTTGATAACTTCTTATCACTATAAAAGGTATTTTTACAATTACATCTAAATATATAACAAACTTTCACTTCTACTTTTACTTATGAAGAAATACTTCTGTACAAAATTCAACTAAATAACTTAATAATTACTGATTATTATAAAAATACTTTAACAGTTACATCCCAAATAAATGTCTCCTCAACTGAAACATCTAAATTTTTTTTATCATTAATATATAACAGTCGAACACTTGATATATATTACTCTAACTCGCCAATATATGGCTGACACCTTAGATTCACTAAACCCACACCACGACTCCCCAACTCACTGTTTGATGCACACTCTTCTCCTAATTCAAACACTTATAGTTGATATCTTGCTGTCAACTCACCAGCCAAAACTTCCTATGCATATATAAGAACTCTTTTTCTTCTTCTCGATCTCTTCTTAGTTACTACCTTGTACAACATTCTTCCACATACCACTTTAACTTTCTTTGGTCTCGTTCATGTTATATTTATGCACCTTGGCTGGTGGCCTAATGACTGGATCTCACTCCCGAAATGCATCCCATTTCTCACAAGGTTTAGATAATATTTGACGAGGTATTTGAACCCTTTTCTTCTCCGTTTAGACAATTTTATGTTACTTTAATTTGATCTTTAACTTATGTGACACAATAAAGTGCATTTCTCTTGCTAGTTTCTCATCAACAACGCTCCAACCCATCAATCTGCATCAACTTATTGTGGTGATGATCAGATTTGTAGATTTGCTTGCCAACCTCAATGGACTACATTTCGGGAGTGAGAACCAGTGATTAGGCGAGTGCTGCCTTCAATGCAAAAAAAAAAAAAAAAAAAAAAAAAAAAGCTACCGATGGAGCCTCATGTTACTCGAAGATTTTTATGACTCGAATAGCCTTTGTAAGAGTCGACCTAACCCTCTTGCCACGGGTTAACTTTCAAAGGTGAGTTAGGCGCACTCAATCTTATATCAAAGCTTGTCATGCTGTTATTAGGCCACCCGCAGCTATTCAATCTTGCAAACTTTGCAGTCTAAATGTCTACGTGAAATTTTTACATGTTCCCTGAACATATTTAACATGTGCTTAAGGAATATTGTGAATAATAGTCAACGTAACATAATTAATTAGATTTTTCAATAAAGAAACTAATGAGAGTAATCAACTAATTGTGCAAGGTGTGGCTCCTCTGGAAGGTTTCTCCCAGCTAAAAAATAGCCCTTTGATGAAGAATTTCATATTAAGGGTATGTTTGATTGACGAGTAAAAATGGAAAAAAATTTTCTGTGAATGATGTTCATATATCTCTTGTTCTTGACTAACTAGCCATGGATGTGTATATATAATATACAGGCATGCACGCAGTGCAAAAAGGTACTATCTCTTCTCATTTTCTCACATATAAGGATTCTTAATAAAAATTAAAATTATTTTCTTATGGAGATTTTAGAAATGGCAAAATAAAGCTGCTATTGTAAGTGAATAATGTTATGTACATTCAAAAAAATATAACTAGATTTTTTTCTTTACAGAAATTATTGGTCGTTAAATAAACTAAAATAATATATATGATTAATTTATTCATCTAAAAATTGAGAAGCATTTCATATTGTTCTAAGAACTAAGTTCAAAATATATTTTCTGACTCAACATTTTAGTTAGCAAAATGTCAGATAATCAATTACCGAAAAAAAATGTTAGATATTCAGAAAATTTATTGGAATTTTATATCTAAAATAATATATTATAATAACTAGTCCTTGAATAAATTAATTGGCCACACAATTTCATTTTATTCAACAATTACCATAATATCTATCAAAGATTATATATATATATTTGAATGTGTAGTATTATTCTTTTAGTTGTAATTTTCTGTGATATTGTCCCCATATAAAACTTTACGCATTAACTCTTCCCTTTTCCATTGCCGGGAGAGAGCATGAACCATGAAGATTTCAGAAAAATTAACACCGATCGCTCGCCACCATCCAAGAATGATTCAGGTTTGACAGTTTTCATTCTAATAATTTTTTTGTTTGATTTATTGGCATTTCAATATTTTTGTACAAGAAAAATGTGGATTTCTGACGGATTTTACCGACGGATTTTTTCCATCGGTGTTATTGACGGATTTACCAGTGAAAAATGGAAAATTAGGGCAAAATTTTTATTTTTTGGATTTTGGTCATTAATCTGTCGGTAATCCGCTGGTATACTTCATGCCATATTGTGCGAGGCTTGGCTCACGAATTACCGATGGAAAATCCATTAGTAATTATTAACAAAAAAATATTTTTAGAAATTTAATTTTGTCGATGAATTTAATTCAGAATATAATTTTACTGAAAAAAAATCCGTCGGTAACTAATTCTATTTTTTCATTTTTAAAAATTATTTTTATCGACTGAAAATCCGTCGATAATTATTAACAAAAAAATATTTTTGGAAATTTAATTTTACCGATGGAAAATCCGTCGATAATTATTTGATAAATTTAATTTAGAATTTAATTTTACTGACTGAAAATTTGTCGGTAACTAATTCTATTTTTTCATTTTTAAAAATTATTTTTAATGACGGATTTTCCGTCGATAGTTATTTGATAAATTTAATTCAGAATTTAATTTTACCTACTAAAAATCCATAGGTAACTAATTCTATTTTTTCATTTTTAAAAATTATTTTTACCGACGGAAAATCTGTCGGTAATTGTTAACAAAAAATATTTTTGGAAATATAATTTTACCAATGGATTTTCCGTTGGTAATTATTTGATAAATTTCATTCATAATTTAATTTTCTGACTGAAAATCCGTCGGTAACTAATTCAACTTTTACATTCCAAAAAATTATTTTTACCATTTTCCGTCGGTAATTTGACAATCCGTTGGTAAATACTTATGATAAGATAGTACGATTTCCTTCCCTGATTCATTTTTGCTTTGAAATCTCTCTCCTCTCAGAAGTTTCTCTAAGTCGCAGCCTTTCCCTGTGCACCGTCGCCCGCTCCCATCCGCCGGTCTTTGCCCCTTGAGCCCGCCGATTGACTGCGCCAGCGTCCTGCAACCCTCGCACCCACAACATTTTTTTTCCTGTATTATAGCTCTTATATGGAGATGCTGGGATTTTTTTTACCAATTTGCCAAAAGAAGAAGTTGAAAGATAACATCAACCAAGCGGTATATTGATCTCGTTATGTTACTAAGAGAAGTTGTGTATGAGTAGAAGCAAAAGAAGCATGTTAAACACTATCATTCATTAACTTTAATATCATGATGGAGCTGCCTAGAAAGATATGTCATTTCCCCATTTTCATTTGAATAATGGAATGTGTAGTATTTCATCTTCTCATATTCACAATAGGTTTGTATGTCTCTGGTTTGTCTATGCTACTATATTGAAGATGACATGGAATCAGTATGACTTGGTTAACAATTTTCAAGCCTCTTATTCTAGATGTCCTATTTTCTTTCCTTGATTCTAACCTTTTTCTTTTTGGTAATTCCATTTTGCAGGCTATTTAATGAATTTGAGGAATATGACTTTGCAAGAACAGGAGCATTTCCTGGACGTGTTTGCTGGTCAGTAAACAAAAATAATTTTTTTTGGGTTCCGGTCATTATCGATGGATTTTTCATCGATAATTTTATTTTAAAAAATTTTCGTGATCAATATTACTAACAAATTTTCCGTTGGTAAAATAAAAAAATAAAATTTAAAATATTACTGACGGATTTTCCGTCGGTAAATTTAAAAAATTTTAGAAAAAATAAATTAAAGTAAAATTTTACTGACTGAAAATCCATCAGTAATTAAAAAAAATCCATCGATACAAATTTTCGCTGACGAATTTGTTGATGATTATTTGAAGCTCATAATCGACGGATTTTTTTTAATTAAATCCGTCGGTAAATATTTTCGATGGATTTTTTTCGTCGCTAAGACTTTCCGACGACGTTATTACTGTAGGACAAAATCCATCGGTAACTTATTTTTCTATCAGTAATTGAAAAAATCTGTCAGTAAAATCCATCGATAATAACAATTTTTCTGGTAGTACGTGACATTTCAATATTAACATGAAAGAATATAATGGAGAATAAATTGAGAAATACATAACATTTTCAACGAATTAACGTGGATATCTGTTGACTTTGGCTTTCATGATGATTCTCATAGAGAATAGGGGGAAAGGAGATCGATATCATGCTCAGGTATTGCAGGCTTAATTTTCTCCGAAAATAGATAATATTGTTACTCTGTTAATTAATATTATTTTAGAGCTTATAAAATGTTTGATTTCTGTGTTAACTATCTAAGAGATTATATTTAAATGATTTAGACATATTTATGTTTGATTTGGTATTGTTAATTATTTTTTGTTTAATCTTTTTTAGAGCTGTTGAACTCTTAGAGTTCCCCAAAGTTGCTTTTAAAGAGTCTAACATTGTTTGGTAAAATAATGTTAAAATTATTCTTAATAATAAAAAAACACAATAGTAACATTTGGCAAATATATTATAAAACTATTTTTATAATTCAAAATGATTATAACAAATATAGATATTAAACATGATAATTTCTATTTTTTATTGTTACTATCTATAATAATATTGATATTTTAAGTTTTGGAGAATATAAGTTAACTCTCTTGAATGATCTATAATAGTAATAATAATGACTTATAAAAGATAGTTTACACTTCACATGCTCAAGCTCATAAAGTAGTTAATCTATGTGAGTTAAAAGGCTAATTAACCCAATTTATCTTAATATAGTTACATCTTATGTTGCTTATATGTCATATTGCTCATATATCATAATCGTTCTATCTTTTTTTTATGTCTAATATGACAATTGATCAGCTATAATTAAGTCCCACTTCAATGACTAATATCTCTATTAAGTTTAATTAATTGTGGCTGAAAACTCATTGTCTCCACCAACCTTCTGGATTATTACAATTCTGTCACATCCAACCTCAATTAACCCAAAACATCAGTAAGGTCGATTGCACATTAAGGCTAGTTGTAATTGCCTTACTAACGAAGCCTTTATGCCTATACCATAATTAGATTTTACGCACTCAAGGAAAAATTTTGAGTATCAGAAAATAGCTTCAAATTAAAACTATAATAATAAAGTTAAAATAAAATATCAAACTTTCCTTATCGGTAGTTCAATAAAATTTTTAATTTTATTCTGATTCAGATAATCATTAAAAAAATTTGGGAAAATTTCTTTAAATAACCATAAGATTATTGAGTTTTCAGCCAATAAATAATAACACAAATTTATCCAAAAACATCTCTTCAAGCGATCTGGTGATTGAGGTCTGTTCTTGTAGCTTTAAAGAAAAATTTTTAATAATAAAAAATAAACATGAATAGAAAATGTGTTGGCTTGAGTGAGAAGTTTATAATGTGTGGATATCATTATCACGAGTCTGTCTCAAAGCTAAATTATTTTAATTAATTTTGTAGGTTAGTGATATATACAAGATAGTAAGAATAAGAGGTTGATTTGCTTTGGGACTAACCATTTACTTTGCTATGAGAGGCTGGAAATGGAAGTATTATGGAGACTAAAAGAAGTTAAAGTTTAATTTAGCTTCTTAAGGAAATAAAAGCATTGTCTTTTCTTTGTTTTTTTTCAATTCCAAGTATGACATTTGACAATTGGGCATTGCAATAGGATATTTTAAAAATAAAAGAACAATATAAATACAAAAAAAAAAAATGGAGGAGGCCAAATTAAATAAAAAAAAATTAAACTGAGAAAAAATTAAAATTGTTGGGGAGGCCACCATTTCTATTGACTATAACCATGAATCGCTCCTCTGTGAAGACCTTGTGAGTCTGAGTTCGATTATCGAGGGGAATAAATGTGTATGATCGATCATTTGAGCGTTGAAGGTGTTGGACCACCCCTTGAATTGGTCAAACGTTAGATCACCCACATTTTATTGTTGAAAGTGTTCGTTCGAGGCGAAAAGTACAAAAATAACCCTCCGCTTTTTTTTTTTTTTTGGCATGCACCCTCCTCTTTATTTTGCAAATATGGACCTAAACCTTTCATTTTGCAAAGAGAGTCTGACAGCATTTGTATACAAATTATAGGTTGTTTCTTGTTGACCCTCCTCCTTCAACCTTAGGAACCTAACTCGTCTCAATAGTGTTTCTTGTTCGATCTATGGCTCCCAAAGTCCCACCCTGTATCATTATAGGATGTGAAATAAGTTTTGTTGATTGTACCCTAACTTTTGATAGAATAACGTAGATCTGTCATGTAGGCCAGATTGTTTCAAGCTCATTTGGGGCTGTCATAGATCTCTTCTTTGCGATTCCAAAGAGCTGAACAACATAAATTTTCATCCTTGAAGTCTTTAAGATTGAAGATCCAAGTCATATTTGTTTTATGCTTTGTTCATGTTAATATGTTATGAATAATTTTTATATATCAAATTACATGAGCCTAATTTTAATATACTAACAATATAATGTTGTTTTACACTATCATTTATTCAAATTTTCTTATTTGCATAACTTTTCAAATAATGAATATGAGATTTAATCACATTTACATGATTGGATGATAGGGAGCTCCAGTTTTTTAATTGATAAAAATATTTTTAATAAAATTGAGATTCTTTATCGAAAATTAGTTTATTATATAAGTTATAAATATCAAATCATATTCTCTTCTTTTTTTTTTTTAACATAGATGTATACTTGAGTTCCTTTAAACATCAATAAATTTGAAAATACCAAAAAATTTGGAAACTAAATTTTTGTTTTGGTCAATTTTGAGGTGGAGTTGTAGGAGGGATAAGGTCCTCAGGTCCATTTGAACTCGATCCTCCTTACTCCCGGGTGCACAATTGCAAGGCAGCCAACACTGACCAACTTGGATTTAGCTACTGAGGAAGTTCATTTAGAAGACAAAAAAAGTGAGGAAGTTAATAAAGTGCAAAAGTGAAAGTATAAACATACACTTTTCTTTTTTGTCATGGATTTGATTCATAAAAAGGGCCGAAGCCCAACTACCAACTTTACAAGGAGAGAAGAGCTAAAAACTAACAAGCAACCCCCAAGTTGGGATACAACACGGCTCAATCACAAGGAAGGCCTCTCACTATTGAGAATTTCTAGAAGATAAGTATTTAGCCTAACAAGCCATTACTTTGCTAGACTTCCTTTACTTTATAATTTGATGATGGTATGCATTAGATTGTTCGCCAACTCAAGGAGTCCAGCAAAAGACACAACACTAAAACATGTTTTTGAGTTAATACTCACTTTAGTCCCTGATATTTACACGTGAGTCATTTTAGTCTCTTACTTTTAAAATGAGCCAATTTGATCCCTCACATTTATAACCGTGAATCAAGTTAGTCCCTTCATTAACTTCTGTTAAACTACCATTAGTTAAGTGATGATGTGTCACCGTTAAGTCACACATGGTCATCTGAAATGTAATCTTAATTCAAGTGGGTGATTTTAGTCCCTCGTAACACAAGAAATGAGTTATTTTAGTCCTCTTGCATGTGATTCTCCTACAAAACCCTAAACTGTTAATTTGTATAATTCTTCAATCTACTCCAAGATTTCTCCTCTATCCATAACAGATCCCAAAGCAAGTGAAAATTTATGGCTCCCAACATGATGGGTGGTTCCCCAATCTCTTCATGCTATCCTTATCCCACAATCACATAGTCTCTTCCCTTCTACCTTAAATTGGGTTGGATTCCTAGTAAAGCTCTAAGAATCACAGTCAAGGATTTTTTTTATATCTTTTTACTGTGTTTCATGGATTAAACATAAGTACTAGATTATCGATCATACATTGCTCATCATCATGATCCATCATTTATAACCCACTTCCAAAACCCTTATCTATTCCATTTATTTCTTATTGTTAATTATTCAATTATTTTTGTTCCGTTTTCTGCAATTGCGACCAAAGATTTGGTCAGCAACCCAAGTTGTAAATTCTCGTGGATATTGCTCACTTTATGCATATGGCTATGGCCTATGGCTCACTTCAAGGTCAAATAAAGTCGTTTTTCATGATTTATTATCACTTTCACTCCTTTTTAAACCTTTCAAAGCCAAGTTCAATGTTTTTTGAATCACAGCCGCCTGGTCAAATAGAGAGCTTGTTAATGTTCAGCATGACCTGCAATCTGAGAAAGCTTCTTAGCATTTGGCCATCAACTATTGGATCTTCAACCTCCATAATAGCTCCCAACCTATCTCCAATCTTCTCGGCAGTTTGGGTAGTCTGGGCTCTCAAGGGAATGCAATGAAGGTGTCTCCAAAAAGTCACAATGTTGTAAATGACTTTAGAGATGGAGCACCAGGGAGTCCACCATTGTAAGCTCACAAATGCTTAGAAATATTCCATGGACTCTCCTCCATGATCCTCTTTGGCATTTCCTCTTCTAAGAAATTGAACATGAACGTGTTGGGTCCTAAATATGTGATCGAGAGGCTGCTTGGTTCTTCCCAAGCTTTTGTGATAATCTCTTTAACAGCTCGCCTATCGAGAATCTTTTAGCACATAACTTTGCCCACTAAGGTGGCTATAATAATTGGCTTCTCCCTTTCTTCAAAGGCTTCTAAGGGCACAACATCCCCTTCTAATGGGACTGCCAAAAGTCCAACTTCACCCTTTTCTATCACAGGCTCCAACTCCGGTGATATATCATCTATGGTATGACCTCAAACTTAATCTCCAGCTACCGATAAGGTTAAGGGACATGCTATTTTTTATTTCAGAATAAAAAGACAAAGAACTTCCATAAAGAAAACTTGAGTTGAAACTACCTTTGCAGAGGATTTTCCCCTACAGGAAAAGAGGCCCTCCTGCACCAAAGGATTTCAGAATAAACCCTTTGCAAGTGATTCACTTTTACAGTTTTACACTTTATCAACTTGCATACTTCAAAAAAGTTAAATTCCACCAACTTCAAAAAAAAAAAAAAGAACTAACCAACTCAACCAAAGCCTCAGGTGCAGTTACAAACCAAAAAAGAAAAAAATTTAATATCTTGAAATTTTTTTTGGGCCTGGAGTCAATTGTTTATTCATTTATTGTGTTTGGTCTGGATTGTTAATTTATTCGTTTTTGGTCGAAGATTTACACACAAGAGAACATGGCCCAACCTAACACTAGAAGAAATGTACACTAAAAAGATCAAGCCCAAAGCTTGGATAGCACTGGGGGAAACTCTCACGGCAATTCATGACCCAAACTGTTTTTTCTCAAGTCAATTAAAAAATCGATGATTAGCCAATGGGCCAAAAATCCAAGGTCAACCTGGGTTGTTTTGGGCCAACAATGGGCCCCCTACGTTCATATGACATCTACGCACCAACATCAGAGTACCTCTGACAAAAAGAAAAAAACAATTGCAGAAGTATGTTTCTTTCAGGGGGGAAAAATTGTTTTTAAGTCTTTTTTCTTATCGAGTGCTCTACTGCGCCAAAAAAAACCCGAAAAAGAGTGCTTCAGAATAGTTAAGGAATAAAACATGGTCAATTTTGTATTGAAGAGTAAATTTTTAAAAATTTGAAAATTGCGAATACAATAAAAAAATTGGGTAATTAACAAAAAAAAAACCCTTAAGGTTTGCAAGAATGTAGTCCACCCCATTTTCATCAAAAATCATCACTCCATCCCAATAACTTAACAATGCTAAAAGTGAACTTAACCACGGTTATGTGATATCAATTTTAAAAAAAACCAAGGGACGGTGTCAAAAAAAAAAAAAAAAACCAATACCGTATAAAAACTTAAAAAGCAAGCGAATATATCGATATAAAACCAAATATTGATTGGTAAAAATCAAGGAAGAGAAAATCAGACCGGGTATTGAACTGATTAAGGTACTGATAGTTTAGAGGTTCAACCGGAATATAATAAAATATATATATATGTATGATCAATTAGAATATAAAAAATATATTAAATCATTAACATTAATATAATCAACACAAAAATATATATATATATTCATGGGTTTATAAAAATAAATATTATCCATATAAAATTTCTCTAGTCTTAGTCTCACAACATGGTCACAAAAGTATTTGAAAATAATATTTGTTGGTGAGTAGCCTGCAAATAACAGAGAGAAGAAGGATAATCCAACAATCTTTGTTAATACCTTTCTTTGGTTCCTTTTTTTCATTTTTGCTCTATGACTACTACAAGATATCAGTATTTAAGTTTTGAAACCAAAAATAAATAAATAAATAATCAAATTAGATGTGTAAACCGATCGTAGGTGAGATGTGCTAGTAAATGGTTAAGTTAGGGGTAAAAGTTACCAAGCATATAAACCATAGTTACCCCTAATTTTGTTCACTTAGTATTTGTTTGGTGATACAGAGATAAAAATATAGAAAATATTGGGAATACAAATCTATTTGGTGGTGTAAACAAAATCAGGAGATAGAAAAATATTTTGCCTTTAGGATAAAAAAAAAACAAAATTTCTATACATCCAAAAAGTATTAATAGGATATGTAGATAGAAGTTTAATATTTTTCTTTTGATAATACCCTTATACAAATTTATTATTTATGTCTTTGTCTTCATTATCTTTATATTTATGTCTCTGTCCATCTACGAAACGCTAAATTATAGGGATAATGAAGATGAAAATATAAATAATAAATATATATAGAGTTATTATTAGAACAAAAAATATTAAATTTCTATGTTCGTATTCTGTCTCCACTTTTTAGAGGAATAGAAATTTGTATTTTTTTGTCCCTTATTCCTATCTCCACCACCAAATACAATTATATTTTCATTATTTTCATATTTCTATTTCTATATCACTAATCAAATGCTACATAAAAAAGGTGTGGTTGAGTCATTGAGGTGGAGTGATGATTTTTGGTGAAAATACGGTGGAATATTATTCTTGCAAATCTCAAGAGAATTTCTGTTAATTACCCTAAAAACTTTAAAAAGTTACTACTTTTGCTTCCTTAGAAAGTTTTTTTTTAAAAGGGATTAGATTACATTTAATTAATTTTCTTTTCTCTTTTTTCTTTAGCCCAAGTACCAAAGAAAAAAATTGTTTAATTGAGATAGAAAAAAAGATTTGTTTACGAATCCACAAGAGAAGGTAGTCTTGTACATTTATTTGTATATTTTTTTTTCGGTAAATACATTTATTTGTATACATAGAATAATTTATCAATTTAATGGTTGAATTTATGATATTTCTCTGGAGGATCAATTATACTAATTTTTTTTAAAATAATAGACATGGATAGATATATAAATTAATACTTAATATTTACTTATATTTTTAAAATTATATTATATCTGTCTAAATATTTTAAACATTGAATTACTTCAAATAGCTGTATCGAGCCTTTTCGACAACAATTAACACAGATGGATCAAATTAAATTATTTCAAATTGTTACAGCGTACCTTTCCGACAACACTATTTTTCTTTTTCATAATTAAGAAATTAGCGTGGATGGATCACGTTTAGGTCTGGACTCCACCTCAACTTTAGTGTTTTTACATTTAAACCCAAAAGGCCCAACGCCCGAAAGTAATTTCCTGTCCATTGACATTTATGAAAAATGAATAACTTTTGAAACATTTCAGAAACAGTACACATAACTGATAATTCTCATGATACTGAATTTGTTGATACACAATTAAACATGTAAAAATCACATTCATGCAATAAAATGAATGAAATAAACACTGTTTAACTATAAGTAGATTTTAACCTATATTTTTCATTCATAAGTAATTAAAGGCAAAAATCTAATTGCATGAGATATCTTGGTAATCCTGATGACATGCAAACTGAATACATTGATTACAATTCATGCGACTACAAAACTTTAAGTAAAACATCATGTCAAAGAAAACCTTTAAATAAACGCATCTACGCGTCATTTTTTTCAAATAACAATAAGAGCACAAGTGAGTTCGCCAACATTTTTTATCTTTAGTCCTGATGGAACTTTTATAACCAATTGTCCAGTGTGAAAACGAGTAGTGTGTAGCGTAAAGCTTAAATCCATAACTTAAGTACCATAATCAATATTCTTTTAGGTCTCCCAAGGGTATCTACCGTCAGCAACGGTGACTAATCCCTTCGCCAGCTTGTGCAGGCACCTTAAAGGGTGGGATAGTTGGCCCGGAAAAGTTTCTTCATTCCCAAAGGCAGAAATCAAATCCCTAACCCTTGGTTAAGGATGAACGAACCCCTATCACTCGACCACACCCCCCGCATTACCGTAATCAATATTCTACCACAGCAATGTGCTGAACAAATTAAAGGAGCCCCAAGCCCAAAATTTAGTAGGTATCACCCCTTCTATGATGGTCTGAGGCCCTCCTCCTTTTTTGTGTTGTTTCCTCCAGCTTTTTTGTGTTGTTTCCTCCAGCTTTTCTTAGTTTTTGTTTCTCCTACATTTTTATCGAGAAGTGATTTGTATGGCTTTTCTGTCTAAATTGTCTCTTTTAATAGTGTTTTGCTCATATCTTGAGAAATGATTTGCAATTGCTAACCTTTCGTGTTTTCTCATGATTATCATTTGTTCGTACAACATCGAAGGTTTTTGATATTAGAAACTCACAAAATTAACACACTTAATATTTTGCTCTCACAAACATAACACAACACATATAATGAAATTTTGAGGTTTTTATAACTTGATGAACTTATGTTTCAAACACGGTACACAGTTGCTTTTTATAGGCTTCACATAACAATAAAATATTAAACTAAATAACAAACCCAACCTTGAAGCAACTAACATGCATGAAGTCATTCAGCTATGTAGGCTACTAATAATAAAGAAAGCATGTGCTGTAGTAACTACTATAAGACACATCATGGTAGCAGCAATTTTTCTTTTCATCTAGCCAACACGTGGTAGGCTATATGATGAGTTATGGACTACTACATGCAAAACCATGGGTATGCCTGGTTTAAAGTTTTTGACATTGCCTCCCTTAAACCAAGCTTGTAAAATTTATTATTCCGAGCATCTTCTTCAATTTGTAAAACAGCTCAGATTTCAATGGCTTTGTAAAAATATCTGGAGCTTGATCTCCAGTGGGACAATAATGAATTAGTATTTCCTTATTAGCAACCAATTCACGAATCTTGTGGAATCGAATATCAATGTGTTTGGACCTCTAATGGAATACTGGATTTTTGCAAAGTGCAATTATTGACTTGTTGTCATAGAATATCATTGTGGGAGAGTTTTGCTTCTAGCTCAAAACTTTAAGAATTTTTCTTAGCCATACTGCTTGTATAGCATAACTTGCGGCTGCTATGTATTCTGCTTCTGCTGTAGAAAATGATTGTTTCTTTGATGACCATGACACAACACCTCACCTACGATGAAAAACATACCTTGAAGTGCTTTTCCTTGTCTCTACGTCACCTGCCCAATCACTATCTGTATATCCAATAAGTTTCACATCATCATTATTTTCATAAAATATTCCATCATTTAGGGCATTTTTTATATATCGAAGAATCCATTTTGCTGCTTATAAATGACAAGCTCGTGGCTCCTCCATAAATCAGTTGAGTAAACTAACTCCAAAGACTATGTCTGGCCTGGTTGCTGTCAAATATTTCAAACTTCCAATTAGGCTTTTGAAATAAGTGGGATTGACAGTTATTCCTTTATCTTCTTTCGTCAGCTTCAATTTTTCTTCAACTAGAGTAGCAACTGGCTTTGAATTTTCCATCTAAAATTTTCTCAAAATGTCATTAGCATATTTCTTTTGAGAAATAAAAATCTCATCCTTCTTTTGAATTACTTCGATGCCAAGAAAATAAGACATTTATTTCAAAATGTTTCTCCATAGCCTCCCTGAATTCTATAATCATCTTCAAATTATTGCTAGTGAAAATCAAGTCATCAACATAAAGACAAACAGTAAGAATATCTCCAAGTTTAACTTATTTAATGTACAAAGTACGTTGAAAAGGACATTTCTGAAAACCATTCTCAGTGAAATAAGAGTCAATCTTCTTATGTCATGCTCTCAGTGCTTGTTTCAAACCATACAGAGCTTTCTTCAACTTGTAAACTTTATCTTCTCCTCCAGGGATCTCATAACCTCCAGGCTACTCAACATACACTTCTTCTTCCAAAGTGCCATTAAAAAATGTAGACTTAACATTAATATGATATATCTTCCACTTATTTTGAGCAGATAGCAAAATAATCATGCTAATGATGTCTAATCTAGCAATAGAAGCAAATACTCCAAAATAATCAATACCTGGCTTTTGTTTGTACCTTTTTGCAACCAATCTAGCCTTAAAATGATCAATCTCACCATTGGGCTTGTACTTAGTCTTATACATCTATTTCACTCCAATTGGCCTTTTTTCTGTAGGTACATCGATTAGCTCTCATGTATCATTCTATTCAATCACATGAATCTCCTTATCCATGTTTTTTCTCCAATTCTCATCAATAGAAGCTTCTTCATAGTTCACTGGTTCACAATCTGCAAATAGAGCAAAATTGACAATCTCTTCATCAGACAAGTCATTATCATTACCTACAACATAATCCTTCAATCTAGCTGGTGGCTAACGATTCCCCTAAGGTTGGCTTGCTAGTTCCGGTTGAGTTGATGTTTCTGGCCGTTCATCTTCTTCTACGCAACAATTAGGAAAAGTCACATGCTCCTTTTGAGATTTGGCCAACCAGTCCCATGTTACTTTCTCATCAAATGTCATATCTCTGCTGATTGTAACTTTCTTTGTTTCTGGATTATACAACTTGTATGCCTTTGAGTTCATACTATAGCCAATGAAAATGCATTTCTCACTTTTGTTGCCTAGCTTTTTCCTCAGCTGATCTGGTACATGGGCATAAGCAATACACCAAAAAATTCTAAGATGATGTATTGATGGCTTTCTTCCACTCTAAGCCTCTTCTGGTGTCTTATCACAAACACTCCTTGTCAGACACCTGTTCAAAAGATAAACCATAGTAGCAACTGCTTCTGCCTAAAATTCTTTAGGCATTTGTTTGAATCTCAGTACGCATCTGACCATATCCATGATTGTCCTATTCTTCCTTTCTGTTACTCCATTCTATTGGGGAGTGTATCTGGTTGTCAACTGATGTTGAATTCCATATTGTTCAAAGAAATTTACACAAACAAGATACTCATGTCCTCTGTCTATTCTAAGAATTTTGATTCTGCAGCCACTTTGTTTATCCACAAATGCCTTAAATGATTTGAAGGCATCACAAGCTTCTAATTTTTGTTTCAGAAAATACACATATGTTTTTCTGCTAAAATCATTAATAAAAGTGATAAAATACATGTCACCACCATGATTTGGTACATCAACAGTGCACAGATCTGAGTGTATGATCTCCAATAACTTATTTGCTCTCCAGGATCTTCCAACAAGAAATGAATCTTTGTGTTTTTTTTCCCAATTGACAAGTCTTACAGACACAATTAAGAATTTCAATAGGTGGCAAACCAGAACCAAGTTCTTTTCTCGACAGATAAGTCAATCCAGAAAAGTGAAAGTGTCCAATATGCATATGTCATAGTCAGTTGTCATCAAGTATCATAGAACTCAAGCAAGAAAATTTTTCATGTTGTATTTTCAGTGGAAAAAGTCTATTTGAAGTCATTTTTGCCTTTACAATGAACCTTCCATCCTCATCAAATATCATGCAGTAACCTTGATAAATCTGTATATCATAGCCTTTTTCTGACAACTGTCAAATATTCAACAGATAGTGATAAAGTCCAAGAGCATAAAACACATCAAAAATGAAATTGTGAGAGCCATCTTTCAATTTGATTTCTATTTGACCTTTTCCCAAATAGGAATATTTGTATTGTTGCTAAATGCAATAGAAGATTTAATTGACTCATCAAGTGAAGAGAATAATTCCTTTTTGCCACACATATGATTGCTACGATCAATATCCAAATACCATGTATTTTCATCTTCTGAAAAGGAATTGCTTGTTAGAAAAAGACTTTGTGAATTAGAAATCTCATCAATTTCTTGACATTGGCTTTCAGCAACATTGGCTTGATTATTGAAGTTATTTTGACTAGTCAACTTGAATATACAATCTGCAGCTTTGTAACCAAATTTTCTGTAGTGGAAGTAGTTGAAATTTGTTCTCTTCTGATAGTAGTTGCCTCTTCTTCTGCCTCGGCTAGCAGGCCCAAAATTGTTTCCACCTCTTCTTTGGTTAGGTGGTCTGAAATTGTTACCTTTTCCTTGACTATAGTTATTACCACGACCTCTTCCTCTGAGACCTCCTCTGCCTCTGCCTCTATTATTCTGATCTCGACCTCTTGCTTCTCCATTATAGCTTGATTCAGTATCATGGTTTAGATTCACCCGACTTTTCAAGGCTTCTTCTATTGCTTTTTCTGTCTTCTCCAGAATTCTGCTAACATGGCTTTCTATGCTGCTTTGCAATTATGCAATTTTTATTTTATCTGTATCATGGAACTCCAATATTGTAGTCACCGCATGATCAAACTTCATCGGCATGGTGTGCAGAATTTTCTCTACCATTGTACTATATGAAATCTTCTCTCCATCGACTCTCATCTTATCAACAAGGTCCGTAGCACGAAAAAAATATTGTTCAACAGTTTTTGAGCTAAATATCTCATACCTCTTATATTCTCTACGCAAGGATTGCAATTTTGATTTTTGTGCCTTTTCTACACCTTTGTAAGACAACTTCAAAATATGCCAAGCTTTTTTGGCGATTTTGGCATCAGCAATTTTGCCAAATATCGAATAATCTACTCCTTGATGAATTCGCAACAGTGTCAATTGCTCTCTCCTCTGGGCAGCTGCATCAGCTTCTTCTTGTAAGCCTGGATCAACAAGGCTCCAAATATTGTAAGTCCTTAAGTGAGTTGCCATCAAAGTCTTCCAATAACTGTAATCCAATTTCCCATCTAATTTGGGACTTGACTAAATAATATTGCAATTGTTTACCACAATGACACTAATTGTTTGAGAACATTCTTGTTCCTCACACACTCTCTAAATAAATTGGCGCTGGATTTAATCAGCTTTAATATCAATTTGATATCAGAAAATCATAAAATCAACACACTTAATATTTTTCTCTCACAAACATAACACAACACATATAATGGAAGAGGAAATTTTGAGGTTTTTATAACTTGATGAACTTATGTTTCAAACATGACACACAACTGCCTTTTATAGGCTTCACATAACAATAAAATATTAAACTAAATAACGAACCCAACCTTGAAGCAACTAGCATGCATGAAGTCATACAGCTATGTAGGCTACTAATAATAAAAAAAAAGCAAGTACTGTAATAACTATTGCAAGACACATCATGGTAGCAGCAATTTTTCTTTTCATCTAGCCAACACGTGGCAGGCTATATGATGAGCTATGGACTACTACATGCAAAACCATGGGTATGCTTGGTTTAATGTTTTTGACATTTTTGTTTTGTACAGTTACTAAAAAAACAACAGTCTTCAATGGTGGATGGGTGAGAACTTTGTTATTACTGTTTAATATTTGTGTGTTTTATCACACTTGTTGGGGTGATATGTGTTGCAGGCATACCCCTTGGTAGATGCTCTATCAACAATGGAAATGCTCTATTAGGGATTTGACGAGCTCACTAGTTGATCCATTCATGCTTCTATGACATTAGAAGGAACATAATCTAATGCAAGATTAACCACAGGAAAACTTTGAGAGTTCTTACAGAGCAGTTAACCTGTGGATATCTTTTATCCTAGTGATTGAAGAGACTAATTAAAACTTGATTAGGTTATCAGTGCTCATGTATTACTTAGCATGTAATGGTTTTGATGGCCATTGCCTTTAGGCAATTGTGTGCTGATATTAGACTTGTAATTTTTTTTATCATACATAGGTAGTTGGTTTGCTAAGTAAATGAATCATTCATAGTTTCTTTGACAAATAAAAAAAAAATGGTCAGACTATCAAAGGTAAAGATCTATCGCCTAATTAGTACACCCACCAAAGAGTGCAAATATAGTAACAGACACTACCTCCACAAAATAAAAACAGCAAAGCCTACCTTTTCCTATATCCATTAACGGGTGAGATAATCTAACTATCCTAACCTAAGTGCAATTCTTTGATGTTGCATAACATGTCAACAATAGTGAGAACCTTAAACACTACTAGAAAAATGGTATTTAGCGGCGGTTTTTATTGAGATTTCCGGCGGTTTAGAACCGCCACAAAATCATTTACCGGCGGTTTAGAAAACCGCCACGGATGACGGCGTCCTTAAACCATTTAGCGACGGTTTTAAACAACCGCTGGAATGACCACCGCAAAAAAGGGTTTTCCGGCGGTTTTCGTGGCGGTTTATTTGGTGGCGGTTTTGTAAATCTAATGGCGGTTCAAAACTGTCGCAAAATGGATTGTTAGCACCAAATTATCGTATTTACTGGCGGTTTGAAACCGCCGTAAAAAAAATTCTGCCAATTTTCATTTTTGTTACCGGCGGTTTGGAACCGCCGCAAAATGCTTCTGCCAGTTTTTATTATTGCTTTTACTGGTGGTTTGGAACCGCCGCAAAATACTTTTGCCAAAATTTTTTCATTTTTTTACCAGTATTAACCGCCCTTTTTCCAATTTTTCCCCTGCTTTTCAACATTTGGTTTTGAAGTATACAAGTCAAAAGCACTAGTTGGTATCATGTACAACTTTAGTGATCAACAATCATAAATAGAAAAGAAAGTTGCATAGAAATTCTTAAACTTTAAAACAAAAAAAGTATGTATCAAATGTCATAACATAATGTTGAACAATAGTTAAACAAATCCAACACAACATAAGAGAAAAGTAAAAAAGCATTAAACAAGTGTCTCAAGTGAAAGCTAAAAAAACAGTCTTGGGTGATAGCTGCACTGGGTGAAGTGAAACAAAGACTCTAGGGAGTTGGATTGATAGACTTGGCTTGAAAGATGACATTCAATAGGAAGGTAGCTGAAATTGAGAATCCTGATGATGCTCCAGCAAAGAATGGTGGCACTGGGGTAGCACTTACTTGGCCATGCGTTTGCCATGTCCAATGGGAGAGTCCTTTGGAATGATCTATGCTGATTCTATCCCCTCTAATCTTCTGTCAATATATTTCAATAATCTTTTAAAGGGAGGCTTACAAAGATTTTGAAATACAAGAAAACATGTCATTATAGAATTGTTTTATTCTCAAAAAGGTTTAATGAACGGAATGATCAAATATCACAAAGCCTGAATATCTACATAGGTTACAAAAATAAAATGCCAGCATAGTCAAAGTCAATATATAAATATAATCACCATTATTCATCTTTCTACCAATATAATCACCATTACATTGAATATATATGCATAATCACAACCATTTTGAGAACTGATAACTCCAAGCAATGTCTTTTTACTCATTTTTCACCAACTCATTTTGTCAAAAAGATTGCATGACACGAAACATGCACACAGAGACTCCTTTGACTTCCCAAAAATAAAGACTGCACCAAAAGCTCATAAAAGCTTATAAAAACTCATTAAGTCATTCGTAAAATACCTGAATTAATTGTTTTCCCACTCCTAGAATTACACACTTTGATATCTGAGCTTCCAACCAATTGCCATCAATTATTTATACAATTCATAGAATGTACTTAAATTTTTGACTTTCAGAAGACAAGCATAACAAGATTTCAAAATATTAATTTATATGCCAAGCCTAAAATAATCATTTATATACTAACCCCTCTAAATATTAATTTATTTCACCATTTTTGCCTGAAGTTCTGGGCAGGCCACCATTGAAACCAAACACAATGAAAAGTAAATACATTATTTTTCTACCATTCAACGCTATTCCCCCTTAACCTCCCATACCTTATTAAACTAATAATGAATGCATCCAATTTTAATTTTAAGAAAAATAAACTGGGGCAATGGTAATGTAATACAACAAAGCAAAGAGAGTGCAAAAGAAAAAAAAAAGGAAACATTTGCTTACGATGATGGGACGGTATCAGTTAAGTTCCTGCTTTCGTTTTTAGAGGCCATGGAACCCTTAACTGCAAGGACAAAAAAGTACACAAATTTCAAAGGTAATGCTCAAATAGGAAATATCCATAACAAAATGGAACTGCTCGATGAACTGGCTCACCTTTAAATTAGATGCATACGGGCCCAAATTAGAGTACCAAATCTATGAATATTCTGGAAAACCTATAAGTCCTATGGAAAAGAAGGCTTGAACTTGGTGAGATGTTGGTGTTAGGCGAAGCCTCACTTCCTAAGACAATTCAAATATACAGTTATTATTTGTAATACCTTAAGAAGGAAAAACAGAAAAGTAAATAAACAAACCCTGGAACAGAATAATACCAGAAGCATTACTTCAAGAAACCTTTCTAGCATCTTTGCATGAAACAATATAGGCAACTGTAACACACCCCATCTTTTCCATCTATAAACACTTTAACATAATTAAGCATACAATAGAAATCTTCAATGACTAGATCACCTCAAGTAGAGAACGAAATAACAAATACATCTCTAATTGTCCATAACATTTGACCACCACCAATCTTAAAAGGATTTGCCGATCCCTCATTACTAGATATCACATATTTTTTTAGGGAAAATAGGCCTGTAAATACTAAGCACCCTAACAAAGAGACAATGCTTCCTTTCCTCAGAAGTACTATCATTTTAAGAACACTATCCATTGCATAAAACAACGAGTTTAGACTATGTCAAAGCCATTCCTCGATCCATCCAAATCGAAGCACATGAAAAGCAGAGAGATTACACTGAATTGTTTGTCTAAACCAGACAACACAGGTGAATTCAATTTATAATTTTCTACAAGAAAGTGCTAGTTACTTTGCTTTGCTCTGGTACAAACCTATAAATTGAATTCACCTGTGTTGTCTGGCTTAGACAAACAATTCAGTGCAATCTCTCTGCTGTTTTTTTTCTTCCTCTGATGCCCTCAAATCAAGTTCAATTCTTCAATCACATGAAAGAATAAACAAAATTGTTAATAAAAAAGTTCTGCTCTATTATTCTTTCAGTAAGCAATTTAACACCAATACACCAACCACAACAAATATTCAGATTGAGTACTTTACCTGAGAAGAGAGGTCTCACAAGGATAGAAAGAGAGATGAAGGCGCTGTTGTGATGCGCGACAAACACAGGGAGAGGGATCGCCGCCAAGCATTGCAGCGGTGGAGGAGTTCGATTTCAGTAGTTTGCCGCCGCTATTGCTTGATCTTTCTTGGCACCTCTAAAAAAATAAGTTCAAAATTCAGTCTCAACTAAAATCTTTTTTGGTATATAAATTTTAGTGATTTCAGTTCAATCCAGAACAGGCTAACTCGCCACTCCTCACAGTAGTGTGGGAAGTCACTATTCCATCTAACTTGAGAATTGACATTTTTGAAGAGATTGATATGTTGGGAAAAAAAAAAAGATCAAACTGAAGTCATACCAACACACAAAACAAGGAAAAAATGAAGTTAAAGAGAAAATAAAAAAAGGACAAAAGGCAGAAACTTACAAGATGCAAGGAGCTGGTTCAAAGACGGTGACTTGAGATGAGATTCAAGGACTCCGGCAGCCCTCCATGCGTGTCCGCGACACGGCGACGGCGAATCTGGAGGACGAGGAGGCGACCGTGCGTCTTGCTGAGGAGGAAGAGGCCGCGACGTTGAGGCTCCGGGAGCGCTCCGTGCTCGTCCGGGATGCGGCGGTGGCGGAGGATCTGGAGGGATAACAGAGCGACTGTGCATGTTGTTGAGGAGGAAGAGGCCGTGCGTGTTCCTCGTTCAGGAGGAAGAGGCCACGACGTTGTGCCTCTGGGAGCGCTCTGTGCTCGTCCGGGATGCGGCGACGACGGAACTGCAGTGACGGAGGGACCGGGATGGAGCGACTTCAGATCTGTGATGTTGTGGAGATTAGGAGGAGGATAGTTCCTATTTTTCACATCTCTGTGCTTGTTGTGGAGTTTTGGAGGAGGAGAGTTCCCTTGGTTTCAGATCTGTGTTTGTTGTGGAGTTTAGGTGGGGAGAATTCCTTTTCTTACACACAGAAGAACAACGCGGTAATCTAAAAAAGTTTCCCCCCTTTTTAAATTAGCTGCGGTTACATTTTATTTAAACCGCCGGGATATCGTAAACGCCGCTAGTCCATTATTGAACCGCCGTGAGTCAATTTAATTCGCGGCAATAATCAAAAACCGTCGGAAAAACATAAATATAGCGGCAGTTAGATAAACCGCCGCTAAAAAATCGCTGCTAAGCAACATTTTTCTTGTAGTGAAAATGTGAGCAAGCCTTATACCGTCGTTAACTATTTAGACACTATTATCATCAAGAGAGATTCATCACTAGATAGAGTAGCAATACCATTTAATAAGGAAGTATGAAATGATGAAAGAAAAAGAAAAGGAAGTAAAAAGCGGAGGGGTCATTGAAAACCACTACGGATTAGAGAAGTTGTCTTCATGAGGTCACCTCCCTCTTCAAGGAAGATGGAACTTGCAAATATAGGCGAAGCTTGAAGGCAAAGACTTACTGTTTTATTGTGTTCAAACTTTAGGCCCAAAAATAATATTTTGATATTTGTTTTTGGTAAACCTAATCAAACGAATCTAATGTTAAAGTCTATCATTATTATTTTAAGAAAAATTATTATTGTTTAAAATGTCAATATATAATAATAATAATAATAATATAAAAGTTTTACAGGAATCAACACTTGGATTTGATTTTTGTAAATATATAACACTAGTATTAAGAGATCTTTATCCTACCCCAATATTAAGCTAACCTGACTTGAGTGAAATTAGGTAAGATTTAGGGGACTAAACAAGTAGTTTAAGTAAATAAAAAAAAAAAAAAACTTCTCAAGGTAAAATTAAGGGGCACTTGTGTCCTTTAAGCAAGGCTTCAAGTTTTATTATCGTGGATGGAAAAAAAATAAAAATAAAGCACTAGTGCGGAGAGATGTTTATCGATCCCTTTGTAGGCTGACTCCACTAGCACTAGATTGGCTGGCGTTTAGTGGACTCTAAATACTAATAGTTTAGATTTAAAAAGTTGAATATTAAAATAATTATTTAATAACACAGTTCTTATCATAAGATAACATGCATATCCGATATCCTTTGGTTTCCCACGGATCTCCCAAGCGACGTGCTAACTATTGTGCCTAGGTAAAATTATAGGCATTGAAACTTGTGTTGAGTTGGACTAATCAAATAGTAGTAATAATGCACTCCTATTTTTGGCTCGCAGGCCGATACATACTCAAGAAACGTGTGGGATTCGTCTTCCGACGGTTTGTCATACGCCCTTCTATTGATGGTCTACTTCTATATTTTCGGACAGTGAATTGGATAATACGAGTATAAAAATCATTTCTCTGAATTAAATCATGATACATAGAATAGATACTGGTCCCTTACTTTTATTTGACTTTTTAATTTGATCTCCTTTTCATTATTTTTATTAATTTAATTCTTTATATTTTAAATAATTTTTAATTTAATTTTAAGCTACTATTCTATCACATAACTAATGTTTCCTTATATAACCATTCACACGGAATAACTCAAGTGAGAGAGGTGATTTATTGTGAGAGTGAGAAAAGTAAATTTGAGCCATTGAATTAGTTAAGATTAAAATATTAAATTATGTGATATTTTTAAATAATCACATAATTATTAATTATTATTAATTAACTTTTAATCATGACCATATATATATATATATATATATATATATATATATATATATATATATATTTTGCAGTAAAAGGATTGATTTATAATCATTGATAATTGAATCATGTCATATGATTTAAATATGGCAAACCTAATTAAGCTTATAGGGTAGCCTTAGACAAAGTTTTAATGTTTGATCAACATTATGGTGGCTCATTAACATTTTTTATAGGTTCTTTTTTATTTTTTTCACCCAGTTGATTTAAAATTCATTGATAATAAAGTCCAACTCTACTTGGGAGATACAATCAAGCTAAAACTCAAATAACCCTCAATTGAGAAGGTGAATAAGACCTATTACATAAGAGTCTAATAACCTAAGATGCTTATCTACGATAAGAAGATATCTCACAAATCAAGATCTATTTTAGCTCCTATCCAATTGTAGACAAGCTGCTTGATGCACCGAGAAAACCACTTCTTCATTCTTTCTAATTTAATGCAAACTTCCTCTGATCCAGGCAATCCGATTTTACAAAAAAAAAAAGTTACACAAACGAACCAACTCTGCAGGAACTATAGTATTTTTTTCTGTGATGAATCATCCATTGCTTGTTCAGATTTCAAACATTTCTATACTTGCAGATATATTCACTCTTTTATTCTTTTTTTTCAACTAACAAAAAAGATAAAGAGTGATAAACACTCAGACAACACTTAAGCACAAGAAAACAAAAGCCTTAAGAGACCAACACTAATAGAGGAAGCAGATTTATAACATGTTTTGAGTGTAGTATTCTGAAGCTGCAAAAGTATGAGTAACTGTAGGAACCTCCAAGATTTCAACTAGTTTTCCGCCTATCTCATTATTCAAACATTTCCTACAATTAAGACATCCTTAGCAAAAGAGAAAATCAAGACGAAACTCATGTGGTGAGGAAGACAAACAACATGCATAGACACAAACTGAAGAACAAAGAGGTTACAAAAGAAGAGTGGGTTACTAACCCAACATGGAGAGGATGAATCCCTCCATGTGGCGGCGCCCCTAAAGCCAAAAAGTGGGGAGACTAGTGTTCATTTTTTTGGAATTCAATATAGGGGTTGAGCTAGGTTTCCTGATGGCCTCTCATGCGTTGTCCATTGCTTGAATTTTTGATGAACAAAAGATTAACTTTTTTTTATAGGTTAGCCTAAATAAGTCGGGCTAAATTAGTCATTTAACTTGTGGGTCTAAATAAGTCGGGCTAACCCATTTACGGTTGCAAGTGGTCTTAAATGGGTTTGGCTTTGACAAAAAAAAAAAAGGGTTGGGGAGGGAGGGAGGGAGGCTAGATCAACATTATGAAATGTAATGAGATTGTAGTTTAAACTTAATTTTCAATTCGATAAAAAATGAAAACTTATGGCATGTTTAGTTTGAGTTTTCAGTTTTTATTTTTAATTTTTCAGAATTTATAAAGAAAAAACTGAAAATTCTAAAAACTAATCCAGTTTTGAGAATAAGTTTTAGAATTTTCATTTTTTTCTTCATAAATTTTGAAAAACTGGAAAACTGAAAATAAAAATTAAAAATAGAAAATTCAAACCAAACAGACCCGTAATTTTCAAAATTTTTAATTTTTTCTTCACAAATTCTGAAAAACTGAAAATGAAATTGAAAACTCAAATCAAACGGGTCTTAATTTTTCAAAAGTATAAATTCAATATTTTTTCATGCTTTGAATTTTTTCTATTTTATAATTATTTCATGAAAAAATAAAAAAATAGTTCAGAATAGCTTTTTCTTCCCTCCTTTGGTGTTGCATAAAATGTAATATATGCATTGTACAAACACCTATATAAAATACAAAAAAGAAAACAAAATTTGACGCCGTAAGTAAAACTATAGCTCGAAGTTTTATAAACACAAGTTGAAAGTAAAACTACAAAGTCATGAAAAGCAAACGAAAGGACGTAAATTGATTTGCTCTCTTCCTTAGTGTCTTAACAAACCAAGGAAAAGAATTTAAGAATAAGAAGATGCTAAAATTATAATGTGCCAACCGAAAATTGACATCTATCAGCCAACCATTTCACACAACTAGTGCAAATACATAGAATTTTTAACAAAAGCATGCTTATCTTCTATATTACAAATCTTTTTCACAAGACAGTGGAGGGTAATGTTTCCATCAAGAAATGAACCAATACTAAAAATTAGCAATGAATATATCGTTATAAACATAAGCTTTCCACTTCACATAAAATCAAGTACTATCACATCAACATTAGTGTCACTGGCTGCAATATAGGAAAACAATTTCCGAGTAGCTACAAGCCTGAACTCATTGTTAGTAAGATATTCGGTTTTCGTTTCGTTTTCAGAAGAATTATGCTGTCGACGAAACTGCTTTGTATTTTCATTCTGTTGATGTATTTATAACTAGGAGAGATGATCAAGTGTTGCTGTCACAAAATGTGCAATATCTTATTTGTGTAAGCTTCGACCGTCTCTTAATTGTATTTTTATTGTCATAAGCTATTGGACTTGGGGTGTGTTTGGTTGGAGTAAAAATGGAGGAAATTTTTATGGATAAATTAAGTTCTATGTGATTTTACGCATAAGCTCATTTGGGGAAATTTATCCCATTTTTATCCAACGCACACTTAATAATAAAAATATTTTATTCTTGAATACTTAAAAATTTCTTTTGAACTAAGTTTTTCTAATAGTCACAGTATATATAAAATATGTGAGCTAAATAATACATGATTGATATATTATCAATTATCATTTCAAATGTACAATTTGTGTGGCACAATTATTCAAGAAATAGTAGTTAAATTTTTTTAAAAAAATTAATTTTGATCTCACACGTATTATTCAAAAAGTTATGCAAATAGAAAGATTTGATTGTATTGTAGAGTAAATATTTTCCCACCACCTAAAATTAAACTAAATAACAATATGTATGAAACACACACTTAGGCAATTATTCTATATAAAATGATGATGTCTGAATCAGTGAAACTACTTAGTTTGAGAGATGTTTAGTGTACAACATTTTTTTACAACAATTTTACACCTCTATTGTACAAAGACATATGAATACAAAACAAAAAAAAAAAACAAGTGTGAAGCACATGTGCCTCTTACACTATAGGGGTATAGTTGTTGTACAAAATATTTCTCAATTATTGGGTTACTCAGGTTTTGAAAATTGGACCGGATATCGAACCGGTCGAGACAAAGGTTCAGAGGTTCAATTGGGTGCCCAATCGAAACATAATAACCGGTATATAATAAAACCTGTATTTATATAAATATATAAAAATATAAAATAAAATATATGTCATAAATAACTAAAAATCAAGGTTCTGAAAACCAGACCGGACATTGAACCGGTCAGGGTAAGGGTTCAGAGGTTCAACCGAGGGTCGAACCAATATATAACCGGTATAAAATAAAACTTGTATTTATATAAATATAAAATAAAATATATGTACAAAATAACTAAAACTTAAATTAGGCATCAACAAAACCTATAGAATATAATATAATTCATCTCTTAATCAAAATAAATATTATCCATATAGATCAAATCTCTTAAATTACTAATTCTCATACCAGAAAATGAAAAGAATTAGGAAAAATGATATTTTAGACTTTTTTTTAAAAAAAAACCTCAAAATGATGTTTTTTGAATCTTTTTCGTAAAAAAAAACCAGATTACGCCAGTTTGCCTGGTTTTCGGTTTATGGCTCTGCTCAAGCGGTTCTCCACCGGTTCTCTCCCAGCCTGTTTTAGGGTCCAACTCGGACCGGACAATGGGTCGGTTCCTGGTTCAACCGGTTCGACTGGCCGATCCGGTCCGGTTCGGTTCTCAGAACATGGCTAAAAATTAAATTAGGCACAATAAAATCCATAGAATATAACATAATTCATCTCTTAATCAAAATAAATATTATCCATATGGATCAAATCTCTCAATTGACTAATTCCCACACCAGAAAAGAAAAAAATTAGAAAAAATGAGATTTTAGGTTTTTTTTTAAGGAAAAAAAACTCAAAATGATGCAATTTTGCATCTTTTTTATTTAAAAATAGCTTTGGCTCGGTTGCACCTGGTTGTCTTGGCTACAGCTTCCCGATTGGTTCAAAGCGACTCTTGACCAGTTCTTTCTTTACCGGTTTTAGGAGCCAACATGGACTGGACAGTGGGCCGGTTTTCGGTTCAACTAGTCCGGTCCGATTTTTAGAACACCAAGGAATTTCAGTAGCTAGCTATGGCTTATACTACATGCATGAACATGCAGAACTAGTGTGGCATAGTAAACAATCGATCAAACAGCAAATGAAGTACTTCCCAACTCAAAATCCACGACTTGCTAACTTTCAATGTTTCATTTGATGGCTACTCTGATCACAGTTTCAACTACTTGATAGATTATCCTTCCTTTCTGATCACACTTTCAACCCACCCTTCCGTTTCTTATAATAATACCCTCTTCCTCTTGCTCTCTCCACAACCTTCTCTTAGTGCTTGCTATGGCCTCAAACAACATGGCTGCAGACTTCAACACAGGTTCTCACTCCCGTAATGGGCTCAAATTCTTGCATTGTGACTCGGATGAGGTATTGATTGATGAACTTGCTTCTCCTCATGACATTTCTGTTTCAAATTTAATTATTCAGATACTTGAAATGATACTTTTATTACTATAACATTATAATTAAATTAATTTTGGAATGTTAATGGAATATTGTTAATTTTAATCATAGAAGCTCTGATACAATGTTGTGAATTAATTTTGCCATAAGTTTAAGCTGTTAGATGAATACATTTGAATTATTTGTATATCTTACAAATGTAAGTGCACAAAATGTGACCAAGGCTGTTGTGCCTTTTATAGGAAAATGCAGACTATAATCAACAGCAGTGGCAGCACAATGTTGAAGCTTTCTCTCTGGCCGGAAGTGGTAAGCATCTTCATCTATTAATTATTTAACTTTTGGAAGGAAAAAAAAAAGATTTAATGATAATTTGCTAGTTATGTTCCACCACACTGGTTTTCTTTCAGTCTTTCCATTTTAGAGCTTTCTGGCCTTCAGTCTATGCACACTTTTTCTGAGTTGTTTGTTCTGTTCTGCAGTTGCTAGTAAGGATTCTGAAGGGGAGAAGGTATTCCTCAGCAATGCAGAGAAATGCAAAGAAAGGCAAGAAAATAGAGGGCTAATAAGCAATGGCCAAGAAGATGATGACTACATGTAAGTCATCTCCCCCTTAAATGCTCCATCAATGAATTGAGGTGCTCATACATATGACAATGCTTTTCTTTTCTTTTTTCTTTGGATTCTTCAGAAAATAGCAAAAGAAACTAAGCATATATTTCTTTTCACACTTTCTCACAGTTTGGGTGAAGCGAGGCAACCATTGTGGCGCAAAGTTCCAGTACCTTCAAGCCTAATCAACCCATACCGCATAGTCATAGTGATGCGCCTCGTTGTCCTAGCTCTCTTCTTCCACTACCGCATCTTAACCCCAGTTCATGATGCATTTGCACTGTGGTTAATCTCTGTAGTCTGTGAAATCTGGTTAGCTTTGTCTTGGTTAGTTGATCAACTCCCCAAGTGGTTCCCCATCACGCGCGAAACTAGCCTGGATCGCTTGTCCTTGAGGTTTGAACCTGAAGGGGAACCAAGCCTTCTAGCCCCAGTTGATGTTTTTGTGAGCACTGCAGACCCCTTTAAGGAGCCACCAATCATAACAGCAAACACTGTTCTATCAGTCCTTTCTGTTGATTATCCTGTTGAGAAGGTTAACTGCTATGTCTCAGATGACAGTGCATCTATGCTTCTCTATGATACCTTGTGTGAAACTTCTGAGTTTGCAAGAATTTGGGTTCCTTTTGTTCACAAGTATAACATTGAGCCAAGGGCACCTGAGCCTTATTTCTCTCAGAAGGTTGATTACTTGAAAGATAAGGTGCACCCCACATTTGTAAGGGATCGTAGGGCCATGAAGGTTGGGACAATACAGATAACAAGTCATGATTGTTACTTTTGATGATGTTTATTTTCTTATAATTTTGATGTTTTAGTGTTCATGTAAGACTTAAAGGCTTTGTTTTTTTGGGGAAATTTGTAGAGAGAGTATGAAGAATTCAAGGTGAGAATTAATGTATTCGTTGCGAAGGCTCAGAAAAAACCAGAAGAGGGTTGGGTGATGCAAGATGGTACCCCTTGGCCTGGGAATGACACTGAAGATCATCCAGGAATGATTCAGGTTTGGCACTTGTATTCTCCAGTTATTTCTTGTTTAATATACATTTCCAATTTGTGTCATTATTGAGTGTGAGTATTTATTCATTTAGGTTCTCTTGGATCTAAAGAAAACTAAGGGGAAAATATAGTCTCAACCTATTTGATTTCTATTTCCATCTCCGGTGTTTTCTAATTTCAGGATTTTTGTAAAGAAAATACTGAAAACAGTGGAAATAATATAATCATGTTTTTAGTTTTCAGTTTTTATTTCATGATTTTACCATTTTCTTTACAAAATTCTAAAAACAAACAATATAGAAAATGAAACTAAAACCAAATAGGTGGTTAATCTTTCCTCAAAACTCTACATAATGTCGACAAACCAAATACTTAAAAATGTATGGACTTGCATTTGCAGGTGCGTTTGGGAAGTGCTGGTGCACTGGATAAGGAAGGCAAGCAACTGCCGCGGCTTGTATATGTTTCAAGGGAAAAACGCCCTGGCTATACGCATCAAAAGAAAGCTGGTGCTATGAATGCTTTGGTAAGTAATTCCAGTAAATACCAGCATATAGGAAAACTTGTTTGTAACCCTTTCAATGGTGTGCTTCTTGACAGGTTCGAGTTTCTGCTGTGCTTAGCAATGCACCATTTTTGTTGAATCTGGATTGTGACCAATACATCAATAATAGCAAGGCTCTAAGGGAGGCTATGTGCTTTTTAATGGACCCTCAACTTGGAAAGAAGATTTGTTTTGTCCAATTTCCGCGAAGATTCGATGGCATTGATTGCAACGATAGATATGCTAATCACAATACCGTGTTCTATGATGTAAGGACATTTTTCCAAACTCCAGTAAGGATTGCCGTTACATTAACTGATCATTTTTAACTTTCTGCCTTGAACATTTCTTGATAGATTAACATGAAAGGCCTAGATGGGATTCAAGGTCCCATGTATGTTGGTACTGGATGTGTTTTCAATAGGCAGGCATTATACGGCTTCAAACCACCATCGGAAAAAAAGCCAAAGATGAGCTGGCCTTCATGCTGCTGCTGCTGCTCTGGTGACTATCAGTCCACATTTGATGCCGAAGAGATCGACGAAGGACCCGAAGGGCTCGAAGAGAAAGAGGAACCATCCTTCATCTCCCTGAAAGTTTTTGAGAAACAATTTGGAATGTCACCAGTTTTCATTGCTTCTGTTTTGATGGAAGATGGTGGACTTCCAAAAGTGACCAAGACACAATTGCTGATTAAGGAAGCAATTCATGTTATAAGCTGTGGTTATGAAGAGAAAACTGATTGGGGCAAAGAGGTAATCCACTTAGTTACTAAATGAAAATCCTTCAAAAGGAAAACATCCAAGATTTGTTGGCACTAGGCCTTTGCTATATACATAGTGAATGCATTTTGTTATGATTAATATTCATTTCCTATATGAAAACATGTACATTGGATTCCATGATTGATGAGGAATCAAGTAATCTTTTATAATTTTTTTTCCCTTTGCAGATTGGGTGGCTATATGGCTCAGTGACAGAAGATATCTTAACTGGCTTTAACATGCACTGCAGAGGGTGGAAATCAGTGTACTGCATGCCAAAGAGAGCAGCTTTTAAAGGATCTGCTCCTATAAATCTATCAGACAGATTACACCAAGTCCTGAAATGGGCTCTTGGTTCTACTGAGATTTTCTTTAGTGGCTATTGCCCTTTGTGGTATGGTTATACTGGGAAACTGAAATGCCTGCAGAGGCTAGCTTACACTAATACCACTGTTTATCCTTTCACTTCCATCCCTCTTTTGATATACTGTACAATTCCAGCTGTCTGCCTTCTGACTGGAAAGTTCATCATCCCTACTGTAGGTGCTCTGTTATTAATTTATGAATAATATTATTTGTATATATATTGTATGGAATACCATATCCACGTACACTTCATCTACTATTGGATGTGGTATAGATCCCATCTAAGTAGGGTTTAGATCACATTCAATAGTGGATGAGATGTAAATTGACACGGTGTCTCAGATTACATACAGACAAATAACACATCTCTTAATTTATTACATTTGACTAACTTTGTATACAGTATGTGTTTTGCTGCCTCGTTAGCCATACGCACAATGAACTAACTGATCACTTCTGTTAGGCTCCCATTCTCACATTGAGGATGTAAGGAGACTTTTTAAATGGATTCTTGTTTTTGGCTAGTGAGAGCAATCAGGAAATTGAAGTTGGCTTATCTTTTATCTGGGAGATCTGAGCACAAAATAATAATAATTTCTTGCTATTGCTAGGATAACAATTTCTGTAGGCTCTAATACTCAATTATTAGTAACATACGAAAAAGGGAAAATAGCACTGGCATCATTTTATGAGTTTTAGGGCACATTATATGTCAACACACTTTTGCGCTGATCATGCATATCAATTAAATTCAAACAGTTATATTGTTATAAGGTTCATGTCATCTAACCGAAGTTGTCTTTTGTGCAGCTGACAAACCTTGCCAGCATTTGGTTAATGGCTCTTTTCACCACCATGATCTTAACTTGTGTTCTAGAGATTCGGTGGAGTGGGGTTAGCATTCAAGACTGGTGGCGCAATGAGCAATTCTGGGTCATTGGAGGTGTTTCTGCACACCTTTTTGCTGTGTTCCAAGGCCTCCTTAAAGTTGCTGGAGTACACACTAACTTCACTGTGAGAGAAAAATCAGCAGATGACACTGCGTCTGGACAGCTGTATCTCTTCAAGTGGACCACTCTTCTCATCCCACCAACAAGTCTAGTGATCTTGAACATGGTGGCAATTGTGGCTGGAGTCTCTGATGCCATTAACAATGGCTATGGCTCATGGGGACCTTTATTTGGGAAGCTATTCTTTTCCTTTTGGGTCATTGTGCACCTATATCCTTTCCTCAAAGGCCTAATGGGAAGGCAAAATAGGACACCTACCATAGTAGTCCTATGGTCAATACTTTTCGCATTAGTTTTCTCCATAATTTGGGTGAGAATTGATGTGTTCGTGCCCAAGCAAAAAGGTCCAGTTCTCAAACAATGTGGGGTAGAATGCTAAGTTGGTGGAGACAAATGGGAGGTAGTGTTCTTCCCATTTCAACCAACCCTGTTTCTTTTGCTGTGGTCTGCCTTTCTTTATTATGTGAACAGTATGTATATAGCTTTAAAAGAGCACTAGTTGTGTCTTGTGGTACCTATGCAATATATGCATTATTTGATTCTCTCTTTCCTTTCTATTTTTTAATTTTTATTTTCTTAGCATCAGTTAATTTTAAATTCATAGAAGATAAAAGTTGTTTCTCACAAATTTTAATCTGACTACCTTTATTAATGTCTTGAAATACGAGAGAGAAGAGAGCTTAAGATTTTTTTTTTTTATGATATTTTTTCTAATATAAGAATTGCTCACTAAATTTCAGGTTATAATGGTATCGCAGTCCACTTTCACTGCGACCAACCACTTTTGAGTGATGCATGCTAATCATCAATGAAATAGGCCATTGGAAATATGCTCTTCTCAAGATCCAGCTAAAATCATACAGCCAAAGCTAGGAAAAAATTCAATCCTTTAGGAATACTAAAATTGGTTATCTCAATCACTGCAAGCATATTCGGTAACTGACTAATGTGCCTAATTGATTTCAAGCTATCTTTCTATGCCACTTGATTCATGAAAAGAATTCCTTCTGCAAGCTTAACGCGTAGAATCTTCATTATATCAATGTCATTAGCATTTTAACTATTCTAAATTTCTGAGCAAAATTTGCAGCTCACTGAAATATTATTATTAGCTTATAGCGTTTTGAAACATAAGAATGGGTTTATTTATTCCTGGCAGCAAGATTGTGTAATTAAGAAATAAACGATTAAGTTCCTGAAATTTTAAAAAACGATTTAAATTAGTCCCTAAAATGAAATTTGTATCGATTAACTTGAATTATTGTAAGTACTAGAATTATATTTTGAAATTCAGCGACTATTTACAAACAATTTTACTGATCAAAACAACATTCAGTCATTATGGTTTTCAAGCAATTAAAATATGTCATTTCCACCTAAATTTTTGGTGCCCCTACCAGGTTTTCTAAACGCCACCTGGCCTACAAATATGTTGCAATATGAGAGGTCTAATTAACAACATAAGCAAGTATTGCCAAGAAGGAGCTAATTTTATTTTGGTCAACCTGAACCTTTTGATGAGAAAATTTTTGGGACCAAGTAATTTCCATGAATGGAGAAACAAAAGAAGACACACAATATAGAGATAAAATACATGATTGTATTAATCACTCCAACTGAAAATTACAAAAGTAAACATCCCACTATATCACCTTCATAAAAGAATTGAAAAATGCACTCTCAACACAATTGACTACCCCCCACAGCCACACACCATTGCAAGCTAAGCTTGTGTTAGAATACTCGAGGAACGTAAGAAGAAGCAGCTTCAGCAGCATCACCACTATTCAAAGCTTTCTCTAACCTTGTCTCAAATGGTGTTGAATGCCAATTCACTGTCCTATCCTGCACAGCCAGTTAATTAAATCCAATTCAGAATTTAACCTGACATAATTTATTATTGACGTAAATATGCTTTTAGTCCTAATAAATTATGTTTTGATTTTAGTCCTTTTTTTTTTTCAGGCTTGGACTATAAAAATAAAAGGACTAAAACCAAAACGACCTATAGTTATAGGGACCAAAACTATATTTAAGCTTTCGGTATTTCTCATAATCACTTCATCTTTTTTACCTCTCTATACTTGCTTGTTGTGTTTGGAATTCCTTTAAAGGAATATGCTGAGCCAGAATCCTCACAAGAGCCAGAAGTATTCCAGTAGGTCCCAACAGTGCCTATAATAGGCATCTCATCAGGGCTCCTACTAGGTGACTTCCTTGGTGATGATGAAGTAGCTGAAAATTTCTTGAGCTCTTCCAATGTCAATGCACCTAAAATAGGCCTATCATCATGGCTTATCACAGAATTTGAACCTTGTGAGGTGGTGCTCCTCTCAGGTGTACCTGAACACAAGGCCACTGAGCCAGCCTTGCTAATAGGTGTGCTTCTTTCCGATGAAACCAACCAATTCGAAAGGCTGGCATCGACCGGTATTTCCTGGTTCAGCTTCTTTGGTGTTGTGTCAGTTTCCGAATTCAAGCTGAATGACAGTTCCTTGGCAATTGGTTCTGCAGCGCCGGAGGCGATTTGCGACTCGTGATTGGGAGAAACATAATTCTCCTTCTGAGGCCTCAATGGCGATGTTCTCTTGGACTTAACTGTTTTCCACTGAGTGAGATTCTCTACAGGGTTCAACACAGGATGAACATAAATACTTCTGTCCCTAGCATTGGGATTAGGCCCAATTTGCTTCACATCAGTCTCACAAGCTGGGATAGGACTCTCCACCTCTTCAGTAACCACATTATCAACATCAATTCTTGCCCTCACCATTCCATCTTCCAGTTCATCACCAAATTCTTCTCTTATGTTACAGCCTTCATCCTCATCACTGAGATCACTAGCCTCACAATCCATTCCTTCATCTTCATCCACATCATCATCACTGTCCCTACAATTCTGGTACCTGTGATTTGAAGGGTAAGACCCCGTGGAGGTCACGGAACTGTCTTCAGAGGAAGAGGACTTTGATAGGTTTGGTTTTGCCAAAGCTTCCTCCTTTCCACCTTCTCCTCCTTCTTCTTTTTCAACCTTCTTGAAATCTGCAACTTCATCTTGCAAAACAGGCTCATAGGTTCTCACATTGGAATCAAAAGTCACTTTCTTTCTCGAACTAAGACTTAGTTGCTCCTCGGTTTTACCCCTACATAACAAAAAAGAAACATTTACATAAACTAAGCAAGAATAAAACCAAGAATAGAAAGTAAAATGAACTTGAATGTGATGAACGGAGATTGCTCACTGAAGTTCTGGTGCAGTGTTAAGAGCGGTTTTGGAGTGTTCCTGAACTGGATAGGCACTAGGTTCCTCAGGCTTGCTAGTAGCATTCCGCTGCAACAAGATTGGATTCAATTACATCAGATGAAAAAAACAAAATACTTAGCTATGTTTGGCTTCAAAGAAAAATAAAAATCAAATTTTTATCTCAAAAATGGAAATAAAAGGAAAAAAAAAAAAACACTCTTGGCATTGTTGGGTTATTTTTTCATCCAGTTTTGAAACCAACAAGAAGAAGGATGATATGGTTCAAAAGAGTATATTCAACTGTGGAGAAGAAAGAAGGTAGCTATGTTTGGCTGCCAAGAAGTTGAGAAAAATCAAATTTTTATAAACAAAATAAGCTTTCTAATTTCTTGGAATTCTTCAGAGTTGTGTTTTTTGAGCAAAACAAACAAAAGGGTGACGAGATACAAAAGGGTTATGATAAACTTTGGAGAACAAAAAAGAGTAAGGGTTGTCTCTTACTTGAACACTGTGCCTCTGTTTTCTGCGTTTGGATTTGGAGGAACCAAAACAAGCAAGAAAGCAACCCATTAATTAAGGGCGTGTTTGGCAGCAGCAGCAACAGCAATGGGCTGAACTTCAAAGGAAGAAGAATAAGAATAAGGTTTTGGGAATTGGGTGGTTCTTCATGTTGAGTAGTGACAGTGTCATCAAATACATGAAAAGAGAAAGATGATGAAGAAGGAGAGCGTGTGTGAGCGTTGGGGGTAGGGACAAAAACGGTCAATAACACAAAAGTTTCTTTTCTTTTTTCATTTTCTTTTGTTTTTTTTTTTTAAGTCTCTTCCCGCAAATTCTGTAGTTATGGATTATTTTATTTGAAAAAGTGGGAAGTGACCGTTATAAGAGCATGATGATTGTGATTTACACCCTGTAAAATTGCAGATTATTAATTGTTTTATGATTTTTTTTTCATTTATTATTTTTTAATTTGGCTGAAGATGAATTTATTACTTTATCTTGACTTGGTCTCCAGCGATTAGAAACTGGCGCTGAACAACTCTTCCTCCTCATGGAACCAATTTGTATCTACCTGTCTTCTTCACCATCGAGGTGGCATGAATCAGTTTTTCCAAACCGTATTTGACTCGAAAAACTTGTGATTATCTTCCAAATGAATACGAGACTCGAGTAAATTCGAAGGGTGTTAATAATTTCTAATTGAGCAATGAACGTGTTCAAGTTGAATTCTACATGTGATAACATACCAACCATTCAAAATATAATTTAAAATTATAAATATTATATTTTATAAAAATATTGATTAAGAACCTATTACAAATAGAATTTATTGTAGACTCGAGTTTATATTGATATTCTATTTTCTTATTAGTATCATATCAGATTTTGAGACCCTCTTTGCACAGAATAATTTGTCATAAAGAAATAAATTATTACTTGAACACTTTTTTTTTAAAAAAAAAAACTTGCTCTAGACCTACGACATTATTACTTGAGTTTGAGCTATTTGACCCATTTTTCACTTAAAAAAGCTTAAATTGAAAATAAGGGGCATTTTTGGTACCCTATAAAGTTTATGGACACCGGTATCTTTTAGATAACTTGTGGTTGAAAATTTTCTGTGTCTTATTAACTAAATTTATTAATATTTTAAACACTCATGATTAAATCATAATCCTTAAATTTAAAAAAATACCGGTATCCTTAGGTACCAAAACAAAAACTTAAAAATAAATATTGACAAAAAAGACTAAATTAACAATTTGATTTTTTAAAAATACATGTAATATTAATTTAGTTTTTAGAAGATTTATAATATTAGTTTAGTCCTTGAAAAATATATGTGACACTCCTTTAGTCCCTAAAAGATACATGGTACACCATTTTATTTTCTGAAAGATGCATATGACGTCTATTTGGTCCTCCCCTTTTCTATAAATTTATAAACTTATTTGATATACATGATCTTTCAACGGTCAAAGTGACAATACATGAATGTTTTAATGGATAAATTGACATAAAAAATCTTTTAAAGATAAAATTAATGACATGTATATTTGAAGGACCAAATTGCTAGTTTAGTATAAAAGGAAAAAAAAAAAAAAAAACAATCACTTTACTTCTATACAGAGTGAAACTATCAAGTCTAACTACCAAACAAAAAGAAGTTGTCAATTTCATTTCTCTTTTCTCTTGTAAAGCAATAATAAAATCATCATCCACCCATACTTTAGAATTTGGAATATCTAAAATGAGAAAATAAGAGTGAATCTTTATATGATTTGGTAGACATACTTAATGCAATTTGCTCATCCAAAGATAAAAATCCTTACTCTCTTATATTATCTTTAAGGATCCAAATTCGATCAAACTAAAGAAGTATCAAACTAGTAAAACGTTAGCCTAAACTAATTCTAGACAGGTTGTGGTTGAATTTTGAATAAAGTCTCTCTCCTTTTTATTTCACTTGTTCAACTTCTTTTAGTTTTATAATCCATGTAAAAATGTTAATGGGCAAAGATATCAAACTCAACCTGAAAATGGCTCACCTCGACTAGTCCATTATAGCCATATTTCTAAGTGGTCTCTGTATTTTGTGTAAAACATCCTTTCATAATCCAAATAAAGTTGTGTAATATTTCATTAAAAAAAAAATTGTGTAGTATTTTTAAATAATAACATACGAATGATAAAAGTTATAATTTTCATTAAGAAAAACAATTTATGAATAGAGTCTGCTTCCACTTCTTCGTGCCCATTCCTTGAGGCATAACCCCTACAAACAAAATTGGAGGGGGGAAAACAACAAAATAAAAAGAAAAGGTAAAATGGGGTGAGAGAGGCTCGAACTCTCGACCTCAGGATAACTCAGAAGCTATGAGACCTACGCGCTAGCCAACTGCGCCACCACCCCTTCCTGGTGGCTCTGTTTCACAGAAATTTAATTATTAGCGCTAAGAAACCTGTAAGCGTTCACAAAAATAAAGTGAACTAGTTAGTTATAGACTCTACCACAAAGGAATAATGGAATTATTCCATAGGCACACACCATAGCCCACCTTACAAACTCATGCCTCAAGGTTCCGTACAGTTTTTTCAGCACCATTCCCACATCACTTTTTCTTAATTGTCTCAATCTGCGACCTCTCAATTCCCAACCCTTACTGAAAATTTGGACCTGGCTTTTCAGTGATTTTTAGCTAATATCCAAGCTAATCAATCCATTTTTTAGGTACCAGGAGTTTCTACGATTGTTCTTTATGAATTCATCTATATTTTGTATTCAAGAAGTGAGATTAAGTTTGTGTTTGATGTATTAGTTTGAAAGGTAAGGGTACATAACTGAAATTCTTGCAGTTTAAGGTAATTTGGCATAGGCTAGTGCCTAGTGTTTCATATCAATATGGTTAGAGGTAGAAACAATCAATGCTACATGCCTTACATAAACATCAATCATGCTCATTTCATTTGGAAACCATTGGCATACAAGGGTACTATTTAAGTCATTGGGATATATTTAAGATGTTAAAAATGATTTTTGTAGTACTGGATATATTAAGAAAAATATTATTTGAACCATTTGTAATTTTGAGACACCCAACACCCTAAAAACAAAAACATAACCCACCATTGTTCTCTTTCATCTTCTCTCTCCACACTCTACTCTTTTTTTTTTTCTTTGAGTGTCTTGGTGTCTTCCATTGTTTGGAATTCAAACAATTTCTCTTATATATTAATGTGATAGATGATATGATAGTTAACTCTGTCGTAACCGAGAGAGAAACAAAAAAAATGAAGAGAAGACCACCGTGCACCTTAAGTGGTATAGACCACTCTAGTACCCTCTCACTCTTTTTATTCACACTTCCTTCCCGGCAGAAACGTTCTCTATTTCTTCCTCTTCACTTCTTTTTCTCATCTTTTCATTTCCTTCCACATAGGTCTCTCCCTCTCATCACTTTATCCCATTTTTCTTCATCTCCTTTGCTTTGTTCTTTAAGAAACATCACCACTTCCTCCATCATCAACATCTTCTCTCCCTTCCAACATCATAACCGCCCCCTTTCTCTCTTTCCCTCTCCTCTATCTCACTTCCTCTCTCTAACCTCCATTAGAGAATTGAAGATTTTAGAAGCTTTGAGAGTGATTTTCTTCACCAATTTTACTCTTCAAGTGATAACTATGCTTCTAAACTGCTCTATTTAAATTGTTAAAGTTTCTAAATTTTTTTAGAGATATTGTTAGGGTTCTTGAACCCATGAATTTGGGGTTTTTGGTGAATTGACGTTAATTGATATTAATTGATAGCGTAGTTGGCTCACAAATATTAATATTGTCTTGTTCTTAGAGCGATAGAACTATCGGGCGATAACACTTGAGTTAGTGGCATTAAAGGCATTGTTCTTCAGTTCTTTGAACCAATATTTATGAGTGGATAGTGTATCTGTAGGTTACTTTATATATCATAAATATTGATTATAAATTTAGAATTATATGAAGAGTTTAAAGTATATTGATATATGAGAAAATAATTTAATTATAAAAAAGGGTGCTTTATTTTTTGAAGGAAAAATTTTCAATTAGAGGCCAGAATTTGGTTGTCATGTTTATTTAAATATTTTTAGTGAAATTGTAACGAATATTGAATTTTAGAACATTTTATATAAAATATCAATTTTGACTTTATCTTATATGTCTCATATAACTTGAGAATGAATTTTATATTCTAAGAATATCCGAAATTTTGGAGTTATGTTAGAAATATGAATGACTATATTGTGAGAAATGTTAAATTGATAATTATGATATTGAGACAGAGATTATGAAACCATAAGATTGAAATTGATTGAAAAGGTTTTGGGAGTGAACGAAAGTAGAAACTGTAGCTAATGGCAAGGACGTTAGCCGTGGTGAACCATAGAACTCCAGTTAGTAAGTGAGATGCTAACCCGCACATAGCTGCAGCTATGTCTGGACTTGTATTTGGCTATAAGCCAACTCCAGTTAACAGATGAGGTGTTAACCCGCACATGACTTTTGTCATGTCTGGACTTGTATGGCTACGGGCCAACTCCAGTTAGCAGGTGTGGTGCTAACCCGCACATGACTTCGGGTCATGTCTAGACTTGTTATTGTTTTGTTTCAAATAACTCCCTATTATATTTGGATTTATGTGATTACATAAAGCTATATTATCAAGAATTTCCATGTTATGGCTAGATCTGTATTTTTATGAGTATATATATATTATTATGGTTATATTGTTTTATGATTGCATTTAGTAAACTATGAATATCCTATCTCTCATTGAGTTGCAAAACTCACCCTGTTGTCTTTCCATTTTTTTTTTCAGATACAAGTCTTTGGTCTTTGGATCTGTGTTCTCAAAGACAACTTTAGTAAATCTTAAGTTGGTGAACCTTTTTGTAAAAGTCATTTTTATTGTCTCTCATATTTTTGTTTAGCCTGTAGTTGTAAATTGCTCCATATGTCATATGCAAGGTCCTTGAATCTATGTTATGTCTATGTTGAAATTTGATTACTTAGCTATGTAAATTATGTTACAAAAAGGATTTGTAAACTTAATTTAGTTTATGTTTGAACTATATAATGTATTATGTTTAATAGAGTTATAAAACTAACTTGGTATTATGGCTGGTTTATGTTGAAATATTATTATATGCTGGAAGGGTGCATTCTGAGAATGCTTGATGCCCATTTGCTAGAATTTAAACTGTAAATGTTGCAGGTTGTATTTTCATTTGGGGAATGTCCGAAAAACAGAGGAAATTCTGTCCGTTTTTTCTAGAAAATTTGGTGTTTTAAGGCTTGTTAGAGAATGTGTTCCCTATGTGCCGGTTATGACATAAGTTGGGTCGTGACAAATTCTTTTATTTTTACTTAAGTTATTTTTGTCAGCTGTGATTGATTGAAGAGTGTATTAGATAATAAGAAGGATCACTTTTTTTGGTTTCGTACTAAATAGTAATACTCTTTGATCTAAACACTCATACGGTATTAGAAGAATGGATTCTTGTATGTGAATATTAACATGATGTAATCAACTTCTCAAATAAAAATAGGCCTTAAAACAAAAGTATAAAATGAGGGGGGTAAACATGTTTGTTACGTTTTGAATAGATTATTTCATTTAATAATCTCTCCCGTATTTAGTTAAGTTTCTACTTATATAACATTGCTCTTTTAGAAAGTAAACGGATCTTGAAAATATTTACGCTTCTATAAGACAAAAATTGTGGAACGTGTAGAGACTTGATTGGTCAATAACATTTTCCTAAATAAATTATGTAAACATATAATCAATAAACTTATACTATGATGGTCACTCATCTGATTTTGATTTAGTTTCCACGGGATCCTGTGCTACCTCACCTATAGGAGATGTTGGAGCTAACTCATAATGTTCTGCATCTGCTTCCTTCTCAGATTCAGTGCTCTCTACTTGCATTGTACTAATACTAGGTTCCCTCAGGTTGAAAGTGTCTGTATCTACATAATTTCTATTCACTGATGATCCCTTTTGAGGGCTAAATAACATCTCTAGTGAAGCCAATTCTGCATCAATAGCAATTTCTGACTCATCTTTGGCAACCTCAGTATCCACTGCATCTATGTTGTTATCTGAGGAATTTATATCACCGTCCTCAGAAAGATATGTTGATTGGGTTGACTGGTTCTCATGTAACTCCTCTTCCATGTTAAATATTGGCTCCTTTGGTTGCATACATGTTTTCTCAATCTCCAACAGCTTTTGGATTGTTTTAGTGGCAGCATCAATAGCCCATCCATCATTATCTTCATCTCTGGAAAAGAACATGAGAACAACAAGAGAAACACATCAACTAATCATTAGTCAAGGTTTGAACCTTTCGATTGCCTTAAAAGTCAGGATAACCTCTTGGCTATTGCTTATTATAGAGGATAAAAAGAAAGGAATACAATAATATGGCTTTGGTAGAACCATGGTTTGTTTCAAATATAAAATTACAATAGAAAAGGACTAGGGAGACTTCCATTTAAGGATGCCACGAAATTAGTAAATGTAAAAATTAGTCGTCCATTTTTGCTTGAACCTATGTAAGCCCGTTTTGATAAAGAAATATGTGGCATGAGATAATGGTCAGATTGCTTTGAGTTTGCAGAACTATGAATAGTTAAGAACTTGGAATTTCAATGGACAGGAGAAAGCATTACTTGAAAGGGTCTATTCCTGCAGAATTAAAGGCTGATTTCACAAGTGTGAGAAGGAGCAAAGGATCATTGGAGAAGTATCCTCCATGTATTCCAATCTCAATCAGGAATTGTACATCCAAAACAAACTGCTCAAGGGAACCAAAGAAAACGGATGAGAATCACTTTAGATAAGAGAAAAGGTCAAGATAACAAGTCTCTCAAGATAACAAGTCTCTTGACCAATTGTCATTGTTCATAGCCTCATACAATTTAATTTTTTAACTAATCTTGTGCAAACCGACATAGTCTTATCAATGGATTTGTTTCTAAGGTCACTTGGGTTAATATGGAAGTGTCATGATGAGATGCACTTAAGCACTTTGAGGGAACTGAAGAAACCTATGTTATACCTACTGGAGACCATGAAAGAAAATGCTTCTGGAATTATTTCCTCTAACAATTCGAAACACACAATTGTAAATACTTCCTCAGGCAAACACAGGACTAAAACCAGATCATATTTTGATAACTAGCATACCATTATTGAAGGGTTCGGCGGCCAATTATACAAATGTATGTTGAATATCTCCTACAATTACCCCACACAACTTGGGGGACAGGAACTATTTGACTGGCCTATATATGTATGAAATTGTTTACTGTTCACATTATATGAATATTGCACCAAAACGAAAAGCATGAAAATATCCCTTTAAGCCGCGAGAAACATTTAGCTATATAAGTATGGTATGCTTTTACCATGGAAGCATAGACCCAAAAGAATAAACTGAAGGGAGGGAAATCAAAACCTGGTTGCCCTCTTCAGATTGTGAGTTCATATTCTCTTCTGTAGTTGAATAGATGTTTTTGTTGTTGGAAACCCAAATAAAAATAGACTCCATGAGGTCTTTCTGTAAGCCCATCAACCAATTCACTTCAAACACATTTTCTTCATCTAGTCGTTCTATTTTCCTCAGCTCTAGAAATAAAACCTGCCAGAGACAGGGATGACAAGTTCAGACTAAACATAAAGTCTTGCATAAGCATCCTGGGATGCAAAAACAAATAGCAACTATTTGTCCACTGCTATTTGTATTTTACACCATTTTTCTGTGATAAATATAAAAATTTTAAATAGAGGACTAGAAATGCTGCAAACTAAGATAAAAAGTTGAGCATAAAAGAATCACTCAAGTAGCCAACATCATCATCTCTAGTGTTCTTATTCCATGATAATCGATACCTGATTGACTCTACTATGATAAGTCTCGAGAGTTATCTGCAAAAATAATACCTGAAAGATACCAGAGGGCATTGTATTGTGGATTGTGTTCTCATCAAACTGATCATTATTGTGAATAGCTGAAAAAATCTCGTGGCTATTGTAAGTAGAAAATGCTCTCAGAATTAATTGCTGGCAGAACAAATTTCTCAGCTTATTGGAGCTCTGTTCCATAAATGACACGAAACCATCAAGTTCTTGCTGCTGATCAACAACTGAATTGTTTTCCATTTCACGAGAATCCATGCGATCATTGCTGCTATAGATACTCGAAACCATGATAGAGAGAAAATTCACTAACGTTGACAGGTTGGCCAAAACAGAAACCTTCTGTGGCAATGACTCAGCTAACTTGATTCTGGGACTAACTTCTTCTATTCCTCTTGTTTCAGAAGTAAGGGCTCTTTCCAGTATGATAATGTACTCCGTGAAGAGGTTTGTGAGTCTACTAATGACTGAACTTCCCATTTGAAGGGCAACTAGAGGAGAAATATCTTCTACAATGGCCTAATTACAAACACAGTCACTGAGATATGTCATACAGGATAAGGAATAACAAACAAGAGCCAACACAATAAGTATCCTTTTTTTTTTTCCTCCTGTGATGGTTATCACTTAATAGTACAAGCCAAATTTTGTTTCTTGGTACAACAGAATGAAGTCAGTTGTCACGTTGCCTTTAAATTATAAAAAGTAATTTTTGCATTATCAAGCTCAACAAAATATATGTGCACTTTTGGCTTTTATGGGAACAGAGATGACAAAACATGGACTTCAAAATTTTAGCATTTCTGTAGACCAAAAATGACTTTGAGTCTATGTAACTTTACAAGCAAAAAGGTCTTGCCAACGTGGCATAAGTAAAACAATTACTAAAATTGCTGTTCCTCATCATGTGCATATTTTATCATGAACAAAATGCAGGTAGTCAACCACCAATTTATTGTGCAGGAGATCTAGCACTTGTACTATCAAAATTCAGCTAGTCATCTTTTGCAGTTTAGTTTACATTAGACAGCAATCTTATAATATATATGGAACAAACCTGCAATAGTGTCAGAAACTTCCGGCCACTGGTAGTTAGAAGGCAATATTCTGGTTGTTCCCCAACATCAAGAGTTAAGGATCCTCCACCAAACACTCCAGACACAAGGTATTTCTCCAAAACCCAATGATCACTTGCTGAGAAGATCCCAATCACTTTCTTGAAATGGTTTATATGTGCATTCAAAACCTCCTCCATGCAGGGGCAGAGATGCCTCACCAAGTATGGCCTCAACAATAATTCTTGACTTTCCAACAAGGAACAATACAACACTGCAAACTTCACAGCTTCTATGGCAGAGGACAAGCCACCACTAGTAGTTGAGATGGTTTTAACATGCTTCTCAAAACAAAAAACAAATGACTTTGTTTCTTCACTTGCCCACAGCATAAGTTCTGAGGTGTAAGGAGAAGCCTCTCCACACAACATCACAAAGCTCCTTGCAGCTTGTGAAATCATGGAAAACACAAACCTTGCAAGTTCATTGATATATATCTCATTTGAAGATGATTTTGACCACTGCAAATCATTTGTTCCGTTTAAAATGCGCAAATGGTAATATTTAAGCAGAAGATTGATAGCAAGATCACTCTCTCCAAGCCTGCAAAGTCCAGCTAGTGCCTTTTGTAGCTCTGGTCCAACTATTCTATTATTCTCAGCTATCTGTGTTAACCTTTGTTTTATCATTGACTTATTCTCAGAAATCACAGTTTTATATAAGTTTATCTCACCATGTGAGTAATCTTCATATTGGATGCCTTGATAATGTGCATCTGCAGATTCTAGAAGCTCAAGGGCATCATCTATCTTGTTTTCTGACATGAAGAAATCAAGCTTCTCTGAAACATCATTAATGTGAGCCTCAAATTCACCTGGGGGTGATGGTTCATCATCTATGTGATCCTCCAAGTTTGAGCTTATGGACAATATCTTTGGATATATGCCATCTATAAGATCCCTCACTTGCCTTTTATGGGATACAAAATGGTTTTCTAGTTGCACAAGCTCATTTTCCACTCCTGTCGCTTCATCTAGTATTCTACACATATGAGAGCATATAATTATAGTACATCAACTTTATATGCAAATCAAACCATCACAAGAATAATAATGAATGAGCAATATATAATAAATAGTAACACTTAGAGTTGCAATTGGTATTTTTTCCTTTTACTGCATTTATTTTTCGCAGAAGTACCTTATATGGAATTCTCCCAATATATTAGTGCTTCGAGATAAATAATCAAAATTTTTACATACAAGAATGGTTGTTAAATGAAAAGAAAAAAAAGGGTAGTGACATTACTTATTCATCAAATAGGTCGCGTCATTTTGACTCAGCATTTTTTTTTACATCATAGAGCAAATGTTGTGGAAGATAAATGAAAAATTTAATTTTACCTAAGGAAGGACGAATAATTAGCAAAGATGTTTTTCTGCAAATCCTCATTTGCTGCTTCCTTAAGCTCCAGAAGTTCATCACACAGATGCTTGATGCCCTATCACCAATAAATTAATTCACCAACAAGCCAAAACCAATGAATGAAAAGTGAACAAAGACAGAACAACAATAACAATCAAGTCTCATCACACTAAGCGATTCAGCTATATAGATCAAACAACACTTCAATGTTTTATCGTAGATCATATCTATCATCTATGGCATCGCTGTGTTGCTTGACTGCAACACATAGCGCTAAACGCTATCACATTTCTCTAAAACATGTCATAAAAATTCGACAAAATTTATCTACGAATCTCCTAAAGAAAGAAAGTAAGAAATTAAAAGTAGAGTAATGCTACACATCCAGAAAAATATTGACTGAATCTTTGCTGAAAAGCGTGGTAGTTGTTGGATGAAATGAAGTGACGTGATCCACTTATTCATTTTAAGGCTAATGATTATACAACATCGTTATGGAAATAAAATCTCGACAAAACTTCTGATTCTCTAGTATTTGCTTTTAAGATTACCCTTGCAGTCATGGATTCAATGTCAGGCACATCATTATCTCTGTCACTAATTGGCAGTGACACTGCAGAAACGTCAGAGCTAGGCTCTGACGAGTGCATAGAGTTTTGAGAATCCGGGATTGAGTGGTCTCTGAACCTGAACCTTCGAGGTTTGGAGGTAGATTCCATTGAAAACTAAAGGGGGATATTGGAAACAGCGTTTGATGGGAAATAGCAAAATGAAGTTGAAGTAAGAAATGATCCATGAGATATTTATTATATGCGTATAAAGTGGATATATGTGAACTTGTTTGGAGATGGGTAGGTTGTTTTTGTCGTGGTTTTTTCGCTTTGGTATTTCCGAGACTCTTGAGCTTCGACGTTCATTTTTTGTCCTTGATGGCGTCGTTACTTGCAGGGACTAGAATACTAGGTTGTAAGAATCAAACGTGTGCAGTTCTCAGTTGTTCAATGCTCGTTGTTATCGTCACCGCACCAGTTGGTAGTTGGTAGTATTGCTTTTGCATGAACTTCAACGAAAACTTGCCTTAGCCTTTGTCCCACCTAGTACCTCTACCATTTGGGTTTTACTCCAGTATATTTCTCTTCTATAGCATTGTAGTTATTTACTTTCTGCTTCCTTCGTCGATTTACAAGTCTATTTTAAGATTTTGATATAGATTAACAAATCATTGAAAATATACAAACAAACATAAAAAGTTTATATTGACAAAGTTAATTTTTCAGAAAATTGTGTAATAATTATCATGAGAAGTTTATGTATATGTGAGAGAGAATATTGAAAAGGACCCAAGTAAAAAAAATTAATATTTTCTTAAAATTATCAAATATTAGGTAATATTGGACACATTTTGTTTTCCTAAGATGACACTTATATTGGACAACCTGTAATCATGATATAAGTTACCACAAATGGGCTAATGGTGAAGGATTTGAGTAGTTTGCATAGGCCTCATAGATTTAATCCTCATTATAGTTAATACACCAAATATATATATATTGATTACTTTCCAAAGTTCTAAAGAAAGCTGTAATTATGCTATAGTAAAATGTTGGCAATCACCTAAACATGATATTATGAAAATATGGTGTTTTTTAGAGGATTTTTTTTTTAAAATCAGAAATAAAATTTGTTGCTGTGTTAGGCGATATTATTAAAATACGAGCATTACTTCCCTTAAAACTCAGTGAAATTTACCTTAACTCTATTTATAAAATTTGCTCTAAAAGTTCTATTATGAAATCATTACATTGACATTTCTTAAGTTTCTAAAATTATTATACCATTTTCTCCCTCGTATATATTGTACATTACATTTAGAGGATGTTAGTGTTATTTGGAGATGAGAGTCATAATAAATTTTATCAAATATTGAGGGGGGATAAGTGTAATTTGTTCTCAAAATTATATATATACACAAAGCAAAGAACCTAATGAAAGGAAGTGCTAATGCATAAAATAAAAATAACAAAAGTACCTAAATGTCACTCACACACTTGCCACTTTATGGTTGTAAACACTTCGTCTTATTTTTCACCTATAATTTTCACTCTTCCCCTCATAAGTATGCACAAGTATATAATGGTAGTTTCTTTTGGCTACTTACCGTAATTCATCTTCATTATTTGGATGAATTACATTGACTTTTTCTAAGATTTAGATTATGTTTGGTTGAGTAGTAAAATTGGGGGTATATTTTCTATGGATAAGATTCATGTGTAATTTTATACATAAACCTCATTTATAAATATTTATACCTCATTTTTACTCCTTAACAAAAAAAAATATAACCAAAAGGAGGGCAATTGGCCCCCTACCATTTCCATTTTCTTTTATAAATCTTTTAATATTTTAAAGTTAGCCCCCCTCTAAAACATTTACTTGGATTATTCTTATAAACTTTTCATTTAACTAGATATTTAAATACTATAATAGATATATATTATATGTGTGTATATTTTTTTAGTTATGATTGTTAAACTTTTATTTCTTTCATATATGATTATTTTATTTAAATTTTTAAATAAAATAAAAAAAAATATATATATATATTCATTATGTGAGATTAAGGATTAAATATGGCCCCTTCTAACTAAGTAGTCTTATTCCGCCCCTGAATATAACCACACTGTTATTTGCAAAGTTGTTATTAGAGAACCTTGAAGTTTGCTAAAATTACTCCGGTCTTTCTATGAGTACTAATTCGTTAATTAAGTAACAAAAAAAAGATATGTCATTTGTATGACTATTAATAAAAAAAAATTAAAATATCACTTTTTAACGAAGTAAAGATAAAATTTATAATTATAACTTATGATCATGTAAGACTTTCAAGATATTGAGCAACTTAATAAAAAACTTTAAGCTTTCGCTTAAGTAGTAAGTGCTTGTTTGTATATCATTATTTTGATAAGATTTTTCATATGCTTGTGTAAAACTCTTCAGTGAAAGTAGTCACTAGAAAATATACAAAAGATTTTTTTATCAAAAGTTATAAATTCTATTTTCTAAAAAAAATATTTTTATAATTAAAAAAATATGTTTGACAATAAATAAAAATATTTTAATATTACATCTAAATATTTATTAATGTTATATCCAAGCATATAAAATAACTTTTACTTTTCAAAAGATTTTATTTAAAAATATCTTTCTTTTAAAAAATTGTCCAGCCCAGCCTTACTGCATGATTAAATGTCTGTGTAAAATTTTTTTACACTGATAGTACATATAAATTAAATTCTATTTTTAAACATGAACTTTTTGCAAACTAGTAAACTATGTATAAGTAATTTAGGAACAAAAAGTTGGAGACCAAATAGATAGTTACCAAAGAGAATATGTTTTTATACAAGTATGTCTCTCGTACTATATTTGGTTTTTTTTTTTTTTCTAATACTAATATATTTGGTTAATCAATGAAATGTTGATTTGAGTATAAGGGTGGTCCTGTCCATTTAGTGTGAGGTTAGATTCGAACTTGGGATTCATTTTGTAAATACTAAATAGTATTGTGGATGGTCCCTGTTTAAGCATCTTCCTGTATAATGAGAGATTAGTCCCTCACCTAATATGTGAAATAACACCTAAAAGTGGGCCCACTTTATAATCATTGGATGTGATGAATGTTAAAAATAAATGAGGATATCTATCACATCCAATGGTTATAAAGTGAGTGTCTGTTTTAAACACCCATTTTTTGGTGTTAAGATAGCTTTTCTCAGTTATTAATAGGTGCTTCTTTGAAGTCAGACCAAGTCAAATTGGTATATTATCATTTAATATATGACTCAGTTTCTGATGAACGACTATTAATAAGTAATTGAGAGAGTAATGTATTTGGTTATCTTTTATTTTTACTGTTTATTTGACAATAATGAGCATTCCTATATGAAAAAAAAAGGGAGTTTGTTTCCGACTAAAGAATTACATATATCAGGATCTTTAACGGTTGTCTTTGCCTCTTCGGTGTTCAATATAATTCCTTATGATTTGATATCAAATTTCATATCTGTAACTAGGGCCGAATTGAGGATTTCTATTCTGTTTTTCACTTTTATTGAAATTGCAGAGCCTTGTCCTTGTGAGTGCAACATGCACAACGGGATAGGATTACGGACTTCAAGAGGTTCCAGTACCAACGGCCACATTGAGACCATCAAGTTCTTGGTGAAGCCCAAGGCTTCTTCCAACGCTGTTGCAGAGAACAACACCAACATGAAGGCGAAGGACGGAAGGAGGAGATTCTGGAGCACGAACGTAAGCGCCAGATTCATTTGAAGCTTGTCATCCTCGAAGACAAGCTTTCGTCGATATGGGATATTCTGACGCCGAGATTGCCAGGAAATTGCAAGAGCCTCGAAATGAGCTGGAAGCTGCCGCTACTGCTTCTGCTTCTCTTGTCTCGGCACCTGCATGGGAGAAGTAATGATTGTTGTATGTTGTCTTTCTTTTTCATGTGAGTATTGGATTTGTCCATAAAATAATTGCAAATGGTGTTTTTCTTTTGATACTCCATGTAATTACAAGTTTGACTTTGCTCCTCTCTCATCTTGGTGTGGTAACTTATTTAGGTTTGCCAAGTTTGTTCCATATGTTCTTAAGATTTATGTAACATTTATTAACACATTGATTATGTGGGTCATTATTCTCTTCTATTTTTCTTATATTTTTTATGTACTAGTTTAACGTGTCGATTAATTAATAGCATGCAGAATGTGCGAATTACATAGCAATGACAGTGTCCAATCGTATTCGAGAGGAAAAGTTGAATGTATGTGATCCTGCATATGTACATAAAGTGGGTTGAATTTATTAAACGAGTCTATTACTTCCATTTGCACTTCGTTTGTGCAAATTCGTTTTGTAACAAAAAGCATTGTCGATTAATGATACAAGCAAAAATTTTCTCTTGATTTGAAAGGATATAAAAATTTCTCTAAATTTAAACCTAATATTTTAAATTATGACATGACTTTCATCTTTTTTGTCAAATAATCACTAATAGAATGATAGAATGATAAAGCATTGTCTTTTTTGTCGTTTATGAATTTTTAACATTAAATTAGTCTTGTGACTTGATAGAATGATGCACTTGGCTTTCATTACTCGATTTTGGATCGTACATTAACATTGGAGGACGCTGTGATGTACGGTTAGTTTCAATGTAACAAAATAGTGTTGCAACAACATTAACAAATTTCGGTGAAAACAACAATCACCAAATAGAGATAGACAAAGTAGAGGAATAGAACATGAAAGTCATTTTTCAGTGGAGAAAGTTTAGGTAGGTTCAGTGCTTGGTCATTCTATTATGGCTAAAATATGACTCTGAGCTTTTCAAATGCTTACAAGGATTCTTATGTGATTACTTATAAATGGAGGTCTCAGAGTTATCAGTAGAAGTCGAACCCATGTCCTCTTGGAATATAGGGCCAACTCCTTAATTATATTTACCACGCTTTATTATTTGCATGAAAAGTAGTCTAAATAAAGCAAGAGAAACAAAAAAAACGACGTTGAACAACTTTGACTTTGCTCCTCTCATCTTGGTGCGGTAACTTGTTTAGGTCTGTTCACAGGTTTGCTACGTAACAATGTTGTCGATTGATCTTTCAACTGTATATTCACCCAATTGTGTAGAGTTTCTTGCAGTTGGATCATGAAGTGATTCCAGCATACCCTATTACCCTTGCCTGTTGGAAGACAACCTTGTTCCTATATTCCCAAAAAGACCACACTCAGACAAATACATGTTTGGTTAGTATTGTTGCTTTATACTCTTGTGTTTTCTGTTTTCAAAATTTTATTAAGGAAATAGAAAATTTTCTGAAAACAAGGTTCGTAAGTTGGTTCATAAAGAAACGAAAAAAAGAATGTCGCAAAACAAACAGAGAAAAAGGTGTTTGGCTATATTCACGATATGTCCAAAGTCGTGTCCACTATGCTAAAAAAAAATATTTTTTTTTCAAATTAGATATGTACAGACGAATGATGGGTATGTGCTGCATGAGCATTCACCTAGTGTCAATGTCCCATGTGTGTTGGACATGCATACATATTACTAAATTGTTGTGTTCGTATATCCCAGACCAATACATATAAGCGAAGTATCAGAACCTAAAAGTAAATATGCAATGAACTAAAAGTTAAAACAGAATTTCAGAAGTAATTAAAGGAGAATATTGATATAAAAGTCCATTTGATACAAATTAGAGAACAAACACTAATAAAAAAAAAATCAGTACAAGAATACTCACAGAAGCTATCTATTCAAAATTGCAACTAACAAATTTATATTATCTAAAATAATACGAGCAAGTCAGTACCAGAATCAATAAAAGAAGTAGAATCATATACATTCCAACTAATATATAAGCGTAGTATCTGAATTTTTTTAAAAAATATATTGCCTAAAATAATACGAGAAATCCTGTACTAGAATCAATAAAAGAAGCAGAATCCTATACATTCAAACATATATAAGCATCTGAATTTTAAAAAAGTATATACAAATCTAGAAATATGATATTTAAGAGGTATTATCTGAGAAAGTATTGCCAAGGTTATGCAAATACAAAATACTGAAGTTTAAAAACTACCAAGTCTGGATCAAAAGGCAAAGCCAATATCAAAACTTTTTGGAAATGAGTATCAACACAAATAAGAAAATATAAATTGGCATGAAATAAAACTCAATATCAAACAGAAGCAAGTTTACAGACAAAAGAACCAATATCCTTAAGCAAAATATGAGAAATTGTTCTAAAGAATAACATTGGTAAAAAAAAAAAAAAAATCACCTACAAGTATCAGAAACCAAACACTAAGCACTTATTTGGTTTCAGTTTCCAGTTTTTAATTTTTCAATTTTTTAAATTTTGTGAAGAAAATACTGAAAATTCTGAAAATTACAAATTCCAATTTTCAATTTTCATTTTCAGTTTTCAGTTTTTCCTTCACAAATTACTAAAAACGAAAAAACTAAAAATGAAACTTGAAAACTGAAAACAAACCGTCCCTAACAAGCTAAGTATAAGTCAAATCATAGAAACAATATATCTAAAATTGCAGCTGAAAATCGACATTAGCTAAAACAATTATAGCAAATCAAATCCAGAAACCATTAAATAAGCAAAATCATATGCTTAACTGCCAGCATATATAAGAAAAGTATCTGAACATCAAAGCATCTTACGGGAAGTGACTATCAGAACTCATATAAGCTTGTCAGATCACACATCATAAATATTAAAACTTGTACTGGATTATTCAAAAAAATATATATTTTAGGAAAATTCAGTAACAAGAAGTCCAATATAAGCTCGGGAAAGGGGGGAAAATGTTATGTAAATCAAAATTAATGAATTTTAAAACCTAAAAGCTAAATAAATATCAAAAGCATAACCAAACAGAAAACAAATTCACACTACGAGACACCTAACACTCACAAATTTGTCCATGCAAACCATTTCAATGCTCTTGATGGCTTCAGGGTTGTTGAAGCTGGGAAGACACTAAAGCCTCACAATTCATGCTGTCCAACACTCGCTCACATGATCATTTTTTTTTTCCATTGGATTGAAAAAATTTTCCATGGCAAATAAACGAAATAGTAAGCAAATGAAAATATAATTGTATCAATAACAAGCGCTAAAAATAAAGGGGGAAATTGGGGTTAGGGTGTAGGAATGAAGAAAGGAAAGAACATAGAAAATTAGAAATCACAATGAACAATTTACAGACAGTGTGAAGAGGTGTCAAACTTTGCAAATTACCAATACAAAAGTGCATGTAGTAGTAATAAATTAATTCCTAAACTTAAAGCCTTTGCTTGGCAAGGTCTTTAAGAGGTGTCAAACTTCCAAGCATGGATACTCAAAGCACTGAAAGGAGGGTACCTGTATTTAAGGTTAAAATAAACAATCACTCTTCCCTTATTTTGGTTGGGAAGAGAGGGGGAGAAGAGAGAGAAAAAAAGGGGGTGGTTCCGAAGTAGGAAATCTTCCAGCACTTCAATTAAGAGAACATTACAAGCAAACGCTACTGGCTCGAGTTGCATAGAACTATCGGCCACTTTAGTGGTTGGTTCTTTGTTTCTTTTGTTGAAAATGTTGAAAACTGTGTAAACCGAAAGATAAGAGTAACCTCTACACAAAGCATACAGCATTAACGACTGGTTGAGGCATCAAAGTTGGAATTCCAGCTTCTTCCAAAACTACAGTCTGCAATTAGCACAAGTATGAGCCATGATCATGCTTCTTGATGTTGTGAATTTGTGTAAAAGCCTAGTATCACGTCACGTACGAAAAAGTTCTCAGCATGAGGTGGCCAAGTATCACCAGAATAACCCATATTTGCAATTCCTAGTTCTTATTAGCATTGTTGAAGGCTTCTGACATGCCTCGAACTTGGCTTACGCAGCCTCAATTTTGAATGTATTGATACCTACCTGCTTGTTAACATGAATGATACTACCAGGAACTAAACATTCACGACCTTCAAGTAATTTCATTTTAAAAAAGAAAAACAAAAGCCGTATGCATAATCTTTCTTCACATACAGAATATAAAAAATCTTGAAAACAAGGCAATTGATGGTCGAGCTTGAAAACATGAAAAAACTTGAATCACTGCAAACCGATAAACCATATGTTTCATCTATCTTCACATAAATATAAAATAAGAACAAAGTCCCATGAACAAAGTCCCATTGCATGAGACTCTTATGTGGTAAAATCTGAAGAACGTAGATGTATGCAGCCTTGCAAGCAAAGAGACTGTTTTTAGAGCATAAAGAAACATAGATCGCTACAAACTTGCATCATTTTTCAGTCTACTTTGTTAAACAAGCAATGTAACACTTATCATTACTACATCAGCACCAACTGCCAGAAAATTGCAAAGAACCACATGATTGGAGGGGAATGTCACAACATTGCTGTATCATACAAGCTAAATCAAGCCACTGCAGTTGGGCATGGATGAAATGCAGTACCATAATAACAATATACCATTCGATGTCGTTTTCTTCCACGTGGCACCACACACCCAGGAACCTTCAGCCATTCCCTACTTGCCATGTTGTAAGTAACCAATCGATTCATTTGTTTATATCTCAACGACAACATGAGCAAGCCTTTGTTTCCTAGGCAAGTCATTGTAACGTGCTTCCCATATAAGTCCAAGCACCATTCATTTGGCATTCTGTCAACCTCCTTCCATAAGACTGTCATCTTCTGCAGCTCCCATATGCATACACATGCTGCTGCATTTTTTTTAAGCAACCCCACAAACAAGATCCGGCCATCACACTCAGCCAATGTATGATCAACCAGATCCATTGATGGCTTAGGGATTATGGAATGATTCCAAACCCCAGTTGCCGTATCAAAGGAAAGAATCCCTTCCCACGGAAACAACTGCATGAAGTAAATTGTGCTGTCAATAGAAACAGATTGTGACCTTAACTCGAGTGTTAATGGCAGCAAATGTGCAGGCATGTTTCCTGGACGGCTCCAAGACTTCCTGACAGAGTCATAAATCTCATATTGTCCATCAAAACTCATCCACAGGATCTTGTAGCCAGCACCAGCTGAGTTTCCATTTGCTGTCATCCCTACGGCAACACGAGACCAGCCCTCAACTGGCCGGGCAGGCAACTCCTTGAAGGATTGAGTCAGTGGGTTACAAACATAGAAGTTTCGATTTCCATAGTCAATAAAGCAAACTAGACCCCCTGCAGAAGCCACTGGATAAAGAAGCATATTTGTGGGCAGTGCTGACACAGTTCGATGATACCATTTTTTCATAGAAGGGTCATACATGGCTCCTGAATTCTGAGTGCCATGAGTTATGGTGTAAAACCAAGGGTTTGCTTGTTGGACTTGAGCACAGTGCTGAGAAAAACTTTGAGAAGTCAGCAAGGAATTCCATTGCCAACATACAGAGCGGAAGCGAAAAAATGTGGCAATGGGAAGTCGTGCAATCACAGCCTCTAATAAATCATCAGGAAAATATTTCCAAATTTGTTGTTCCATAACTTCAGTCATAGAGGACCTGCCAGGTGATTTTTCCCTGCTCTGATCTCTTCTACGCTTCTTTGTAGTTGGATGTTTTAGAGGCTCTATCATCCTGAGATTTCCAGACTTTCCAGCTGCCATTGAGAGGCCACAGCAGTCCTCTACGGAGTTATCATCAATATCAAGGAAGGACCACCTGTGAGAAGGATAGCCAAAAATATTCATTTCCTTCATACAATGAATTAGTAGAACAAACATACATACAAAGACCAGCATGATTCACCGTATACTAACAATTAGAAGACAATTGGTAGACCACACAAGTTCCAAACAAATTAATATTGTAGTCCAAATTCAGATTGAGTCCACCTCATGTTTCAAGGATCAAAAACACATTCTATTATATCATCTTGAACACATAAGGAATGCAAGTAAGGTAAAAAGTTGCTAATACAAGGCTTTTCCTTTGTCTAACACAATGACACAGAATCCAAAAATAATGTTGCGCATCTAATTGTGACCGTTAGAACTTACACAGTAAACATAGATGTTCAAATATAAATCTTTGTGATAACAAAACCAAACAATTACAGGTTAGAAATTCTAAATAGCCAGTAAATGATAAATAGACGCATCCGGCTGTGATCTTCGCAATGATTGCTTACTGCAAAGTTAGATATGCAGACCATTAAGTCATTGTTCCTATGTCCTAACAGTAGTAGCGTGAAAGTAACCATAATTGGTACAAATAGAGAACCTAGATGATCATCCCTTATTAACAGGCATCCTTCAGAATGCTTATGGTAAATTATTATCAATATTTTACGTTGTGATGGACATATACGATATATGTCCTTGTGCCTTTGGGTGTGGAGCAGGTGGTGGTGTTTAAAACTTCATTTCTTTCACTTTTACCCATCAATATGACTTAGTAGGTATATTTCTATCTCATGCTAAAAAGGATGTCCCAGTGCATATGAGGCTCCCATTTGATAGGGTCCGAGGAAGGCAGAGAGACCTATGCAGCCTTACCCTTACAAGCAAAAGAGGTTGTTTTCAATATTTGAACTTATGATCTCAAGGTCACAAGACAGCAACCTTGTTGTGGTGCTGAGGCTCACCTTATATCTCATACTATGCTTGAAAACTAAAAAACGTAAAAAAATCAATCTGGAAATCAAGTAAGAAGGATAGGGATCAACAAGTTATTGAAAATTGTCTTTTTCAATAAGAAATGGGTTGAGGGACCCAAAAATTGAAATGCATTTTCCAATGATCCTACTTGCCACTTTGCTGCAAAAGCAAAGGAGGCACCTTAACAACACAATACGGATGTTCTTAATTGCATGTCTCTCTACATCGTCCTAAATCACTGAATGCGAAGTGTTTAATTAGCGTCATCCTAGTCCAGTCTACCTCTTCCCTTTTTCTCCTATTCATGTGAGCATTTGCTTTAAAGTTCAAACCACTCAAACTACCCAGGGAATAATGAGAGTATATGAGACTTCAGTTCAGGCAAATACAGACAAGGGACAATGTAAGCACTAATGAACTGTCAAATTTTTCCCGATCATGGCATTTAATTGGAAAAATAAATAAATAAGTTAAGGATTTAATTTGTATGCACTTTGTAAGTTTTGCACATATATACGATCATATACCAACACAACTGCAAAATTGTTCGACCCAATTACCGCTATTCAAAAGTCTTACAAGTAAAAGCATGAAATTTATTGTCTTTTACAATCTAAGTGCATCAAAATTAATCTCATAAATAAGCGGGTAAATGGGATAGTGAAGCAAATAAGAAGCCTCAGACACCAATGGCTAAAAGAGTGGAGAGAAGAAGAAACAAATGTAAGTCAAAGGGGCCAAGACATCCTTATAAACATCACAATCCAATGCTCTAAATGTGAGAGAACAGACAAAACAGACAAAACAAAAGAAAATGCAGCATAAACTTTTTCCTAAAGTCAGTTACAGAATTTTTAGGTTACGGTTCCAGAAAGTATGGAATCAGTTACGAATTTACCAAACTCAGCTCGATAAATCAAACAAAAAAGAACGCTTCACAAAAATACAAGGGAACAAACATAAAGTGTAGATAAAAGAAAGGATAAAGAAAAGTAACGCAAAAAAAAAAAAAAAAAGAAATGGGAAAGGGGTAAAAGGGGAAAAAAAAACAGCGTTGAGGAAATAGATCTATGCAAATTGGTAGGGGAGAGAAGTGAAATGAAGGGACCTGGGGTGGTGGTGGCGGTGGTGGAAGAAGGGGAGGGAGGGAGTCAGGGTGTTATGGTGGAATTGGGTGATGTTGTGTTGGTTGTGAGAGTGGAAGTCGAAGGAGGTGAGCATGGAAATGGAGACATGATGGTGGTGGTGGTGGTGATGGTGGTGGCCCCCGCGGTTGGTGTCGAAGAAGGTGGAGTAGTAATGCTCCAGGAACGCCTGCGCCAACCCATCTGGATCCATCATCATGACTAATGATGATATTCATGAATTTCTCATGTATCTCCCTTCCCTTCCCTTCCCCTACTGCATTTTTTTTGTTTTTTTATAATCTCCATTTTTTTAATAGTATAATACCAAACAATATGCTATGAGTGCTCACCAAAAACAAACAATATACTATAGTTTAATTTGCATGAGTTAAAAAATTATACTTAATTTTATTGAGATGATAATATACGTTTATATATTAAAATTAAATTTATTTATTACTAAATGTTACTTGTACATTGTATGAAAAATTAGTTTTTAAAATCTTCCTTAACTTAAACTTATTTAAAGTATTTTTATTTATAATTCAACCAAAAATTTTTTTATTTATAATATATTCAGTTATACACGCTTTTAATATTTGAGTAAAACTTATAAAAATAATTTCAATGAAAAATGGTTTTCTACTTGAAAAAAAAAACTCAATTACATGTTTTGATCGTAAATTGCACCAACTAAATCATGCTAAATTTTTTTTCAATATTTAATTCATATATAATATCAATATTAAAAATTTACATAAATATTTAACCATATATTATCATGTCAGGAAAATAATTAAATTTAACCATTCACTATCTATCTTTAAAATCTTATAAATATGATGAATATAAATATTTTATTTAACATCCTAAAAACGCAACAAGACTTTTTTTTATTCACCTAAATTTGAATTTGAAGATTAAAAATAAAATTTATTTTATATGCATCATTTATAAAAAATATTACACATATATCTAATCATACATGATTATATCAACTTTTGCAAATAAGAAATAAGACATAATTAAATGATAATGTGAAATTTGTTTATTCGTTTATATCGTCAAGGCATCCAAGTTAATCAAGATATCAAAGTTAATCTCTTCAAAATAAAAAAATATTCTTTTAAATGCTCATTAATATTTATTCATTTTAGGTCAATATTATCATTAAATTCAATTTTTTTATTAAAATTTCATTCAAATTGTTTGATTCTTATTATATTTATCTTAAGTATCATATAATATAATGTAATTAGTTGATGATATAAATTAGTATGTGAAAATTAATATCAAAATAAAAATGTATCTCTATACCAGAAAAAAAAGTATCTATTTGTATAATTTTATACTTTTCATGCACAAATGGGTACTTACAAATTTTTAAAATTTAAATTTGATTGTCTTCAAATTTACAATAGTGTATTTAATTAATAAATTATTAAGTTAATAAATTGAGCAAGATAATTTAATAGTGTAACATTTTTTAAATCTTATTGCAAACCAAGAAGAAAGAGGAAGTGGAGTAATTTTAGGGGAAAAAAATTCTAGACTTTTGTACATAAATTGATAGTTATAAATTTTTAAGATTTAAGTTTGGTTATTAGTAAGAAAAGAAGAGGAAGTGCAGTGATTTAAGAAGTTGAGTGATTTTAGATTTCATATAATAATTTTTTCTAGTATTCCTCTTAAATATAGATATATGATTATGTTTTTCATTAAAATATTATTATGGGTTGTTTTTTTAATTAAATGAGAAGATAGTGCCTTAATACGTGGTTGAGCTTAAAACCCACTAATTGATAGTTGTCTCTTGCACTGTTAAATGGGTAGTCATGTATTGAACTCATACCTTTGCCCTCTCCTATCGCTGAAACCCTCTATAAAGAATTCCTAATCTTAATAATTTTGTAAAAGTAAATAAATAAAAAATAATAATAATGTCTCAGTGAGAAGTTAAGGAAGCTTCACGCCCTTGAAAACAAGTGAGGCTGTCAGAAAACTCGTACTCCACTCAACCAATCATTTAAAATTTATGGAACAATTTATCTAAATTTGGTTAATCTGAATTTACTTTTGGGTGTGATTATCTATGTTTCGATCCCATCAAGTGGAAGCCTCTTTGGGTCACTTTTTTTTTTTTGGGTCTTGCACTGAGTACCCGTCAAGGTTTGTGGTGACCCCAACCCATTTAAAAGCAGATTGAGCCGGATTCGTATTTTGTTTGGGCTTCCTACACAATTAAGCCGGCCCTTTTTATGTTGTGGGCTTACGGCCCGTGACCCGTAATGTCTAACCCGGCCAACTTTTGAGAGCTGTTAGATATAAAGTTCAACAGGATTTAGTTACGTTACACGTACACGTAAACGCACACGCTCACATCAAACAAAGAACAATAAGGTTGGGGAGAGTCAGTGCCGGAAGGGAAGGAACACCCTTTTGTCGTTTTTCCAGCGATCTCGTTCTTTCTTCAGCCATTTTCCGGCTATCTCATCTCCCCTCGCAACCATGGTAATTCTTTACCTTTCGATCTATATTTCAATCTCCTTTATTATTATTATTGGTTAAATTTATCTGGAAAATAGGTAAGGGCAATTCAGCTTCGTTGACTTTTTTAATATCAATCTAGATCTAATGTGTTTCACGTTTTGTTTATGTCAACTGCCATTATATTTTAATTAATACCTGGTTTGTTGTGTTTGAAATTGAAATCATTAAATTAAAATAGGTTTAATTTGGTTTCGCAATTGATATTTTTTCCCCCTTCTCAAATCTGATTGGGTTTCAGCTGATTTTGCATGCACACAATTGAATCAAGAAAGATTTTGTTTCCCCCCAAATCAAGTCTGTTTTTATTTTATGACTGTGTTCACAAACAAAATTAAATAATGAATTTTGTGGTTCCAGAGGGTGGTTGTGAAATGTTTCATTATTAGCTTATGGAGCATTGGTTGTGCGAATTGGGTTGATTAGTTTTATTTTATTTTTTTTGTTTATATGACGATTTTGAATTGAATGAAATTGTGCATTTTTCTGTGTAGACGATATCAAGGCGATTCGCGGACAGGAAGGTAGATAAGTTTGAGAAGAACATCATGAAAAGAGGGTTTGTGCCAGAAACTAGCACCAAAAAGGCAAAAGACTATCCTGTTGGTCCTATGCTGCTAGGTTTCTTCGTCTTTGTTGTCATTGGATCATGTAAGACTATCACATCTGTGCCATCCCACCTATTCTTTTTACTGATTTTAGTATTTAATTCTCGTTCGAAACTTCTGTTTGACACAAGACATTATGGTATAAACATTGTTCCTGTGTTGAATTATGAAATTTTGTTTTTACTGCGAATGTTTGATATGCTTTAAACATTATTTTACCATAACTATGTTAAAAGTCACATATTTAATTATTATAGGGGAAAGTCTAGAAAACCCCACTTCAACTATACCTTCTGTGTGGTGTGTATATCAATCGCTAACAGGCGATAAATCCTGGATGGAAACAGACATGTTAACAGCACGTGACAGATTAATGTGCAAATCATGTGAGGGTAGAGTTGAAAGGTGGATTTTTAGACTCTATTATATATGATTATTGGCTTATGATTATCAATATGTTAGTATTGGTAATTCCAGAACCAATGTGGAAGGTTACAACTCAAAACTGAGCTCCATAATTGTGTATTTTAGTATCCCTTGAGGTGCTTACGCCTCTCAACTGTTGAAGTTCTGTTCAAAAACCTCGTCTATGAACTTGTATAGGGAAGGATTAATCCCGCCCAGAACAGATCAAGGGCATCTTTTTTTTTTTTTAATTAAAACACTATACATTGTCATGTAGCAAAATTAATCTCTATAATTGTTTGAAAACTCATCAAGATTTTATCTCTTGATATATATGTTCTTGTATTCCATTAAACATTGCTGGTTAGCAATATCATTCATACAGCTTAATAACTACGTAATTTATGGTTGTAACCCTGAATTGAAGAGGGGATATTCTCTGACAAATTGGAAAATCATTGGGTGCAATACTACTTGTTGAATCAAATGCAGGATCTCGCTGTCATTACTGAAATTACTTTTGCTTGTACGTGCGTTTTTGTTCAAGTGCTTAGGCCTTGAGTAGGAATTGGGTGGCCTAAAGTTTTCCTAAGTATTAGGATGATATTTGCTTTGGAATGTTTTATGTTGTATTTACCTTTCTTCCACTTTCATCTTTATGTGGCCTTCGTTTTCCAGTTTTATTGATATATTTGTTTGCTTTCCTTGGACAGCTATCTTTCAGATAATCAGGACAGCAACAAGTGGAGGCATGGCATAAGTGGAGTTTTGCTTTGGATTGTTTCATCCTTCTCTTTCTCAGCCCCGTACAATATGGCAATACCTTTCTACTCGTTCTTGTACTAGACCCAGTTCCTGTTCATGTTTTGATGTAACTTGTGAGAATTTTAATTAAAAACACAGCTATTTTACATCTCTTAATTAATTTTACACAAGGGGAACGGGAGACCCGAATCAATTGCATGCTGCATTGGGGTTGGCTTGGATGGAAGGACTCAAATTAGTTTACATGAGTGGTTAATCTTGGCCATCAAGTATAGTTTAATGGTCAAGATTTATTTTGTTTACCTCTCACATGAAAATAAGCTTTCCCTTGTTTGCAAATTACCAATATGATAGTACATGTAGCAATAATAAATTAAGCCCTCGGCCTAATGGCTTGGCAAGGGCTAGGAGAGGTGTCAAACTTTGCAAATTGCCAATATGTAGGTGCATCCTAAACTGCCAAGCAAAGGCTGTCACACTTCCAAGCATGGTTTTAGAGAAAAAAGGGAGGAATGCAGATGAGAAGGATAACTCAAAGCAGTGTCGCTGTATCTGAGGTTAAAAAAACCGTCACTCCCATTTTTTTTCCCCCTTTTTTTGTCTTGTTTCTCTGTCTTGGTTTAATAACGTAAAATTAAAGGGATTAGAGTCCAATCTGAAACCCATTACTTATAGCCATCAGGCACAACATCCACCGATCTACTAGCGCAAAGTGATGTGCTTTCATATTTAATATTAAATGCATAATATCATTTCAAAAATTAAACGAATTTATTTATTTTTCGTCTTGTCTTGAAACAATTTTCTTTTATCAGTTGGAAGAAACGGATTTTTTGTTAGTCGTCGAAGTGAATATAATTAAAATTAGATAACTATATAAAACACTTAAAAAACTAAGTATGCGTTAAAATTAAATCCTTAAAATGAATCATAAATAATTTTTTTTAATTTTTTAAATGCACATCTTTCTATGCATATTAACAAATTCCTATAATAATTCCTTTTCCTTTGGATTAATGCACACCATTCTACCTTGATTAGGAAATTGACGAGTGCTTTTCACCCATTGCGATGCATGTTGTGTGTTCCAACTTATAAAGCATGGACACTGATGCAGAGACGAGACACAAAATGGACAACAAGATCAAACTCAAAAAATGACAGAAAAGATACGACATATATATATATATATATATAACTTTTTTATTTTGTTGTATAATTATTTTATCTTTTTTTGTCTAAATTTCTTTTTGCCGTGTTTATATAATATTTTCATCTAATTAATTATTTTTTTTTTGTGATCAATTGAAGAATTTTTAAAATAAAATAATCTAATAACACATATTCAACTAAATAACTAAGGTTGATTTTGAACTTATTATTATTAAAAGTTTGAAAAAAATAAAGAAATTTACTCAGATATACCCGTCGGGTGTTTAAACTACGTCAACAGTGAATCAGAGTAGTATCCAGCTATATTTTATGTGTCCGAGTTCACAAAAATTATTTTTTTAATTAGAGACGTATGAACAAATGTCAAACACTTGTCATATGGGTCACGAACACATTATCAAGCATGTGTGTCCATGCTACTTAGGTTCCAACTATACTCAAACGTGTCATGGTGATGCTTCCTTTTCATACCAACTTTGAAGCCTTGGGTTTATCTTAATGTCACAAAGTGGGGCCTAAATCATGCTATATTGATCGAGATGCAACAACTTTTCAATTATATATAAAACAAACACACAAATCATATACATTAATTTTCTTCAAGAATTTATTTATACCTTATATTTGTGAGACACTTTATCGACATATTTCCATTCATCATTATTAAATAGGGTGTTAATAGGGATTCCACATCCCATTCAATGGTCGATAAGAATGTGTTAACACAATATCCCACAAATATTAGGTACAAATAAAATTTCTCATCATTAAATTACCAGAGTGCCCATTTTGTATGATTAGAAAGCAAGCAGAAAAGAAAAACAAATATTATAACTCACAACACTTGAGAGAGCTTTGCTTACTAAATAGCATCATTAACAACCAAGTTTCAAAATCATAACAGAGAATTTAGAAAGGGAAGAGCGGGTAATTCTTTTTCAGGAAAAAAAAAAGAAGAGGACAGGAGAGAGAGAGAAGGAGGGGGGGGGGGGATGAATGACAAAAATGTGTCAAGAACCGAACTAGCTGCTCTTTTTAATCTCGAATGAATATTTGAGTTCCATGTGAAACCTTCTGTCATCATCTCCAAACTGTAACAGAGCAAACAAAAAGTACCAAGTTCATATAATTAGTTGAGGAATTGGAAACTACACCCAAAAACAAATGTAGACAGTGTAAAGCACAATATATTATTTCTAACAACTTAAATGAGGCAAATTATAGAAGCCGTTCACATCTTCATGCATTCGGATTTAAAATATATAAAGTACAGCCTTTGGCAAAATTGAGATATAGTGACTGAGAAATATACAATTGAAAATTAAATAACTAATCCCCTGTGATTATGATTGATGCCTAACTAGTTTGTTGGCTGTTGATGAATGTGAAAATCTTCGAGCCTGTTTGGTTATTGTTTCAATTTTAGTGTTTCTGTTTTCATTTCCTGTTTTCACTATACCCATTACAAAATTTTGAAAAAACAAAAAAATGAAAACAGAGAATGAAAATTGAAAACAAATAGGCTCTTAAGTCTCTCTGCTGGGATGACATTGCAGCTATAATGAACAATAGCATGATGGACCGTCATTGGAAATGACGTTTTGGGATTTTAAAGAACTAAACAAGTAGAAGTTATCCTGTATTTAGACTGTCTAGAACACCATTTGAAACAAATATGCATAAATTAAAATGAAGTCTCAAAGGGAAAAGGAAAATGAAAGAAAGATGGATCATTATTTTCAAATGATAGGACAACATTACTCGAGTTGGAGATGATAAATGTTTGCAGAAAATGCACATGATTATTATTACTTCATAAAAGTTCACGCAGATGAGTAACCATATATTTATACTATTAAGATCAAGATCCAAAAAATATATATATACAGACAAAAATCAAGACAATGTAAATTCACTTCAAAATAAGATGTATAGCATAGCATACATGTTTTTCTTTTTTTTTTCACTTGTCATACCATAAGTTTGGCTGAGTAAACACACCTTGCAAGAAGACCAGATGGAGTGACCTCCTCTTTCAGGGCATGTATGTATGGTTCTTTTTGAGGAGCAAAGGTTCCCAACATTCCTTTGCTCAGGTCAACTGAAATACCCAAGAATAATTGAATTGGTAACGCAATATATGAAAAATAGGTAATCACTAATTGACTAAACAAAACTAAAGACATGTATTTTTTATGTAAAATAATACTGTCTGTGAAGAAAGAAAGAGGCAATAGTGCAAATTGACAGAAGTGTCAATAAATAAACCCAAAAAGTTCAATAATGCATTAGCTCCAGAAGCTGAATATCATAGAATTGAGGTTCTGGACTCAAACTGATGAACTTATTTAAGTGAATATTCATGATCATTATTTGCTCTGTCCTAAAAGTTAAAGAGCCATGTTTAAACGGAATCATGAGATATGACTTAAATAGTTTTAAAACTTCAGTTTACGACAACAACAACAATAACCATCATCTTACAAACTTAAAATTATCTAGTAAGTTATCCACAGGGAAAAGTATTAACTATGTACCTTGGAGCCCTCCTTTCCGAACAGTGTTGGAGTGTCTCAGGCCAGACACAATGTTGTGAAGAACACTAAATTTTAGCTTAAGCTGATAATGAGAGTCCTTGAGACTGAATAGAACATGACCGTTTTGGTTTTCAGTCAATGATAAAGGAGTCACAATTTCACCTAAATCCTTAGAGATTATTCCAATAGAATGGAATTTCACTTCAGGATCCACTTGACACGTTGATAAGAAAACAACTTAAGCAGAGCCAACCAAAGGTTCTGTGAATCATAAAAAATTATAGTGAACAAACTTCATAAACATACCATCTAAATCACCTTCCAAGCAACCCAACAGCCTTCGCGATCGCGATCTCTGTCCTTCTCTAGATCGCACAGCCTCTCCGTCAACTTCGCAAGAACGGTGGTGATCGCTGCCGCCAACTCCGCGTACTTCACGCGGTCCTCCTCAAGTTGCTTCTGAATCGCGCACAAGGTGTTCTCCATCGATTCCACCTTCTTCTCCAACTTTGCAGCTGCCATGGAAGTGTTGCCAAAGGATGACAAGACTTCTGATACCAGTGATAGGACCAGAATTCTTGAATGAATGTACGAATATTATTGAATTGGGGTAATCCTTGGTAACATCAAGAACCCTAACAGAATACAGTGAAACAGAGGAATAGAAGAGTCCTCTAACTCTCTCACAGTGTACAAAATGAATAACTGCCCTCTGAATCCTACTTCCTCTCCTTTTATTCTCCTATTGCTCACTTCTAACTGATTTTCCCGCCCAACTAACTGCCTACACAGCTGTCATTACTTGCTATTCTGCTCTACTACCTCTCCTTCTCTTATAAACTTTTCCATATCTTGTGTCTCTATCATTCTCCTTCCACGTCCTTAGGCTTTCATCCTCCTGCACAGCACAACCAACATTCAAATCAGAAAAATCACAAGTCACTCACTTTGTTAGCCGATGATTTAATAATCAAACTATGACAAACTACTTGGGTATCTGATTTCATATGCATCATGAAGTGATTTGTTCCTATGCAAAATTTATTCAAAGAAAATTTCGTCAGTTATGCCTGAAATGGACCTCTTTTACAAAAACGAAAAAAAAAAGGCTTTAATAATTCCCCTAAGTTGAACCATTTTATTTTATATATAGTTCGTAAAGTGCTTCACCAATTCATTCTTGTAGGCATTCTATTCTAACTGCTACCTGGTTGAGCCAATGAAAGTTCAGCTTTTTCTCCCCCAAATAGTTAGAAAGAATGCATTAGTACAGGGGTATATTTCCCAACCCCACAAAACAGCTTACTGCAGCATTGATAGCAGGAAAATATAATGCTTAGCAGTTAGCAGCACAAGGGACCACAATCCAGACAAAACCCGTAATATTCAGAGAGAGAGAGAGAGAGAGAGAGAGACCAAAAAAAGGAACACTAAAGAACCATAATTTATTTGACAAAGTAATGTGACATTCTTATTAAATCTTAAACGTATAAGAGAGTCATACTACTTTATTCCATTCGAGAACTACACAAAATTTATTTCAGTTTTTATTTTTTGTAGCTGTGTTGCATCGCTTTAATATAATTATCATGTAATGTGGACACGGGATTTTAGATTTCAATGAGGAATATAGAAGAAGATCATTCTGGGGCGTAGTACACACTACACACACAATTCTTTTTTAACATTCCAGAGCCTGAAAAAAGTACGTAAGGGTAATTCATCAAAACACATGAAACCAACACCAAGCCATTAACTCACTAAGCAAGATGTTCCAAAGCAAAACATAAAAATATTAAAAGGCAAATCAATATTTAAGAAAACCCACAATTTCAAAAGAGTGTTAAAATTAAATGGAGTGGAGAAAAAAAAATTTAAGAAAAACCTTGTCTCTTTCGATCAGGTCCCTGAGATAAAGAAGAGGGCCAGGAACAAAGGTGGTATTTTTATGATCATCATTGCCTCCTTCTTCTTCTTCTTCTTCCCCAGCTTCTTCCTCTTCTTCATGATGAAAAGCTTCATTTGGGTTTTGAGGAATTTCTTGTTTGACCCCAGATGAAGGTCCTGCTGCTGCTTCGGACAAAGTATCCATTTCCCACAATAGTCATTGACAATTTATAATAAAAGGAATATATGAGAAAACATATACGATAATATAAAAAAACCTTTGTGATTTAGGGAAGGAGTTAAATTCCAACATATAAAAAATATTAAAATAATTTTATTTGAATATAATATTTTATTTATAGTTATTGATGAATAATAAAATTAATTAAATTAATTTATTTTTAAACCCATTTTAATTTTTTAAATTACTGATTCATTTCAAATATAAAAATTAAATTAAATTTTATCTAATTAAAAGTTTTTAAACGGCCTGTAATAATTCATAATATAATAGAAAGTAATCAATTTAGGTGGAAAGTGATGATATTAAATTTGAAAATTAGGTACATATCAAATGTTTTAAACAATTGACTTCATTTTTAATATTAATAATAATAATAATTAAGATAAAATCATGAGTGAAAATCAATAACTAATTTTAAACTACTGTTTTAATTAAAATATAAGAAGAATAATATTTTTTAAAAAAATCAAATAAAAGTTATTAAGTTGAGAGTCACAATAAATATCTAGGGTTGGATTGACACTCCCTATGATAAGATTTTTAAATAAGCAAGCAGATCTTAGTCTTTAAAATACCGACATGTCCACTTCAAATAAGCTAAATAACCTTTCAACAAGCTAATTTGAAAGCCTCTAAATAAGCCAATAAGCCAAAACATCCTTCGTAACGGAATTAGAATAGCCGTAAAGTAATATTCATTTGAAATATTAATCATGATTTCCTATATCTCAATTACAAAAAAGTTTTACTTATATCTGTTTATTAGTCACCCATTCTATAACAACCAATATCTTCACAAATTTAATACAAAATTTTATGTAAAATTATTAGTCGCTTAGATCCATAGCCACTACCAAAAAATAATAAACATTGCATAATAAATTACGACTGCACGACAATATTCATTTTATTGATTTCATATAGATATAAAACATTGATACTCAATTAATTTAAAGTAAGATATCTTGTTATAAGATTTTTTGTATATTAAAATTATAAAGTTTAAACAATTTCAATTACCGTTTACATGAAAAATATGACAACAAAAGTTAATATTAAACATTGTCTTGGATAAATTAACGTGGAAGTTTATATATATATATATATATGAACATAAGAATATGTGGGACAAATTTTGCCAGACAGTAATATATAAAAGAGTTTCATGATAATTTTAGATTTATATCTATTCAATAATATTCGTCCTAAATTATAAAGTTAACCATATCATGTAGAGAAATAAATGGAATCAGGTTGTTTACCTCCTTCACTATAAGTATCAGCCAATCTTGTCATTACTAAATCTGAATCCAAATTCATTTCACTAATGGGTTCATCGTCCAAGCCCACCAGTAATGCACTTCTTTTTCTCTTTGTTGGTGGTTTTCCACAACCTATAGGAAATGAGATTGTGAAGTTGATTAAGATATTTAAACTCATGAAGTCAAAATCGTTTACAACCATATTAGGTATAACTTTTCTTATTCATACATCTTATCACAAATACATAATCTAAAAGCATTAAATTTCTTTACTACAGGCAAAGGTATGCAATTCTCGATCGACAAGTTTCCTTTCAATACTACGAGTGTCTTTGATTAAGGGGGGGGAATTGGGGGACATTTTTCATGAATAAATTTTTTATATAAATTTACATATGAAACTTATAAAAATTTATCTTTCTTTTTTTTACCCCCTTAAGTAAATACACCCTGAAGTAAATTATTTCTTTTGTGTTTTGAGAAAATATGAAATTTTTATATAATCTAATTATGTGTAATCTATTATCATTAATTCTCTTTTATCATATGTGCTGTAATATAATGTAAATACAATGTAAATATTTTCTTATATTTCATATTTCTAAGTTATTATTAATTAGATATAATAAATTAATTTAAAATAAATATAAAACATTGATACTCAATTAATTTAAAATAAGATATTTAGTTATAAAATATTTTTTATATTAAAATTATAAAGTTTAGACAACTTCAATTATCATTTACATGAAAAATATGACAACAAAAATTAATATTAAATATTATCTTGGATAAAATTAACTTGGAAGTTCCTATATATATTTGAACCTAAGAATACATAGGACAACTTCTGCCTAGAAATTAATATATAAAAGAGTTTCATGTTAATTTTAGCTAAATCACTTTTTCACTTTAGTTTTCTCCTCAATTGTGGAGAGAAAACATTTTTTGAATTCCATTATCAAAATTTTCTATCTTTTCTGTTTTCTTCTCACATTCAAGTAGGAAAAAAAAATCACAAAATCTCTCCATTCTCTCTCTCCCCATTTTCTTTCTTCCCTTTTTATATTAAAACAAGCAAAAGGTAAGTAATAAATTTTAAGGATCTTTCCTACTCCTGCTTAGGGGATCAAGCAAAGTTCACAAGGTAAGTCAAATTAATTGCAATGAAAACACAAAAGAAAATGTGATAAATGCAAGTAAATGTAAGTTACTTGGATCTAAATCTCCACGTGGCTCAATCAATCGAACATTCTCCGTGTTACTTTCATGTTTGTGTACATGGATTCCAAATTTTTTCATAGGCGGAGTGCGAGGCGGAGTGCTGTTGTTACGCCAAACTCTAAACTCCACATGATTCCATTCGTTTTCTGAAAGCAACTTATTGCCTGCCAATAAGCTTTTGATGTCAACAATAGTTATATGATCCGCTACATGAATTAACCCAGCAGTACTCGAGCTTCCAACATCATTAGGTCTGTTTCCATTGATGATAACCTCAGGCCAAATCATTGTGTAACCAGAGGCATCTGATCCTAAAACAACACATACAGAGACTGAAGGGATATTGTTACGAACCCAGAAGGAAATTGAGTCTGTGTTCCTGTGCTCAAACCATTTCGGAATAGTACTCCCTGGCAAATGAAAGCTCCTGTAGTCATTACTGCTATGATATTCCTGTTAACCAAACGTGATTCATAAATTTAACAACATAGATACGAGGAATTTGAATCAACCTAATATATATATATATATATATATATATATATATATATATATATATCAATTTCGAATTATCAAATCAAATACGTACGAAAAGAGGAATTACCTCACTGACTAGCATGCTTCTACACGAGGGAGTCAGGGAAATGCAATTTGCTGCAGATAACCTCTTTATGTTAGGTGGAATCCCTCTAATTTCTCTAAGTTTCTTGCAATTATTCAAAGTTAGTTCCCTCAACGAGCAAAGTTTTTTTATACTTCCCGGAAGAATGGTGAAATCATTGCCGGACAGGTGTAACTCTACCACATTGCAAAACCAAGCAAGAAGTATTGGAATGGGTCCATCGGGCATATGACAACGTGTTAACCGAACAGATTCTACGCTTGTAGAAACCATTGAGCTCCCTTTTCCTTCATCTTCCTCTTGTTTGGGTAACTGCAGCCCTCCATGACCACAAATATGCAAATATTTAAGATATGGCAGTGTGTAAATGCTATTTGGTAACCGAAGCATTCCGGAAAAGTTCATAGACAAAATAGCTAGGTTACTAAGATTTGCAATGGAGGAGGGCAATTCTTGTATCAAAGTATTTTTCCAGTCAATTATTGTTATACCCTCCATACGTCCTAAAATTTTTGGAAATTTCTCAAGACTTGAGCACCCAGAAAGCTCCAATCGTTCAAGAGAGGGCAAGTTGAGGGCTGGAAAACTCTTAAGCTTCGAACAATCACTTGCCCACAAGTAACGAAGTTTCATCAAGAATCCAACCGATTCATGAACTTTTGTTAAATTCTCACAGCCGTGAAATGATAGGTTTTCTAAATTTGGGACACTCAATAAATCAGGTACATGTCCTATACTTGTGCATCTAGAAAAATCCAATTTTTTAAGAGAGGGCAACATGAGGGCCGGAAAACTCTTAAGCTTCGAACAATCCGATGCCTTCAAGGAACGAAGTTTGTTCAAGAATCCAACTGATTCATGAACTTTAATTAAATTCATACAGCCTTTAAATGATAGTTTTTCTAAATTTGGGACATTCGATAAATCGGGTACTTGTTCTATCTCAGACCCGCCAAGGTTTAGAAATGTCAAGTTCCTGAACTGCAAAAAGGAAATAAAAATGGAAAATGAAGCAAAAATGCATATCAAAAGAATAACATATAATATATATAAACAAGGAAAAATAAATTATTACTTGCCTGTCGCTTTTCGACAAACTCGATTGACATTAACCTGCTACTAGATAAGTCCAATATGGCAAGCTCCGTTGGACGAAAATTAGACGGTAAAGAACTTGAAGGATAATTCCACCATTCCAAGACTATTAAACTATTTGGAAGATGATTGACATCTTGGGAGAAACATGCATGTCTAATAATCAAAATTTCAAGGTTTTTCATTTTCTCGAAGGCCTTTCCATCCCATACTACCACTAATTCTTCAAATGTGGGAGGATCCAGAATCATGATTTCAATATTATCGGTTCCCTTTGAACATAAAAAGCAAGAGTTAACCACATTACATGTATATAATGTTAGGACATGAACACACATAAAGAATGTTCTAGTCCCAAAAACAAAGGATAAAAGAAATAAATGAGAATTCATACTGCCAATAAATAGAAATAGAAATACGGACAAGTGACTTGTGAACAGAGAATGGTCTAAAAAGAGTAATTAAGATTTAAAAAATATATATAATAATGATAAACTAAATCACCCATATCAGTCATACTTACTGTATTATCTTCCAAAACTCGAACTACATCTCTAGGAAGCCATAATCGACTGCGTTCATAGGGTTTTAGTGACTCTCGATGGACAATTTCTCTACCCATATCTCGAATCAAGTCATGTAATGTTACATAGCCAAACTTGTCAATCTTTACGAGAGATTTTTGAACCAACACAGTAATGCCATTTTCTAGGGAAACATCACGATGACGAGCATGAAGAATATGTTCAACCTTTGGCCAATAACATCCATTGAAGGCACAAGCAATGTCAAGAAAGATTTTTTGATGACATTTCTCCAAAGCCTCAAAGCTTATTTCAAGTTTCTGTTGGATCTCTTTGGGAGGAATATTTTCATACTGAGCTAATAAAGATCTGCATCCTTTTATGCTTTTGCCAGCTAAGTTGGAGCCTATTACTTCCAAAGCCAATGGAAGTCCACAAGCATAAGTAACTGCATGCTTGAAAATGTCCATATAACTTGGATCAATGTTTTCACCTTTAAAAGCATGCCATCCTAGCAAATCAAGTGCTTCTTTCTCGCTTAAACCCTTAACTTCATAGTTTATCTCAATCCTATTACCTGTTAGCAAATGCTTGTCTCGAGTTGTTATGATCACTCGACTACCAGAACCTAACCAATCAGCCCCCCAAACAATTGCTCGCAGTTGCTCTAGCTCGTCAACATCATCAAGAACTAAAAGAACCTTTTTTCGATGAAGCCTTTGCTTTATAATTGGAATTCCTTCATTGACACCTCCTAGATTAATATCCTTATATCCAAGCAGTTTAGAAAGAAGCGTCTCTTGGAGATGTTTCAATCCAGATTTACTTGATTCTTCTCTCACACTTTCAAGAAAACATGAAGCTTCAAATTGTTTAGCAATGGAATTATAAACCGCTCGAGCAAGTGTTGTTTTACCTATCCCACCAACTCCATAGATCCCAACCATGAGGACTCCATCATCAAATCCATGATTTAGAAGCGAGTTTACTTCTAGTACTCGGGACTCCAGTCCAACTAAATAATCCACAGTGTGTAAAGGAACATGACTAATCTCTTTGGAGATCTCTTTAACAATCTTCTGAATAAATTTATATTCATATTCATTCCTCCTGAACAATGAAAAAAGCTACTATGAAGTCATACTAAATGCAACACGTCACATATGTAGAGAATTTTTTTTTCTACAGTCCATAAGCTATTTCACATACAACAAATTGAACTGTCCAAGATGATCAAACACTTCCTTACTTTTGAAATTTTAACTTAAAATGATTTAAAAAGTGAAAAAAGAAAAGCTACAGAACCAAAATATTAGATAAAGGAATTGATTTTAATACACTTGTAGTAAGAGAGATCTTCACACAATGATTCAAAAGTCACATAAATAATTATTTATATCTGATTGGTTTGCGTCGTATCCCAACTAATCTCTAAGATAAAACTTACTCAAGTTTAAAATGCTTCCCGGACAAGTCAGCTGCTTGACGTAGGGCTTCTCTCCATCTCTGCAGCTTCTTCTTGTCATGCTTGAATCTCTTCTCATGCTTAGTCATTGCGTCTCCATAAATACCTATCTGATGTCTCACGTGGCATGGATCCACGTCATAAAAGACCGGCAAAACCAAGCGGTCCTCGCCCTTAACGCACTCCATGATTGTGGCAAGTTCATCTAAGCAAAACGAGGAAGAAGCATAGTTGTCAGAGAACACAACAATAGCAATCTTGGATTCTTGAATGGCCTTGACAAGTGCTGGAGTGATTTTCTCCCCTCCCCGAATCTCCTGTTCATCAAAGAAGGTGTGGATTCCTTTGTCCCTTAAAGCTTTGTAGAGATTACCAGTGAAACCATAGCGAGTATCTCTGCCCCTGAAGCTGAGAAACACTTCATAGCTAAAGGAAGCTTGCAGAGCCATGAGAACAAGGAAGGTTCGTGTATGAGGATGGTGGTTCCGTTTAGAAAATCAAACAGAGTAGAAAACCGAGAGGGAGTAGAGAAGAAGAAGAGTAAAGCGATGGTGCGCGTACGGTACAGTACTCAAGGAACCAACAACAAAAGGCAAGTGGTGTGGTAGTTTTGGACTGGAGATAACGTGTACTATAAATACTGTGAGGATGGACGGAAATTTCGTTCCAATTTCCTATTTTCTGTGGAAGGCAAAACCGTAAGAGTACCGCGACTTCCTTGCACCCACCCTCATTCCTGGTGTTAATCATCGCTCGCTGCAACTTCTTGGTAAATCATGAAGGAATCCACATTTCGAAATTTGGTGAAAAGCAAACAAACGCGTGAAACAAGAGTCTTTTTTCAAAGAACATTGAATGCTTTTAGCGAAAATTCAGGGAAGGAAATCATAATGCTATGCAGCCACCAGCGGCTCTTACGTACAAAGACTTGACTTTTTGTTTTTGTTTTTTCATAATTTCCACATTAGATTTAATCTATTTGAGGTGGGCAGTCCACTGTGGAGGAAATGCTGAGCACAAGAGCTTTTTCCTTCCTGACATGCTTAAAGAATTAAATTAGCTAATAATTATATTATGTCTCATTATTGAAAGATCTCTACACTTTTGGTGTCATATATAAACAACTTAGGTTTAAATACTCTGCCATTTATTTGATGGTGTCATTTATAATTTTTTTATCTATTATAATATATAAAACAAGAATAGCTGCTCTAAAATTATTTCTCGTCTATTTGTTATGGTAGAATTATTGGTAATTTGGTAATTAATAACTCTATAATTAATTGATATTTAGCATAATAAAAATCAGTTGTATATTTTAATTTTAAATTGAATTTCAATTAATTAATTAAGAAAATAATATCACATGATTCTATATAATATTAAATTCCATACATATGAAATAAGAGAATATCAAACAAAAATTTTGTTTATAAACTGAGACAACGTCTAGCCCGAGCAAATTAAGAGTGCCCTTTCTAAAAGGACCTACATTTACCAAGGAACGTTTGGCTCTATGTAATTCTTTAGATTCTTTTGAACGTTTGACTCTATGTAATTCTTGAGATTCTTTTGGACTGAAGTTACATTGTACTCCATCTTTGAAGATAAGAGACACGGTTTGAATAGAATATAGCAAAATTTGGACAGTGGCATCAAATATATTTGTTTGCACTTATAATAAAGATGAGCATTTGCTGTTACTATTTGCACTTTAACATGTACTTCAATTTAACTTGTTTGCTTATCCTTTCTCAAATAAGGGGATGTAATTTTAAATTAAGTATACTATTTCCTTAGGCATATTTCTTGAAAAGAAACACATATTTGGCTAAAAAAAAATTAAAGCTGGACTCAATTAAATTTATTTAATCCTTTTTTTTTTGTGGCTTTTTTTTTAGGATATGTAAAATGAATTTCCCTTCTGAAAAAAATTTTAGGTGTAGAAGGCAGCTTTGTACCTTTAGTCACTTTCTCAACAATGGAAAACCATGGCAAGTGACATGAAGCTTCTGCGTACCGCCGTACCATGGTGGGCCTGGCCTTTCAATTAATTCGCCATTCTGTGTTAGGGGAATGAGAAAAAAAAAAAAAAAAGGTCGAAAACTAAAGGCATACACCTTTCACTTGTCCTTATTGCTACCCTTGGATTAAAGGCAAAAATAGGAAAAATTGCAAAAAAGGAGTGCATATCCCGCCACCACGAGGATAATGACGCAAATGAAAGGGCCCCGCTACATACAATATTCACATGGCACGTAAAGGCTTTTCACATCCAACATTTAATGGAAATATTAATCTGAGAGGTTGGTTGACTCGTTCTGTGACCTCAACCTGGACATAACTACCGTTTAATTAGGGTTCTAGGACAGCCTGTGATTAGCTCAGGCATATTTATTGGCATTTCATAAAGTGACGCTCATGACATCGACCCACTGTCACATTAGAAAGAAGAGACAAGTCTCGGTTTCAAGCAAGAAAAAGAAAACGATGCTTCATATTTTATCAACTAGTTTTTATAATCAATATGAGATCATGTTATAATTAAAGAATATGTGATTAGAAAAAAAAAAAAAAAGTTAGGAAAGGCTTTTGTTTGTGGAAAGAGGTGTGGAAACAGTTGGCTAGGAAAAAGATCTGGACAGAGATCTAAAAAAGTAAATATGGGAAGAAACAGAAGAAAAAAATGGTAGGTGATGAAATAAAATGAAAATGGTGAAGTAGTGGGAAGACCTTTTTGGGTTTTTTAATTTTGATACAGATATCAGATGCACTTAATATCGAAATATGTTACTTCTGGCGTATTTAACTTAGTATGGGTGATGGAACATGATTCACTGCCCGCGAATTGATTTATCTACAAAAAAATGGTGATAAAATAATGAATTTTAATGAGCATATTGCAATTTATATTTTCAATAGATATGTAAGTTTAATTTTTCTACTTTTATTATTGATTGAATTTATTAAGTTAATATTAGCATCTTTCTTTATGTGTATTATTTTATTATAATTAAATAAAATTATTCTTTTTTTAATTAATTATATTCATATAATTTTTCTGTTCTTGTAATTTTTATACTTTTGTTATTAATTTAGTTTATTAATTTATTTTATTAAGTTAATATGCTGTTCTTCTTTTTGTGCGTATTATTTTATTATAATTAAATAAAATTTTTCTACTTTTAATTCTTTTAATTTTTCTGTTATTTAAATTCTGTTGTTTTAATTTTTCTAATTTTATTATTAATTTAGTTTATTAAGTTGATATTTTGTTAATCTTTGTGTGCATATTATTTTATTATAATTAAATAAAATTTTTCTACTTTTAATTCTTTTGTTTTAATTTTTCTATTCTTAATTTCTCTCCTTTTAAATTCTATGTGTATTATTTTTAATTTTATTATTAATTTAGTATCTAATTAAATATTTGGGGATTAATAATTATGGTATAGGAAGAATACTCATGTGCCTCTACGATTGGCACTACTAAATCAGGATGATAAAACCCCACCACCTCAGCCATCGCCGCCACAACTACCATCACCACACTCACCATCAGGATGTCATAATTGTAATAAATTTGTATGTTTTATGACAAATGGCTGCACCCATTCTATATCCTCATGACACATGTCTTGCAAATCATTTACATTTGAGACAGATATTAGATGAGATGCAATATGAGCAGGTAGCAATTGAAACAATATTTAATTTCATGTGAAGTTAAATTAAATAATATATTTTTCCATATATCTAATAAAATTTATCTTTGTATTGTAGATTATATGGCAGCCATATAGGACTGCTGAAGTTGAGGTTGTGATTCCAAATTCTATTCGAATTGAGCAGAACAGTGGAGCAATATTGCTCCATAATTTTCTTTGAGATCATAGATTAACTACACTAATTCAAATAACTAACTTAAAATTAACTATACAAATTCAAATAACTAAACATTAAATTAACTAAATTAATTCAAGTAACTAAATTAACTAACTTACATTAACTTTGTGTTAATATTGTCATAATTGTAATAAATTTGTATGTTTTATGACAGATAGTTGCACCCATTCTATTCTCATGAAGCACCACCACCTTAACCGTCGTCACCGCCACCGCCACCATTACACTCACCATCACCACCACCACCACCATAGGATAGTTTCACACTTGTCCAGGGGTAGGTAGCTTTGGACTTGCATCAATCACCTATCATGCAGAAAGAAAATGTGTATCGTCCACAGATGCAATTTCCACTTCAATTTCCCATGGATAGATCCTGCCACAATGTCAACAATTTATGGAGGTCAGACTAGGGGGTTTGTAGGTTATGTAAGTGAGGAAGGCCAAGCTGGTGGAGCTGAAGGTGTGGGTGAACAAGGCTCGCAAGGTGCAAGTAGATATAATTCACATGAAGATCCCCCATCAACTAGCAGATATACCCCACCAACAATCAGAAAACCAAAAGGGAAGGGGAAAACATATAAAGGGGGTAGTAGTAGTTCATTTGTTACAATTGTATGATTATGTGATTATATTACCCATTATATGATATAATGTTATTCTATTTAGGGTGATAATCAAACTTAGTTCATTTTTTTAAATTTGGATTGCTTAAATTAAAAAGTATAAAATGAAGTTGAACTTTATTTAAATTTGTATCGCTTAAAACTTAGATTAATATAAATTGGTTAAACATGTTTCTTAGTAAAGGTGTTTTAGGAATGCTATAAATAATTGCAATAAATAGAGAGTGATAATAGATAAATAGGAGTAGCCCTTGACAACATTAGTAATAAGATAACGAAGCAACTAGAGTGCATCCACCAGTCATCAATATTAATTTTAAACACAAACTATCTTAAACCAATTAAATATATAGATTCTGAAGGTTTAACATTACTCACTTTTCCCTTAAACAAATTAAACTAAACTTATTCCTCTAAACTAAACTAACTTAAAATCAACTACACTAATTCAAGTAACTAAACATTAAATCAACTAAATTAATTCCAGTAACTAAATTAACTAACTTAATATTAACTAATTACACTAAAGTAACAAATTAAACTAAATATATTTCTCCTAAACTAACTTAAAATTAACTATACTAATTCAAGTAACTAAACATTAAATTAACTAAATTAATTCACATAGCTAAATTAAATAACTTAAAATTAACTAATTAAACTAAACATATTCCCCTAAACTAGACTAACTTAAAATTAACTAAATTAATTCAAGGAACTAAACATTAAATTAACTAACTTAAAATTAACTAATTAAACTAAATTAATAAATTAAACTAAACATATTCCTCTAAATTAAACTAACTTAAAATTAGCTAAAGTAATTCAAGCAATTAAATATTAAATTAACTAAATTAATTATGTTAATTCAAGTAACTAAATTAATTAATTTAAAATTAATTGAACATATTCCCTTAAACTAAACTAAACTAAACCAAACCAAACATATATTAACTAAACTCACTTCAAATTAAAAAAAAATAATAAAAGCATACTAGTAAAGAGATAAAATAGTTGTTCATCAAGTTTGGCGGAGATATGAATATCATCTAAGCGGTAAATTTTGTTTACCATGGTGAAGAAAATTTCTTTGAAAATGAAAATGAGAAGGAAAGGTGGAAATGATTGAATCTAGGTGTATTCATATTATATATAGGTAAATATGAATATGCATGGGGTCCCCGTATATTACAAATGAGCATGAATAAGCAGAGGACTCATACATATTCATATACATTAAAAATGATTTATTTATGTAATTAATATTTTTTCTATTTATTCACGTAATTAATTATTTTTTTTAAATAGATAAAAAATTAGTGAGATAAATTTATATATATGTGAGATTAATTATTTTCATTCTTCGTTAATTTTTTTTCAATTTTGTCCTATCTTAATATGCTCATAAAATGAGGGTAGCGAATTATGTACCCACTCACCCCTCCACTGTAATTTCCTTGCAAAGCCAATATGACCGTGTTTTATTCAGTCACCTTCCATATACAAATCATTGAACCCTAGAGCTTTTGTTTCTTTTGTGCAAGAATGAGTGGTTTTTTTAAGATTTTGATTTTAAAATTTAAAATGGGAGAGAATTGCTTGTCATTTCAAATGACATAATAATCCCTTTATTTTCTTGAGAAAATTAACGTGGCTTGCTCGGTTTCGCCATAGACTTGTCTCATTGACTTTATTAGTGGTTTTGTGCATAGGTGGTGTGCACCGATACTGAAACCTCTTTTTTAGGAGCCAAGGAAGGATTTAATTTTAATCTTTTTTTGTAGTTATTTAATTTAATAATGATAGGCTCAGAAAATTATGTAGTTGTACTTGATCTCGTGCTACTTTATATCAAAGCATGTTATAAAAACAATAAACTATAAAACTCTAATTATTAAGATGTCTTTGCTACTTATTATAGATAGGAATTTTGCAAGTAAATTTATCGGTATCAAAAGCAATAATAGCATCATATTTCAATATGTGAGCCTAAATACTCTTAGGCATCAATCTGTTCTGTAAATTTATCTCAATAAAATTCTAATATCAGTTAATGTTAAAAAAAATTGTAACATACATCTTCAGTTGGAAGAACATATATCTAAAATTTCAAAATTCTATCTATACTACTTGAAGAATATAAATCCCTTGAATGATAGTCAAGTTCATTTTAATGACAGTAAATATACATTAAAGGGAATAATAAGTTACTGATGTATTGTACTATGAAATAACTATTTGACTTTATTTACTTGTCCCAAATTATAGTATCAAAAAATAAAAAAATTGCCACAGAACTTCCTTTCATCTAGAACTCCAATAGTATTTCAAACAATTTCAACAATATGAACTAATCCATTTTGTTGGATTAAAGTGATAAGAAAATCAATGAAAAAGAATATTGAATCCATTACATGAAAACTTACTCTGGTTTAACATTATCAACATCATCTCTTTGAATCAGGAAAAAAAAACGTAGTCCAAAAATGGTTGTCATGACTCGACTTAAATCGTGACCTGTGTACTTTTGTATATGCATAATTTATATAGAAAGTTCATTTAAAATATAATTCTATTTTCTACATACAACTCACCTTTTTTTTGAAATTAAGATAATCATAGTTGAACTTTCATAATCAACATCTAAAATTTGAAATCGTGATATTACCCATAAATGTATACATATCAATTACTTTCATTCAAATTATCCATAATGTCCAAATCTTTAAATACAAATCACAATATAATCAAATTATACAAAATGCAAAACAATCTATAAATGCTTCAGGACTCCTGCTTGCAAATGACATGGAGCACTCTAAACTGAATCAAGAATGCTTCACTCAAGTTAAGCTCACCCACTCAAGTTAAGCTCACCCACTAAAATCTCTATTGCTGCTGGCAAAAAGGAGGTAGGGAAGGACCTACAACAACTGCTATATCTGTAAATAGGAAAAAAGAAGGAGTGAGTTTTATGCAAAACTCAGTGAGTGAATCCTCATCTAAAACCCCCTTCATGGGACATGAAAAAGAATGCATAATGCAACATTTGTAAAATATTTCTAATTATTTTACATAATGACTATAAAATCATAAATTTACTGTAAATATAAAAAAAAATGATATTTCTCAAGGCACTATAAAAGAGAATAGGCTATCCATAAATTATAAAGTGATGCTCAGTCCCTGGCGAAAATGAACCCATAATTGAGATCTTAACAGTTCCTAGTGAACTGCATCCTTGATGGATTGATCTAGATAAGGATAAATTTGCCCTTAGCAAGCCTTGGTCTACCAAGGTTACTGGAATAGCTGCCGTTAACCACAGCTCTGCTCCTCTTAGTAGTTCCTTATTCTAAAACCAATCTTTTCACATTATATAAAGTCTTCTATCCTAGAATTCAAAAGCTTCTCATATAACAGTATTCAATACCAGTAATCATGTAATCATCACAACAGCTTTGAAGGTTCAAAATCACAGTTCAATACCAGTAAACATGTGACCATCATAACATCGTCGTATACGCCTCTTATTCCCATTGCTATTATCCAAAGCCCTTGCCAAATCCCTCGACACCGTCAGAATGTCGCACATTTGTTGCAATGGATGGAAATGCTACTAGGTAATGGAAGTCGTCCATCCATGCCAATATTCAAAGATTGAAGGTTTGGAGAAGAATTTGGCAATTCCTTTATTGAAGTACCGTACAAATAAACTGCTGATAAACCCTCCATATTTCCTAAAAGATCTGGAAAGATCTCAAGGCTTAAGCACCCACAAAAATCCAATTCTGCAAGACAGGGCAAATTGAGGGCAGGAAAACTCCTAAGCTTACTATAGCCTAAAACACCCAACTGAGAAAGTTTATCCAATAATCCAATTAAATTCCCACACTCTTGAAATGATAGCTTCTGTAAATCTGGGATACCAGATACATCAGGTATGTATTCTATATTAGACTTGTCAAGTTTAAGAACTATCAAGTTCACGAACTGCAAGAGGAAAAAATGGAAAAGAAATACATATCAAATGAATAATCATAAAATGAATTCATCAATATATATAAGATAAGGGAAAATAACTCAATACTTACCTTTCTTTTCTCGATAAACCCAACTGACATTAAATTGCTCCCAGGTAACTTGAATATATATGGCAAGCTTCTTTGGATAAAAATTAGATGGTAATGAATTTGAAGGATAATTCCACCATTCCAATACTCTTAAACTATTGGGGAGATATTTGGCACCTTGGGATAAACGAGTGTTTCTTATTATCAAAATTGTAAGGTTCGTCATTTTCTTGAAAGCCTCTCCATCCCATTCTACAACTATTTCTCCAAGTCTGAGAGCATCCAGAATCATAATTTCGATTTCACTAGTTCCCTTTTAAAACAAAAAAGGTAAGAGTCAACCACAATACATGTACACAGTGTTAATGTTCTAACTAGTCCCTAAAAACAAAGGATAAATGAAGCAAGTGAGAAGGGAATTCATAATACCAACAAAAGATTGGAAGAATAGGAAAAAGAAAAATTATTGGTCATGAATATAAAAATGGTCTAAAGAAATCAATCAAGATTAAAAAATTAATGAAAAACTAAATTACTATATTAGTTCATTTTACACTAACCTAACATTATAGAACGATCATTTTAGTCTTCAAAAGATTATATTTTTAACAAAATAGTGCCTAAAAGAATTATTTTTGTTAACTAAAACAAAGACAAGTTGACATTTCGGTGAAGTTGTCAAATGGATTGGATCTTTGAAGGACCATGGGTAAATAACGTTTCTTTTGGAGGTTATTTTGTTGGTGGCATGATCTTTAAAAGGACCATGGGTGAACAATGTTTCTTTCAGAGGCTATTTTGTTGGTGGCATAATCTTTTATTAAAGATCATGTCAGCAACAAAATAGCCTATGAAAGAAACGTTGTTCACCCATGGTCCTTCAAAGATCCAATCCATTTGACAACTTCACCAAAGCGTCAACTTGTCTTATTTTTTGTTAACAAAAATAATTCTTTTAGGGACTATTTTGTTAAAAATATAATCTTTTGAGGACTAAAATGATCATTCTATAATGTTAGCTTGGTGTAAAATGAACTATTTTTTCAAAGGTATGATCTTTTGGGATTAAAAAGTGATTTTACAGTATGAACTTATCATAAAATATAATCACTTCTTCTAATAAAAATGGAGGTCAGTTGACCCTTACGTGAATTTATCAAATAAGATGGATATTTTAAGGGCTATGTGTAAATATAGTTTTCTTTTTCAGTCTTTTATCAGTAACATAATCTTTTGAAGGCCAAAGTGGTAGTTCTCCCCGTAAGAAAAATTATTTTTCAAATTTTCATATCCCCTCAGAGTTAAAACAAATTGTTGATGTTTCAAACTTTCAAATTGTTAAGTTTATATTAAATTAATTAATTAATGAACCATTGCATCTTTTAATTATTCATCATTGTTGATGTTTAAAATGGTGGCAAGAGAAGGAATTGCAAGGAATGTTTAACAGTGTTTTGAAACAAGGAAGTGGAATTGTAACCGAAAAAAGAAAAAGAAAAAAGAAGAAAGGAGGTGGAATGGCGCTGAAGTGTAGCACATCACATTGCATTGTCAACAGTTTGTAATGCGTTTGGCTATTGAATGTAAATGCAATACCTTTTGATACAAGAAAAATTCAATGATCCAGACTTCAGCTTTTGCAATCCAATTTTGGCATTTGTGCTAGGAAGGACCTAATACAATTATGAATAATAATAAAATGATAACCATAAGGTGATTGCCAAGGTTTAGTCATAAATGTGAAATGCATGCTTGCACAATCAACGAGAATCTATGCTTAATGATCATGTATTCCCAACAGATTTTAGTTCTTCACCAAGTTTTGGCAGCATGATGTAGTTATTTTTGAGCCAATATTGTTTTATAGACTTACGCATACTAACAGTTTAATTTGGACTCATGCTGTAACTAATGTTTTTTGATGAATTTTTTTTATGCTCATGCTGTGCTAATATACCTTAAGGAAAATAAAATATAACTTAATTGCATTACCTTATTATGATTCATTCATATAACATATTATTATGATAATTATTACTCCAACTATATCATTCTTTTCTTACAAGGTTAATACACTACTGTATTTTAAAGGTGGTCGTGAATTGAAAGGTATACAGCGGAGAGGGAAAGTACAAATCAGACGAGAGTAAAGGCATCTGATAGGAAACAGCAATAACGTGTGAATAGAGAGATGCAGCATAAATCACGCTGGTAAAAGCTTATGAGAGGAGGGGGAAAAAAGGTTGATTGAAGGAAAAACTAAGGAGAAAAGAGGAGCAAAAGTACGTCCGATCAAAGACAGAACAAAACCATGTGGGTCACAGACTCACAGCTAGCATATGACTTCCTTACGAAGGAAAAACGTTATCTGTATAATTCTTGGAGACATTTTTGAAGGAATATTTGAAATACTATATGAGGCCTTTAAATATTACTTTAGCGAGTAGATTATGATCTTTTTTTTTTTTTTGTCTTTTCAACTAAAGTTTAAGAAGCATTTTAATTGGAGTGTCTCCTAATAAATATATCTCAGAAAACTGTACTCATTTGTTGTAGCCAGTTCTCAAGTAATTATCTGCACCATCACTGCTTCATTATTAGTATCAACTTAATTGGTTTGACTTCAAACGTTGGAAGCTAGGAACTGGGAAGGAAGGAAGGAGGAAGCAGCAGTACAAACTGCAAAGAAATAAAGCAGAACGTACAAAACCGCGTGCATGGGTCTGTCCAGACCACACGGCAATATAGCGTGGCCCCGCATCTTAATAAGCTACGTACAATCAAGTTCCCAATACAATGGATCAACTACGTGCCCATTTGTGAAACCACACCACGACCTTGTGAGTTGTAATCCAGACTTCAGCTTTTGCGATCCAATTTTCAGCATTTGTATTAGGAAGGACCTAATACAATTCTGAAAAATAATAAAATGATAACCATAAGGTGATTGCAATGTTTTAGTCATAAATGTGAAATGCATGCTGGCACAATCAAAGAGGATCTATGCTTATGATCATGTAATCCCAACAGATTTCAGTTCTTCATCGAGTTTTGGTAGCATGTGGTTGTTTTTGAGCCAATACCTATACCTATAATCATAATATTTCACTATGATGAAAAGTTTTTCAAATATCACAACAAAAATGATTTATGACCCACAATTTTTAAGAAATTAATCATTAATTATTTTTTTAAAAAATAAAATTGTAATTATGATATATTATTATAATATAATTGACAATTATCAGTATTTAATAGCAGGATTACATTATAAAAATTAAATATATCTAAACTTATCGATATTTAATTAAATTTATAATATTAATGTTAACATTCCTTTGGGTTTTCTAGGTGTAACTTTCAAAGTAATTAGAGCCCACAAATTTCATAACTTTAATAATTAATATTTTTTAAAAGTTATAATCATGATTACTATATATCATTAGTTTACTATCATTAATTTATATAATTTTAATATTCATTATAATCATTTTTAATATATGGGCAATTTATGCTAAAATCTACATAGTGAAAAATGTTGGACATTATTTTGATAATCTTATATATTGAAGTTATTTAAAATAATTAGTGATAAATGAAATAAATAAATGATCAAAATTAATTTTAAGTTATATATTTTATTTTTAAAATATAAATGTTTAGAAAAAGTTTAAATCAGATAATTACATTACTTTACTTATATACTCCTGATTATCAATTAATTAATTAATATATAATATTGATTAATTACTATATATTTTTTATATCTATTGACAAAGTGATAATACACACACACACACACACACACATATATATATATGGGGTAATCTAATCCATTATCTTTAAATCATTATATTCTTTAATTTATAATATTTGTTATAAACTAGAAATTCAATCTTGATATACTAAAATGAGGTAAATGACTCATTATATAACAAGAGTATTCACTATGATTATTTATTAGTTTTATCTTTAACTCTTTTACTATCTTTATTAGTTATTTTTGTTTTAGCTTTTTTAAAAGTTTAGCTTTTTTTAGTATCATATTTATGGTCTCACTATTAGTTATCACTTTACATAATGACATTTATAAAAATCAAAAGAGAATTTTAAAAATATTTATAAAGATAAAAACTAAATTTTAATATTCATAAAGTTCAAATACATATTTTAATATATTTATATAAGGCTTAAATTCAAAATGACAGAGACCAAACAATTTATAAAATTATAATTTTCTTATTTGATATAAAATTGAGCCTTATTTATTAAGCTAATGCGGATTTAAGTTTTTCAAATGATCCTTAAAAAATGATAAATTCATGTGTTAAGGTTATTGAAATCTATTTTCTGTCATTTTGGAAGCTTAATATATGAATAGAATTTATCAAAAACATTACATACATTTCCTAAATAATCAATTAATAAAACTTTATTACATTATTAGCATTGGAGAGAAAATCGGACCAAACCGGTTCAATCGGAAACCGGTTACCTGGCTGGTCCGGTTAACCCCAAAAAATTGGAGGAAGACAAAACCGGTCAAGAACTGGTCAAAACCGGGGAAACCCGGCAAACCATACCGATTCAGAGTCTTTGATTTTTTTTTTCAAAGCTTAAATACCGATATCTTGTGGCAGTTATAGAGCAAAAATGAAGAAAATGGAACTAAAGAAGGGTACTAACAAAGATTATTGAATTATCCTTATTCTCTCTCCGTCATTCACAGGCTGCTCACCATAAACCTCATTGGTCACCAATGATTCAAATACTTTTGTGACCATGTTGTGAGACCAAGACTAGAGAAATTTTATATGGATTATGTTTATTTTTATAAACCTATTAATATTTTTTTTGTGTTGATTATGTTAATATTAATGATTTAATATTTTTTTTATATACTAATTAATCATATGTCTATATTTAAATATATATTTTATTATATTTCAGTTAAACCCCGTTGAACCGGTTGGACCTCTAAACCTTTGAACTAGTACCTTGACTGGTTCGATACTCAGTCTGGTTTTCTCTTCTTTGATTATTAGTGACAAACACAATGAGAATACTGCAAATTGTATGGGAGAATGTTTGGAAACTTTAAGAAGATGAAATCTTATATGACTGGATAATAAGTATATTAAAGAAGTTATGTAGGTTTTAAATTATAATTTAAATTTTTTATCAATGATTTCAATATAAAATTTCCAAATTTTAAAGACAAATATTGCATTTTTTTAGAATAAGTTGAAAGTTTCATATTGTCATAAAAAAAAATTATTTTTTCTATATCTTTATCCCAAGTTCATAGCTAAAGAATTTACCTTTAATTGAAATTGAAAAGTTATTTAATTCAAATAAAAGATCTTTGAAAGAGTTTAAGTCCATGTCATATTCAAATTAATGATTCTCCACTCAATTAATTTCAAAGTCATCTCTTATCTAAAGAGCTCGAATATGATAGAGAATAATTGTCTAATGATCTTAAGGGTACTTATTTTCAATAAATGAAATTTATAAAATAATTTATGACAATATAATGGACTCAATAACCACTGAGAAATAAGATTTTTATTTTGTATATGGTTATGGAGGAACCTGAAAAGCATTCATTTGGAAAATATTTACTAAAATGATGCAAAAGAAAATAAGGTATAATTAAAATCATGTAAATTAAATTTATTCATTATTTTTTATTAATTATAAAGTATATTTTTATGTTTTTATAAATTAAAAATTTTAATTTATTAAAAATATATAAATGGCTAGAATGATTAAAAAAATCATTAAAATGGGTATCCACAGGGATTACCTAAACAAATGATAAGAATGAGAACACATTTAGTTTTCACGAGGATGAGGGCGGAGTTTCCGTTTATTAAACAGGATAGGGACAATGAATGAGGTCTCTGTACCATATAAATATGAAAATTTCCTATTTATATAAATGATTTATATATATATGTGTGCGCGCACGCGTGTATGTATAAAAGAAAATCTTAACACACATTTATTTTTTAATTATGTTTATTGAATTTGCATTAGGTACGTATTTCCATCTTTTATTATCTTAGCACTGGTTGTACGATTTGGGTTGATTAGTATTATTTTTTAATTTATATGACGATTTTGAATTGAATGAAATTGTGCAAATTTTTCTGTACACGACATCAAGGCGATTCGCGGACAGGAAGGTAGAGAAGTTTGAGAAGAACATCACGAAAAGAGGGTTTGTGCCAGAAACTAGCACCAAAAAGGGAAAAGACTATCCTGTTGGTCCATGCTGCTAGGTTTCTTTGTCTTTGTTGTCATTGGGTCATGTAAGACTATCACATCTGTGCCATCCTTCCTATTCGTTTTACTGATTTTAGTATTTGATTCCTGTTCCAAATTTCTCTTTGACACAAGACATTTATGGTTTAAACATTGTTCCTGTGATGAATTATGAAATTTTGTTTTTACTGCGACTGTTTGATATGCTCTAAACATTATTTTAACATAACTATGTTAAAAGTCACATATTTAATTATTATGGGGGAAAGTCCGAAAAACCCGACTTCAACTATACCTCCTGTGTGGTGTGTATATCAATCGCTAACAGGCGATCAATCCTGGATGGAAACGGATATGTTAACAGCACGTGACTGATTCATGTGCAAATCGTGTGAGGTAGAGTTGCAAGGTGGATTTTTAGTATTGGTAATTCTAGAACCAACGTGGAAGGTCACAACTCACAACTGAGCTCCATACTTGCGTATTTTAGTATCCCTTATGGTGCTTACCCCTCAACTGTCGAAGTTCTGTTCAAAAACCTCGTCCGAGAACTTGTATAGAGAAGGATAAATCCCGCCCAGATCACATAAAGGGTGTCTTTTCTTTTTTTTTTTTTAAACAATGTACATGGATCATGTAGCAAAATTAATCTCTATAATTGTTTGGAATATATAACACAAGATCAAAGTGCTCATGGTGTCACTGATCTGAGAGCAAAACGGAAGCAGAAAGAAAGAAATGCTGAACACAAATCTGTGATGAGTAAAATGAGTGTTATTCACGTTAATGAGTATTGTGATCTAAGGAGTTTATATACAGGTTAATTCTCCCACGTGAGTGAACTCATATAACAGACTCATGCAGGAGGTCTAACAATGCTAACTGCCAAATAACAAACTAACTGAACTATTATACACGCTAAGAATATATATATATATATAGTTCTTGTATTCCACTAAACATTGCTGGTTAACAATATCATTCATACAGCTTAATAACCAAAGTGCTGGGTACATAATTTATAGCTGGAACCCTGGATTGAAGAGGGGATATTCTCCGAAAAATGGGAAAATCATTGGGTGCAACACTACTTGTTGAATCAAATGCAGGATCTGGCTGTCATTACAGAAATTACTTTTGCTTGTACGTGTGTTCTTGTTCAATTGCTTAGGCGTTGAGTAGGAATTGGATGGCATTATGTTTTCTTAAGTATTAGGATGATATTTGCTTTGGAATGTTTTTATGTTGTATGTACCTTTCTTCCACTTTCATCTTCATGTGGCCTTCATTTTCCAGTTTTATTGATACATTTGTTTGCTTTCCTTGGACAGCTATCTTTCAGATAATCAGGGCAGCAACAAGTGGAGGCATGGCATAGTGGAGTTTTGCTTTGGATTGTTTCATCCTTCTCTTTCTTAGCCCTGTAGGAAATGGCAATACCTTTCTACTCGTTCTTCTACTAGACCCAGTTCCTGTTCATGTTTTGATGTAAGTTATGAGAATTTTTAATTAAAAATACAGCTATTTTACATCTCTTCTTTAATTTTACACAAGGTGAACGGGAGACCCGAATCAATTGCGTGCTGCATTGGGGTTGGCTTGGCAAGGGCTAGAAGAGGTGTCAAACTTTGCAAATTGCCAATATGTAGGTGCATGTACTAATAATAGATCAATTCCTAGACTTCCAAGCAAAGGCAAAAGGTGTCACACTTCCAAGCATGTTTTTAATATAAAAAAGAGAAGGGGGGGCTTAGCCATCAGGCACAATATCCACCGATCTACGGGCGCAAAGTGCATTCATATTTAATATTAAATGCATAATATCATTTCAAATATTAAACGAATTTATTTACTTTTGTTCTTGTCTTGAAACAATTTTTTTTTTTTTTTGGGTCGGAAGGAACGGATTTTTTTTTAGTCGGAGAAGTGAATATAGTTAAAATTAAATACCTATATAAAAATAAATATGCATTAAAATTAAATCCTTAAAATGAATTATAAATAGTTTTTTTAATTTTTTAAATGCACACCTTTCTATGCACAGTAATATATTCCTATAATAATTCCTTTTTCTTTGGATTAATGCACACCATTCTACTTTGATTAGGAAGCTGACAAGTGTTTTTCACCCATTACGATGCACGTTGTGTGTTCCAACTATAGTCAAACTTGTCATGGTACGGCTTCCTTTTGCGTACCAACTTTGAAGCCTTGGCTTATCTTAATGTCACATTTTAGGACCTAAATAATGCTATACTGATACAGATGCAACTACTTTTCAATAATACATAAAACAAACACACAAATCATATACATTAAATTTTTTTTTAAGAAGTTATTTATACATTATATTTATGAGATACTTTACCACCATATTTCCATCCACAATTAAGTGTTAGTAAAGTCCCATACCACATCTGATGAGAGTATGTTAATATAATATTTTACAAATATTAGGTATAAATAACATTTCTCATTATTAAATTACCAAAGTACCCATTTTGTATGATTAGAAAGCATGCAAGAGAAAATACATATATTACAACTCACAACACTTGAGAGAGCTTTGTTCACTAGATAGCATCATCAAACAAACAAGTTTCAAAATCATAACAAAGAATTTAGAGAGGGAATAGGGGGTAATTCTTTTTTTAGGGGAAAAAAAAGAGGAGAGAAGAGAGAAGAGAGAAGAGAGGGAGGGGGAGGGGAGGGGAGGAGCGGGGGCCGCAATGAATGACAAGAATGTGCGTCAAGAACCGATCTAGCTGCTCTTTTTAATCTCGAATGAATATCTGAGTTCCATGTGACACCTTCCGTCATCATCTTCAACCTGTAACATAGCAAACAAAAAGCACCAAATTCATATAATTACTTGTGGAACTGGAAACTACACCCAAAAAAAAAAAATGTAGACAGTGTATGGCACAATATATTATCTCTAACAACTTAAAACAAGTGAGGCAAATTATAGAAGCCGTTCACATCTTCATGAATTTAGATTTAAAATGTATAAAGTACAGCCTTTGGCAAAATTGAGATATAGTGACTGAGAAATATAAAAGTGAAAATTAAATAACTAATCCCGTGATTATGATTGATGCATAACTAGTTTGTTGGCTGTTGGTGATGTGAAAATAGCCTGTTTGGTTACTGTTTTCATTTTTAGTGTTTTCTGTTTTCATTTCTTGTTTTCACTATATCCTTTACAAAACTTTGGAAAAAAGAAATGTAAACAGAGAATGAAAATTGAAAACAAACAGGCTATTATTAGGGCATGTTTTGTTTGAGTTTTCAGTTTTCATATTCAAATTTTCAGTTTTTCATAATTTATAAAGAAAAAACTGAAAATTCTGAAAATTATAAATTTCAGTTTTCAAAATTTTCAGAAAATTTCAATTTTCAGAATTTTCAGTTTTTCCTTCACAAAATTCTTGAAAACTGAAAACTTAAACCAAACAGACCCTTAGGGTGCTTGCTTCAAGTTTTCCAGTTTTCAATTTCCTCTACTGGGATGACATTGCAGCTATAATGAACAATAGCATAATGGACTGTCATTGGAAATGAGTTTTTGGGAGTTTAAAGAACTAAACAATTAGAGGTGATCCTGTATTTGGACCGTCTAGAAAACCATATGAAACAAATATGCATAAATTATAATGAAGTCTCAAAGGGAAAAAGGAAATGAAAGAAAGATGGATCATTATTTTCAAATGCTAGGACAACATTCCTCGAGTTGGAGATGACAAATGTTTGCAGAAAATGTACATGATTATTATTACTTCATAAAAGTTTGTGCAGATGAGTAACCATATATTTATGCCTCTAAGATCAAGATCCAGAAAAATATATATACATACAAAAATCAAGACAATGTAGATTCACTTCAAAATATGAAGCATAGCACACATGTTTTTTTTTTTTTTTTAACTTGTCATACCTTAAGTTTGGCTGAGTAAACACCCCTTGCAAGAAGACCAGATGGTGACCTCCTCTTTCAAGGCATGTATGTATGGTTCTTTTTGAGGGGCAAAGGTTCCCAACATTCCTTTGCTCTGGTCAACTGAAATACCCAAGAATAATTGAATTGGTAATGCAATATATGAAAAATAGGTCATGGAAGTGTTGCCCAAGGATGACAAGACTTCTGATACCAGTGATAGGACCAGAATTCTTGAATGAATGTATGAATATTATTGAATTGGGGTAATCCTTGGTAACACCAAGAACCCTAACAGAATACAGTGAAACAGAGGAATAGAAGAGTCCTCTAACTCTCTCACAGTGTACAAAATGAATAACTTCCCTCTGACTCCTACTTCCTCTCCTTTCATTCTCCTATTGCTCACTTCTAACTGATTTTCCCGCCCAACTAACTGCCTACACAGCTGTCATTACTTGCTATTCTGCTCTACTACCTCTCCTTCTCTTATAAACTTTTCCATATCTTGTGTCTCTATCATTCTCCTTCCACGTCCTTAGGCTTTCATCCTCCTGCACAGCACAACCAACATTCAAATCAGAAAAATCACAAGTCACTCACTTTGTTAGCCGATGATTTAATAATCAAACTATGACAAACTACTTGGGTATCTGATTTCATATGCTTCATGAAGTGATTTGTTCCTATGCAACATTTATTCAAAGAAAATTTCGTCGGTTATGCCTGAAATGGACCTCTTCTACAAAAACGAAAAAAAAAATAGGCGTTATGCCTAAAATGGACCTCTTTTACAAAAACGAAAAAAAAAAAAAAAGGCTTTAATAATTCCACTAAGTTGAACCATTTTATTTTATAAATAGCTTGTAAAGTGCTTTACCAATTCATTCTTGTAGGCATTCTATTCTAACTGCTACCTAGTTGAGCCAATAAAAGTTAAGCTTTTTCTCTACCAAATAGTTAGAAAGAATGCATTAGTACAGGGGTATATTTCCCAACCCACAAAACAGCTTACTGCAGCATTGATAGCAGGGAAATATACTGCTTTGCAGTTAGCAGCACAAGGGACCACAATCCAGACAAAACCCGTAATATTCAAAGAGAGAGAGAGAGAGAGAATAAAAAAAACACTAAAGAACCATAATTTATTTGACAAAGTAATGTGACATTCTTATTAAATCTTAAACGTATAAGAGAGTCATACTACTTTATTCCATTTGAGATCTACACAATTTATTTGAGGTTTCATTTTTTGTAGCTGTGTTGTATCGTTAGTTAAATATAATTATCAAGTAATGTGGACAGGGGGTTTTAGATTTCAATAAGGAATATAGAAGAAGATCATTCTGAGGTGTAGTACACACTGCACACTAACAATTGTTTTTAAACATTCCACAGCCCAAAAAAAGTACATAAGGGTAATTCAACAAAACACATGAGACCAACAACAACCCATTAACTCACTAAGCAAGATGTTCCAAAGCAAAACATAAAAATATTAAAAGGCAGATCAATCTTTAAGAAAACCCACAATTTCAAAAGAGTGATAAAATTAAATGGAGTGGAGAAAAAAAAATTTAAGAAAAACCTTGTCTCTGTCGATCTCGTCCTTGAGAGGAAAAAAAGGGCCAGGAACAAAGGTGGTATTTTTATGATCAGCATTGCCTCCTCCTCCTCCTCCTTCTTCTTCCCCAGCTTCTTCCTCTTCTTCATGATGAAAAGCTTCATTTGGGTTTTGAGGAATTTCTTGTTCGACCCCAGATGAAGCTCCTGCTGCTGCTTCCTCTCTCTTCCAGTTCACACCCTCCATCTCCTCTATCTCTCTCTCAGTATTAGTACGAGGTATTCCAAAACAATCGCAATGCCGCCACAAGAGTGTTAGCTCACCACAAGGATCAGAATGCAATTGAGTTGCAGGCGGAACAGAGCTGGGATCTACATCTGTATCTGAAAAAAATAAAAAAGCAAGAGGGAGAGAACCATTGGCAATTTATAATAAAAGGAATACGTGAGAAAACCATACACGATAATATAAATAATTCACAATATAATAGAAAGTAATCAATTAAGATAAAATCATGGGCGAAAATCAATAACTAATATTAAACTATTGTTTTAATTAAAATATAAGAATAATATTTTAAAAATTCAAATAAAAGTTATTAAACTGAGAGTCATAGTAAATATCTAGGGTTGGATTGGCACTCCCTATGATAAGATTTTCAAATAAGTCAGCATATCTAGTCTTTAAAATGCCAACATGTCCACTCTAAATAAGCTAAATCATCACTCGACAAGCTAATTTGAAAGCCTCTAAATAAGTCAATAAGCCAAAACACCCTTCATGTAGGAATTAGAGTAGCCACAAAGTAATATTCATTTGAAATATTAATCATGATTTCATATATCTCAATTACAGAAAAGTTTAACTTATATCTGTTAATTAGTCACCCATTCAATAACAAATAATATCTATTTACGAAAATTTTCTTAATCACAAATTTAATATAAAATTTGACGTAAAATTATTAGTCACTTAGATCCATAGCCACAACCAAAAAATAATAAACTTTGCACAACAAATTACCAGTGCAAAACAATATTCATTTTATTAATTTTATACAGAATCAATTATAATCGTTAGCCATTCTCCGAGAACAAATAACCATCACTCAACAAAATGCAATAGTCATTAGAAAGTGTAGTCGAAATTTCATGAATTTAATGCAAAATAATGAAAACTTACCCCATTTTTACCCCTCAACCAAATACATTGTAACTCTTTGCTTGATTGATAAAAGGAAAAAAGAAAAAAAAGAATGAGAAGAAAGAAAATGAAAATAGAGAAAAATTTATTTTCTCTTGTAGAGAGAAACTAATAGAGAGAAATTTTTTTTCTAGTTTTCTTTCTTTTACTTAGTTAAAGAGAAAAGCAAGATAAAAGAAAATGCATAACATGAAATGACATTGTTACCATTATACAATATAACGTAAATATTTTCTTATATTTCATATTTCTAAGTTACTATTAATTAGATACAATAAATTAATTTAATATAAATATAAAACATTGATACTCAATTAATTTAAAATAATATATTTTGTTATAAAAAATTTTATATTAAAAGTATAAAGTTTAAACAATTTCAATTACCATTTCCATGAAAAATATGACAACAAAAGTTAATATTAAATATTATCTTGGATAAATTAACTTGGAAGTTCATATGCGCGCGCACACACACAGAGATATATATATATATATATAGGACAAATTCTGCCTAGACATTAATATATAAAAGAGTTCCACAATAATTTTAGATTTATATTTAAATATAAGACATTACATTTATATCTATTCAATAATATTCATCATAAAATTATAAACTTAACCATATCATGTAGAGAAATAAATGGAATTAGGTTGTTTATCTCCTTCACTAGTAGTATTACTAGCCAATCTTGCCATCACTAAATCTGAATCCGAATTCGAATATGAATCCATTTCACTAATGGGTTCATCATCAGTCCAACATTTTTGCACTTCTTTTTTTCTTTCTTGATGGTTTTCCCTAGGAAATGAGATTATGAAGTTGAATAAAATATTTAAAATTATAAAGTCAAAATTGTTTACAGCCATATTAGGTATAACTTTTCTTGTTCGTACATTTTATCACAAATACATAAATGTAAAAGCATTAAATTTCTTTACTACAGGCAAAGGTATGCAATTCTCTATCGTGAAGTTTCCTTTTAATACTAGATTATGTTTGATTGAGAGGGGTAATTGGAGGAATTTTTTCATGAATAAATTTTATATATAAAATTATATATAAAACTCACTTATAAAAATTTATAATTCTTTTTTAACCCCCAGCCAAATACATCCTGAAGCAAATTATTTCTTTTGTGTTTTGATGAAATATAAATTTTTCATATAATCTAATTGTGTCATTAATTCTCTTTTATCATGTGTGCTGTAATATAATGTAAATAGTTTTTTTCATATTTCGTATTTCTAAGTTATTATTAATTAGATATAATAAATTAATTAAAAATAAATATAAAACACTGATATTCAATTTACTTAAAATAAGATATTTAGTTATAAGATTTTTATATTAAAATTATAAAGTTTAGACAATTTCAATTATCATTTACATAAAAAAACATGACGACAAAAATAATATTACATATTATCTTGGATAAAATTAACTTGGAAGTTCATATATATATATACATATATATATATAGAACAAATTTTGCTTATATAAAAGAGTTTCATGTAATTTTAGCTAAAATCACTCTTCCACACTTTAGTTTTCTCCTCAATTGTGAAGAGAGAACATTTTTTGAATTTCATACCAATATTTTTCCTTTTTTCCTATTTTTTTCTCACATCCAAGTAGGAAAAAAAATCGCAAAATCTCTCCATTCTCTCTCTCCCCATTTTGTTTCTTCCCTTTTTATATTAAAACAAGCAAAAGGTAAGTAATAAATTTTAAGGATCTTTCCTACTACTGCTTAGGGGATCGAGCAAAGTTTATAAGGTAAGTAAAATTAATTGCAATGAAAACCAAAAGAAAATGTGAAAAATGTAAGTTACCTTGGATTAATGTGAATGGATCTAAATCTCCACGTGGCTCAATGAATCGAATATCCTCCGTGTTAATTGCATGTTTGTGTACACGGATTCCAAATTCTTTGATAGGCGGCCTAATGTTGTCATGCGGAACTCTAACCACCATATGATTCCATTGGTTTCCTGAAAGCAACTTATCGCATTCCAAAAAGCTTTCGCTTTCAACAATAGTTATATGATCCGCTACATGAATTAACCCAGCAGTAGACCAGTCTCCACCACCATGTATATTTCCATTGATGATGCAATCAGGCCAAATAAATGTGTAACCAGAGGCACCTGATCCTAAAACAACACATAGAGAGACTGAAGGGATATTGTTACGAAACCAGAAGGAAATCGAATCTGTGCTGCTGTGCTCAAACCATTCCGGAATACTACTCCCTGGCAAATGAAAGCTCCTGCCTCCATTACTGCTATGATATTCCTATTAACCAATCGTGATTCATAAATTTAACAACATAGATACGAGGAATTTGAATCAACCTGAACATATATATCAATTTTGAATCATCAAATCAAATACGTACGAAAAGAGGAATTACCTCACTGACTAGCATGCTTCTACACGAGGGAGTCAGGGAAATGCAATTTGCTGCTGATAACTTTTGTAAGTTAGGTGGAATCCCTCTAATTTCTCTAAGTTTCTTGCAATTATCCAAAGTTAGTTCCCTCAACGAGCAAAGTTCTTTGATACTTCCCGGAAGAATGGTGAAATCATTGCCGAACAGGTGTAACTCTACCACATTGCAAAACCAAGCAAGAAGCATTGGAATGGCTTCATCGGGGATATGACAATGTCCTAACCAAACAGATTCTACGTTTGTAGAAGCCATTGAGCTCCCTTTTCGTTCATCTTCCTCTTGTTTGGGTAATTGCAGCCCTCCAGGACTCCAAATATGCAAAAATTTAAGTGGCAGTGTGGCAATGCTATTTGGTAACCGAAGCATTCCGGATACGTCCATAGTCATACTAGCTAGGTTACTAAGGTTTGCAATAGAGGAGGGCAATTCTTTTATCGAAGTATTTTCCCAAGAAATTCGATATATACTCTCCATGTATCCTAAAATTTCTGGAAAGTTCTCAAGACTTGAGCACCCAGAAAGCTCCAATTGTTTAAGAGAGGGCAACATGAGGGCTGGAAAACTCTTAAGCTTCAAACAATCCGCCGCCGCCAAGAAACAAAGTTTCTTCAAAAATCCAACTGACTCATGAACCTTAGTTAAATTCTCACAGGCTTGAAATGATAATTCTTCTAAATTTGGGACACCCGATAAATCGGGTACATGTTCGATCTTAGATTCGTCAAGGTATAGAGATTTCAAGTTCATGAACTGCAAGATGATAAAAAAATAGAAAAAGAAGAATAAATGCATGTCAAAAGAATAATCTATAATATATATATATAGAAACAAGGGAAAATAAATTATTACTTTCCTTCCGCTTTTCGACAAACTCGACTGACGTTAACTTGCTCCTAGGTAACTTGAATATGGCCAGCTCCTTTGGACGAAAATTAGATGGTAAAGAATTTGAAGGATAATTCCACCATTCCAACATTCTCAAACTATTTGGAAGATGATTGACATCTTGGGAGAAACATGCACGTCTAATAATCAAAATTTCAAGGTTTTTCATTTTCTTGAAAGCCTCTCCATCCCATTCTATTACTTCTAGTTCTTCAAATGTGGGAGGATCCAGAATCATGATTTCAATATTATCGGTTCCCTTTGAACATAACAAGTAAGAGTCAACCACATTACATGTATATAATGCTAGGACATGAACACACATAAAGAATGTTCTAGTCCCAAAAACAAAGGATAAATGAAAAAAATAAGAATTCATACTGCCAACAAATAGAAATAGAACTACACGAACATATGACTTGTGAATAGAAAATGGTCTAAAGAGAGTAATTAAGATTTATTAAAAAATATAAAAATGATAAACTAAATCGCTCATATTAGTCATACTTACTGTATTATCTTCCAAAACTCGAACTACATCTCTAGGAAGCCATAACCGACTCCAATTGCCAGGATGTTCAGGTGACTTTCGACGAACAATTTCTCTACCCATATCTCGAATCAAGTCATGTAATGTCACACAGCCAAACTTGTCAATCTTTATGAGAGATTTTTGAACCAACACACTAATGTCATATTCTAGGGAATCATCATGACGAGCATGAAGTATACAGTTAACATCTGGCGAGTAATATCCATTGGAGAAACAAGCAATGTCAAGAAAAATTTTCTTTTGAGATTTTTCTAAATCATTAAAGCTTATTTCAAGTATCTTTTGGATATCTCCTATGGGAATTTTTTTATACTTATTTAATGCAGATCTCCATTCTGCTATACTTTTGCCAGATAGTTTGGAGCCTATTAATTCCAAAGCTAATGGAAGTCCACAAGCATAAGTAACTGCATGATTTAAGATGTCCATGTAAGTTGGATCAATATTGACATCTTTAAATGCATTCCATCTAAGTAACTCAAGTGCTTCTTTCTTGCTTAATCCCTCAACTTCATATTTTCTCTCAACCCCGTGACTTGTTAGCAACTGCTTGTCTCGAGTTGTTATGATCACTCTACTACCAGAACCTAACCAATCAACCCCACCAACCATTGCTCGCAATTGCTTAAGCTCGTCAATGTTGTCAAGAACTAAAAGAACCTTCTTTCGATGAAGCCTTTGCTTTATAATTGGAACTCCTTCACTGACACTTTCTAGATTAATACCCGTATCTCCCAGCATTTTAGAAAGAAGTTTCTCTTGAAGATGTACCAATCCAAATTTATTTGATTTTTCGCTCACATTTTCAAGAAAACATGAACCTTCAAATTGATCAGCAATGAAATTATAAATTGCTCGAGCAAGTGTTGTTTTACCCATCCCACCAATTCCACATATTCCTACCATGCAGACTCCACAATTAAATCCATCATTTAGAAGTGAGTTTACTTCTAGCACTCGAGACTCTAATCCAACAGGGTGATCCGCAATATGTAAGGGAACCCGATTAATCTTCTTGGAGATCACTTTAACGATCTTCTCAATACAAACATATTCATATTTATTCCTGTCCAATTAAAAGAAAAAAAAAACTCATCTTCAAGTCATCTATACTATTAATAAAGGGGATTAGGGTGATAACTATCATTTGGTGCCTCCTCACTCTATTTAATTTTATTTTGAAGCCCATAAATCAAATATTTTCCATTTTTCTGGTTTCTACTTTCCCACTTACTCCTTCTTTTGAAAAAAATAATAATTACCTTACCTTAAGTTATGTACAAACTAAAAAAAATTTAATAATTTATTATTATAAAAATATTTAATTTTATTAATATTTAAAAGATAAAAAAAATGTGGCTTGGCTGGCCTTTAGTGCAAGTCAAGCCACTAGTACTAATTAAATGCATCAGATCCCATCTGTTGAGAATTTTATTACTGCAATATAAGTCAAGCTATTTAATATAGAACAAAATGAATTATTCAGGATGAACAAGCACTTTATTCCTTTTGAAGATTTAACATAAAATTTTCCCAAAAAAAAAATAGAGAAACAAAATATAAGATAAACAAATTAATTTCAATGTCCCATGTCAATGTAAAACTTTTTACACAATAATTCAATTATTTATTATCATATTACTAAAAATACTTGATCTCCTTGCAATAACTATATTTAGAAAGTCATATACGAACATGGTTATTAAACTCTCTGAGACTATTATAACTAAGTAATTAGTTGACGGTATAAAACATTTTACAATTAACAATTTATCAAAATTGATCTATGAAGATAAAACTTACCCAAGTTTAAAATGCTCGCCGGACAAGTCAGCTGCTTGACGTAGAGCTTCTCTCCATTTCTGCACCTGCTCCTTTTCATCCTTGAATCTCTCCTCATGCTTAGTCATTGCTTCTCCAAAACTACCTCTCTGATGTCGCACGTCGCATGGATCCACGTCATAAAAGACCGGCAAAACCAACCGGCCATTCCCCTTAACGCACTCGATGATCGTGGCAAGTTCATTTAAGCAAAACGAGGAAGATGCATAGTTGACAGAGAACACAACAATAGCAATCCTAGAATCTTGAATGGCCTTGCCAAGTGCTGGATTGATTTCCTCCCCTCCCTGAAGCTTCTGATCATCAAAGAAGGTGTGGATTCCTTTGTCACTTAAGGCTTTGTAGAGATTGCCAATGAAACCATGGCGAGTATCCCTGCCCCTAAAGCTGAGAAACACATGGTAAGGCCATTCATCGCTGAAGGAAGAGGAAGAAGAAGAGGATGGAGAGTAGGAAGGTTGCACAGCCATGAGAACAAGGAAGGTTAGTGTTTGAGGATGGTGGTTGCGTTTGGAAAATCAAACAAAGTAGAAAACCCAGAGAGAGTAGAGAAGAAGAAGAAGAGTAAAGCGATGGTGCGCGTAAGGTACAGTAACTCAAGGAGCCAACGACAAAAAGCAAGTGGTGTGGTAGCTCTGGACTGGAGATAACTTGTTGATATATATATATATAGTACACAGTATAACGTGTACTATACTGTGTGGATGGACGAAACTGCGTTCCAATTTCCTATTTCCGTGTGAGGCAAAACCGTAGAAGTACCGCGACTGCCTTCCACGCACCCTCGTTCCTTCTGTTAATCATCGCTCGCTGCAACTTTTTGGTATATCATAAAGGAATCCACATTTCGAAATTTGGTGAAAAGCAAACAAACGCGCCAAAACAAGTGTATTTTTTCAAAGAACATTGAATGCTTTTAGCAAAAATTCAGGGAAGGAAATCATAATGCTAAATTCACGGAAGGAAATCATAATGCTATGCAGCCTCCAACGCGTTTTACGTACAAAGACTTGAAATTTTATTTTTGTTTTTATTTTTTCATAATATCCACCGTAGATTTAATCTATTTAAGATGGCAACTCCCCTGTAGAGGTAAATAGTTATTGCTCTGAGGATTAGACTCTTGTTTTTTTTTTCTCATTAGATACTTAAAAAATTTAATTATCTAACAATTATATAATGTTTCGTTATTGAAAGATCTCTACTCTTTTGGTTCCACACACAAGCAACTTAGATTTAAATACTCTGCCATTTAATTGATGGTGTCATTTATAATCTTTTATCTATTATAATATATAAAAAAAGAATAGTAGTTCTAAAATTGTTTCTCACCTATTTGTAATAACAAATGAGTAGAATTATTGGTGATTTGTGTCAAAACGTGGCTTGCTCATTGCAAGGTCCACAACTTTTCTCTTTCCAACTCAATATGAGTTGTACCTGCACCGAGAAAGTATCTTTGCATACCTGCATAATTATTGCACAAAGCCTGAAGGCCTCCTATAAATAGAGGGAGGTATCAAACCGTGATATGCACATTAGCTGAAGCGTTCAGCAGTATTAAAAGGAGCACTTCTTAGCTTCTTACAGTGTGAGAAAAATAGAGAGTGTGTGTAAGAAAATTCCAAGAGTGTAGTGTGAGTATACACTGGGGTTTTGAATATATTCTCTAGATCTCTGTAATACTACTAATTGTAGTAGAAGAGAGTCATACTGGGGATATACTATATTGTAATTACTCTTTAAATATAGTGGAATATTTTCGGAGTTTGGCCCGTGATTTTTCTCTCAAAATTACTGGAGGGTTTTCCACGTTAAAATTTCATGTGCAGTTCTCTCAATTTATTCTTGTTGGTGTGAATACCAAAAGTGGGTCCTACTATGAAGTATAATTCACATGCTTTATTTATCCATTACTCTCCACAATATTTTGGGCACGCTTCCGCTCACATCCATAAAGTGTTTATTACACTTGGGGTGTAACCGACTCTAATGATGATACCATAACAAGTGGTATCAGAGATTGTGGTTTCGGTAGGATTTATTCTTAGTATGCTCTGTGGTTGCAGCTTAGTCTGATCTTCTACATCAGAAAAGAATTTCTCCCTAGTGCTTGAGGATCATTGTTGGTTGCTGTTGCTGAAAGACAGTGTGATACTGTGAGAGTGCAATTTGGAAAGGTTCTGGCTAAGGAAAGACTTGGTATTTAAGCGTGTCCATTGTGACCCACCTCTCTTTCCTGGGAACCCTCTTGGTGCACTGTTTACAGCTGATTTATACTATTCCAAAGATACTGCTTATCGTGATAAGGTTCTGAGCAAGATCCAAGATGTCAGTGCCAAAATTTGATATGGAGAAGTTTGACGGGTCTAATGATTTCAGGCTATGGAAGGTGAAAGTTCAGGCATTGCTAGGTCAGCAAGGCCTTGCAGAGACTTTGGAGGACCCAGGATCATTACCTGAGGACAAGAAGAAGGAGATGATGGTCAAAGCACTGAGTACAATACAGTTGAGTCTTGCGGACAATGTTCTGCGAGAAGTCATGGATGAAAAAACTACTGATTCACTATGGAAGGCTTTGGAAGAAAAATATTCTGTAAAGACCCTGTCCAACAAGCTTTATAAAAGGAAGCGACTGTACACGTTCAAATATTCAGGAGGAAAATCAATGCAAGAGCATATAGATGATTTCAATTGGATGATCTCCGATGTTGGAGCAGCTGGAATTAAAGTTGAATATGTCGATCAAGCCATGATCTTGTTGACTTCACTACCTCCGTCCTATGATAATTTCTGTGATACCATACTTTATGGTAGATCTTATATCTTAGTGAAAAATGTCAAAGAATCATTGATGGTAAAGGAACATCAGAAGTTAGCATCCGGATCCAGTGCCGAAAGTCCTGCAGATGGGTTGTTCGTGACAAGAGGGCGTAGTCAAGAAAGAGGATCTGGAAGCAAAAGCAAGAGAAGATCAAAGTCCAAAAAGCACAAATCTATAAAGTGATTTCATTGTCACCAGACGGGACATATCAGAAGAAATTTCCCAGAAAGGAAAGAGAAATCAGGAGATTCTGCCAACATAACAATTGATTGTTCTAATGATAGTGATGTTGATGCTGGTTCAGCCTTGACAGTATTCACAGATGACATCGAAAATGAGTGGATCCTGGATTCTGGTGCATCTTTTCACATGACACCTAATTGAAGCTCTTTCTCATCCTATAAAAAGCGGGAAGGAAAAGTTAGATTGGGAGATAATAGAATTATTCCAATTGCTGGTGAAGGAGATGTGCAAGTCAATTTGAATGATGGTACTAAAAGGACGTTTCAAGCATGGCATGTACCAGAATTGGGTAGAAATCTGATCTCGTTGAGTGCCCTTAACAATTGGGGGTACAAGTTCATTGGAGAAGGTGGTTTCTTGAAGGTATTCAAAGACTCAATGGTGGTATTGAAAGGAAAACTACGGGGCGGGATCTATCTATTGCTAGGAAGCACAGTTGATGGAACTGCTACTGTTCTATCCTCTAAAAGAAACAATGATGCTACACGATTATGGCATATGCGGCTTGGTCATATGAGTGAAAAAGGAATGACCGTACTTGCTGGCAGAGGCTTATTGAAAGGTTTGAAGAATTGCAAACTTGGTTTCTGTGAAAATTGTGTATTTGGAAAGCAGAAACGGGTGAAGTTCAATTCTGGCAACCACAACAGTAAGGCGATATTGGAGTATGTCCACTTAGATGTTTGGGGTCCAGCCCCTGTTAACTCCTTAGGTGGAGCTCGCTATTTTCTTACTCTGATAGATGATTATTCAAGGAAAGTCTGGATTTATTTCCTGAAGAAAAAAGAAGAGGTGTTCAACAAATTTAAACAATGGAAGGTCATGGTCGAGAAGCAAACCGGGCAGTCAGTCAAGAGACTAAGAACTAACAATGGCAGAAAATTTTGCAACAAAGAATTTGCAGAGTTCTGCAAAATTGCTAGTATAGTGAGGCACCATACTGTACCAGGAACACCACAGCAAAATGGAGTTGCAGAACGGATGAACAGAACACTTCTAGAGCGTGCAAGATGCATGTGAATTAACGCAGCACTTCCCAAATCATTTTGGGCTGAGGCAGTCAATATAGCTATATACCTGGTAAACAGATCTCTATCAACTGCTATTGATCTAAAGATTCCACAAGAGGTATGGTCCGGTCGACCCGTAAGCTATTCTGATTTGAAGATATTTGGTTATCCTGCACATGCCCATGTGAGTGATGGTAAACTTGAGGCAAGGGCAAGAAGGTGTATATTTCTAGGATATGCACGAGGGGTGAAAGGCTACAAACTGTGGTGTACAGAAAAGGCAAGTTCACCTAAAATCATTGTCAGCAGAGATGTCATTTTTGACGAGGCGACAATGCTAAATCAGAAAAGGGAGTCTAGCTTAGATGAGGCAGAGACAGATCATGGTGCTAAGAAGCAGGTGGAGCTAGAGATTGACTGTGGGAAAGTAAAGCAAGAAGATCAACCAAGTACTTTAGGAATTGCTCAACCTGAAGTGGAACAACAAGATGAACCTGACTGTGAGGAGACTAGTAAACCAACCAAAGAAGTAGAACCATACAGTATTGCTACTGGCAGAGAAAGATGAGAAATCCAGAAACCAAAAAGATATCTGGATTCTGCTGCCTATGCACTTGACTCATTAGATGCAGATCCTATAGCCTTTGCTTTGGCTATGGCGGATGGTGCAGTTGGAGATGAACCATGTACCTACCGTGATGCAGTAGAAAGTAAGGAGTCAAAAGAGTGGCTGATAGCAATGAATGAGGAGATTGAGTCTCTTCAGAAAAATCATACGTAGGAGCTGGTACAACTTCCAAAGGGGAAAAGAGTAGTTGGCTGTAAATGGGTCTACAAAAGGAAAGAAGGAGTCCCTGACATTGAACCTTCTAGGTTCAAGGCGAGACTGGTAGCAAAAGGTTATACTCAGAAGGAAGGTATTGACTTCCATGAATTATTCTCTCCTGTTGTGAAGCATAGCTCTATTCGAATCCTATTAGCTATTGTAAGTACATTTGACTTGGAGCTAGAACAGCTTGATGTGAAGACGGCGTTCTTACATGGTGAGCTAGAGGAGCAGATCTACATGAGTCAACCAGAGGGGTTTGTAATTTCTAATAAGGAGGACCATGTTTGCTTATTGAAGAAGTCATTGTACGGCTTGAAACAGTCTCCAAGGCAGTGGTACAAAAGGTTTGATGCATTTATGATTGATACTGGATATAATAGAAACCAATATGATAATTGCATCTACTCTAAGGAGTTTCCAGATGGTTTGACGATTTATCTGTTGTTGTATGTAGATGATATGCTAATTGCAGCTCGCAACAAGGTTGAAATTAGTATGTTGAAAAATCAGTTGGGAAAAGAGTTTGAGATGAAGGACTTGGGTGTGGCACGAAAAATTCTTGGAATGGAGATTCGTAGGGAGCGGAGTAGTAGCAAGTTGTGCTTGACGCAACAAAATTACATTATGAAAGTGTTACAACGCTTCAATATGGATTAGTCCAAACCAGTTAGCACTCCGTTAGCTACACATTTTAAGTTGTCTTTGAAGGAATGTTCGAAAACTGAGGAGGAGGTGGAGCACATGTCTCGTATTCCTTACTCTAGTGCAGTTGGTAGTCTTATGTATGCCATGGTGTGCACTAGACCGGATCTTTTACATGCAGTAAGTGTGGTAAGCAGGTTTATGAGCAAACCTGGAAAGACACATTGGAAAGCTGTGAAATGGATCATGAGATATCTGAGAGGATCCACTGATGTCTGTTTGGTGTTTGAAGGTCAGAAGAACCATGGAGTTGTGGGTTATGTAGATTCTGATTATGCAGGTGACTTGGATCAAAGGAGGTCATTGACAGGCTATATCTTTACAGTCTTTGGATGTACTATTAGCTGGAAAGCGACATTGCAATCTACAGTTGCATTGTCAACTACTGAAGCTAAGTATATGGCATTAACTGAGGTTGTCAAAGAGAGCATTTGGGTGCATGGTCTTTTGGATAGTCTCGGGTTGAATCAAAATGTACCAGTTGTACATTGTGATAGTCAAAGTGCCATTCATCTGGCCAAAAACCCAGTCTATCATGAAAGGACAAAACACATTGATGTTAGACTTCATTTTGTCAGAGAAAGTATCAGTAATAGTACTGTTGCAGTTCAGAAGATAGCCACAGCTGAAAACCCAGTTGACGTGATGACAAAACCATTGCCAAGTGACAAGTTTAAGCATTGCTTAGGCTTGGTCAATATTTGCGAATATTAAAGGACGTTGCAAAATGCAAGCCAAGGTGGAGAGTTGTCAGAACGTGGCTTGCTCATTGCAAGGTCCACAACTTTTCTCTTTCCAACTCAATATGAGTTGTACCTCCACCGAGAAAGTATCTTTGCATACCTGCATAATTATTGCACAAAGCCTGAAGGCCTCCTATAAATAGAGGGAGGTATCAAACCGTGATATGCACATTAGCTGAAGCATTCAGCAATATTAGAAGGAGCACTTCTTAGCTTCTTGCAGTGTGAGAAAAATAGAGAGTGTGTGTAAGAAAATTCCAAGAGTATAGTGTGAGTATACACTGGGGTTTTGGATATATTCTCTAGATCTCTGTAATACTACTAGTTGTAGTAGAAGAGAGTCACACTGGGGATACACTATATTGTAATTACTCTTTAAATATAGTGGAATATTTTCGGAGTTTGGCCCGTGATTTTTCCCTCAAAATTACTGGAGGGTTTTCCACGTTAAAATTTCGGGTGCAGTTCTCTCAATTTATTCTTGTTGGTGTGAATACCAAAAGTGGGTCCTACTACGAAGTATAATTCACATGCTTTATTTATCCATTACTCTCCGTAATATTTTGGGCACGCTTCCGCTCACATCCATAAAGTGTTTATTACACTTGGGGTGTAACCGACTCTGATGATGATACCATAACAATTTGGTAATTAATATCTTTATATAATTAATTGATATTTAGCATAATGAGAATTAGTTATATATTCTAATTTTAGATCGAATTTTGATTCACTAATTAAGAAAATAATATCATATAATTCTATACAATATTAAATTTTCTACATCAGTATGCATGATTTGCTTTGGGAAATAAGAGAATATCAAACAGAAATTTTGTTTATAAACTGAGGCAACCTCTAGCCCGAGCAAATTAAGGGGACCTTTTCTAAAAGGACCTAGATTCACCAAGGAACGTTTGGCTCTATGTAATTTTTGCGATTCATTTGGACTGAAGTTACACTGTACTCCATCTTTGAAGATAAGAGACACGGTTTGAATAGAATATAGCAAAATTCCCTTCATTCATATTAAGAAAAAGGTGGAGGTGGCATCAAATGAATTTGTTTGCACTCATAAGAAAGATGAGCATTTGCAGTTACTATTTGCACTTTAACATGTACTTCAATTTAGTGGAGAAAGACTGTCTTTCTCTTCAATCATGAAAGGTGAAGTGATAAAATTAGGGAATTTAATTTGCTTTTTCTAAAGAATTGACTTTACCTATGATGTATGTGTGCTGTATATTGCATTGATGTATTTATGAATATAATAGTGTGTCAGGTAGGTTGAAACCAGCCAAACAAAATCATAATCATAAAAGAGAATAGTATTCATGAATTGTTTTACCGGAAAAGATCAAAGTTTTCATGAATGGCACAAATTGGCAACTATAAAGTAAGAGATAACTGCAGGGGAAGAGGGTGGAGAGTTAAGTCTTCAATGTGTTTCTTGCTGTTTTTTGTCAAAAATGTTCTTTGCTGTTTTAACTAGACTTTTGTTTCTTCTTTTGCAAATTCGATCTTTTGCATTTGCTGCACAATCTTCTCCTTATCAGATTCAGATGGTTGGACCTGAAAAATGCTGATGGGATGACTTATATAATGAAGTTGCAATGGAGCCGTAGAATGCTTTGGATGTCTATCTGACCAAGGGGTGGAATGGATCTCTTAGGGACAATAATCTGAGGAATGGTAGTGTAGTTAGGTTCCAAGTGTCGGCTGGAAATGAGAGGTTAGTTATGGCTGAGATTGTCCATGTGTGATGTTTTTCGTAGTTTTCTTCCATTTTGGGTGCAATGTAATGGGTTAAACGATGTCGACTGTTTTGTCCACACTAAGCCAATGCCAGAACGTTTTATTCTCCAAGGTTCTGATGCTTCTGATTATTGAGGGTATTATTTGAATTGATAGAAATTATGCTAATGTTATCTATTTAGTTTTATAGATCTACCTATGTGATTGTAAGTGTTTCTCATAACTGCAAAGTTTGTTCTATAACAGATATTATGCGACCTTCACCCCAATATTTTAGCTTTACATTAAACTTGGAAATTCCATATTATCCAATCAAAGTAGCATCTGTCACATTAAAATGACTTTAAAAATTTTATGAAAATAATTGTGAAGCTTTGTTATCTCCTTACTGTTTTATCAAGGTAAAAAATGATAGTAATAATAATAATAATGTCCTATAGAGCTTGGTGAGTACTAATTGAAGGGAAAGTTTTCTAAGTCAATGGTGTCATCCTAAGCAACTGATGGGATTTCCTCTGGTAGTTTTGTCTTCATTTTCCATGAAACATGTTTTTAGTTTTCTGAACTTGAACAAGGGTTGCAGTTTAAATACAAAATAAAGTTGGTTGTATCTTATTTTAACTAAAGTAATTCTAACTAATGTGATTATATCACGATCAGAAAATTTCTGTGACAGGGCAAATGGTTTGAAAGACTTATGATTGTCACATAATTTATCAGAATAAAATTTCATTTCAAAATTATATACACATTTCCTTGATGTGATTAGAACTTGAAAAGTCTAAAATAAACACAATTGTACAGTGATCTATAAAGGAACACACCATATTATGAAAGGGAATTAATTTTGTCAAAGGAAAAGATTCACTTTGAGATTTATCTCCTTCCTGTTTATCTCCTTTTGATACAAGCAAGTTTCAATGATCTAGACTTCAGCTTTTGCAATCCAATTTTCAGCATTTCTACTAGGGAGGACCTAATACAATTATGAATAATAACAAAATGATAACCATAAGGTGATTGCCATGTTTTAGTCATAAATGTGAAATGCATGCTTGCACAATCAATGAGGATCTATGCTTAACGATTATGTATTCCCAACAGGTTTTAGTTCTTCATCAAGTTTTGGTAGCATGTAGTTGTTTTGAGCCAATATTGTTTTATAGACTTAAGCATTCTATCAGTTTAATTTGGATTCATACTGTACCTAATATTTTTTTATGAATTTTTTTTATGCTCATGTTGTAACTAATATCCCTTAAGGAAAATAAAAATAACTTGATTGCATTACATTATTATGATTTATTTATATAACATATTATTATGATGATTATTACTTCAATTATATCATCCATTTTACATTAAATCTAATTAACATCCCCATACATCGTACACGCTATTACTCTATTGTAATTTAAAGGAGGTCGTAAATTGAAAGGTATATAGCGGAGAGGGAAAGTGCAAATCAGACGAGAGTAAAGGCATCTGACAGGAAACAGCAATAACGTGTGAATAGAGAGATGCAGCATAAATCACGCTGGTAAAAGCTTATGAGAGGGGGAAAAAAGGTTGAAAGAGAAACTAAGAAGAAAAGAGGAGCAAAAGTACGTCCGATCAAAGACAGAACAAAACCGTGTGGGTCACAGACTCACAGCTAGCATGACTTCCTTACGAAGGAAAAACGTTATCTGTATAATTCTAGGAGACATTTTTTAATGAATATTTAAAATACTATATGAGGCCTTTAAATATTACTTTAGAGAGTAGATTATATATATATATATATATATATATATATATATTGTCTTTTCAACTAAAGTTTAAGAAGCATTTTAATTGGAGTGTCTCCTAATAAATATATCTCAGAGAACTGTACTCATTTGTTGTAGCCAGTTCTCAAGTAATTATATGCACCATCAGTAATTCATTATTATTATCAACTTAATTGGTTTGACTTCAAACGTTGGAAGCTATTAGGAACTGGGAAGGAATGAAGGAGGAAGCAGCAGTACAAACTGCAAAGAAATAAAGCATGGGTCAGTCCGGACCACACGGAATGAAGGAGGAAGCAGCAGTACAAAACCGCGTGCATGGGTCTGCCCGGACCACACGGCAGTATAGCGTGGCCCAGCATCTTAATAAGCTACGTACAATCAAGTTCCCATTTGTGAAACCACACCACGACCTTGTGAGTTGTAATCCAGACTTCAGCTTTTGCAATCTAATTTTCAGCATTTGTACTAGGAAGGACCAAATACAATTCTGAAAAATAATAAAGTGATAACCATAAGGTGATTGCCATGTTTTAGTCATAAATGTGAAATGCATGCTTGCACAATCAATGAGGATCTATGCTTAATGATCATGTATTCCCAACAGATTTTAGTTCTTCACCAAGTTTTGGTAGCATGTAGTTGTTTTTGAGCTAATATTGTTTTATAGACTTAAGCATACTAACAGTTTAATTTGGATTCATGTTGTAACTAATTTTTTTTATGCCTTTTTTTTATGCTCATGCTGTAACTAATATACCTCAAGGAAAATAAAAACATAACTTGATTGTATTACATTACTATATATGATTCATTTATATAACATATTATTATGATAATTATTACTCCAATTATATCATCCATTTTTTCATTAAATCTAATTAACATTCTCATACATTGCACGGGTTAATACATTAGTATGGTGATTATTTGTTTTGTCTTTTTTCACGACTCACTATATATATGCTACAAACTAATTTTGCATTCATTTTACTACATATTTTATGAGAGAGATAGATAAAAAAAAGTCAAACAGAAATGCAAGATGTCAAGGGTACTTAGTGAATTTAAGCCATAAAATGCTAGCAAAAAGGAGTTCTTGTCATCCATATTCTAAGAACAATCAAGAAGGAGGAAGGTGATTATCAAGAAGGAGAATATTTCCTAAGTAAATTTGATAATTTCAATTCGATCCATTTTCATTGCAAGAAATGCATGGAATACCAACAGTGTTATCAAAGGGTTTTCCAATGGGTTCTTATTATACCAACGTGTTTACCGATGGAAACGGGCCATCAATTTTTTGTCCATTGACAAAATATTACCAACTAGTATGCATACGGGTCAGTAATTTTTTATGGATTTACCGACAGAGAAAAATGAAAATCAGTTGGTACAAGTGTACTAAAGGTATCACTGATGTTGTTACATAAATAATATTACTGAAAGGATTTCTTAATTTTACCATCAAGTTTTTAAAAAATTACAAGAATCTTTATTAATTTTTACTGATAGGTTAATATTTTTTAAAATGTTTAATTTGAAAATGCAATTTATTTCCGATGGGTTAACCAGTCGATAATGTTTTAATAATTTTTTTTAATAACTGATTGCATTGCCATGTGTAGCTCATCCATATAAACTATGGATTGTTTGATATTTGTTTATTTTTAAAGTAATATTAAGTAAGAAAATAATAAAATAATAATAAAATAAACAAACTTATGAAATAAATAAATAAAATATCAAAATAAAATAAATACAAAGTGCGATAAAGTAAAAAATATCCAAAATGAAATTAAAAAAAAGCTAGATAAAGATTAGCTAAACTCCTCGTCATTGGCGTTGTCGACAGCATTGTCATAGACCTATTGGAGTCGTCTGCGTCATTAGATAGTGAAGAGCCCTAAAAAATAGAGGAGAGTGGCATTTGGGGGAGTTTCTTCTTGCCGGAGCATGCATGTCATTGAAGAAGCTCATCACATCAGCAATGATCTTCTTCTACATCATCTTAAATTTAATCTCTTCTTTCTTCGCCTTCTCCTCTTGCTGCTACTGTTCCACTGCTACTCATCCTGTTGCCTACTCTTGGAGCTGCTGAAGGAGTTGTGCTTATTGCTCCTGTTGTTGTTGGATGAGATGTGCCTGTTGTTGTAGCTCCTGATTGAGGGCATGCACAAATGTTCCCTCAGGGCATCATCTCCAGTAGCAAACCCAATGGCGGAGGATGGGGATCTACTATTAGGGTAGTACCCAATCCCATACATGCGACCCTTATAAGGGTCGCCGACCGCCTGGACCCGAACATGCATCTTCCTCATTTGGAGGAGGAAGGATATCGGTACCGAACCCAGTCTCAACCACTTTGGTTTGATACTGGGTCTGCGCCTGCTCCTTTAGGTTTGTAAAATCACGCTACCAATATATATATATACATATAAAGCACATTGTAAATAATAATTATGACATAAATGAAAAAAGTATTTAGAAAGATGTCCGAATTCAAGCTTACATAAGTGGCCTTAAAGCGAGGATCTACCCATACCTCTCCAGTCTCCCCTCGATCGCTGCTCACTCTTTCAGGTGTGAGTCTCTCGAAACAGCTCTCCTTGGGTCAGAGTACAATTTAACTCCCTCGATTGCACAAACATGTATAATAAAATAATAAAAACATAGTATTTGCCACAATTCAAATGTAGTAAATTAACATTTACTAATATATTAAATGTATAAAGATTAAATATTTACCAGACGCTTATGGGTCCCCTTCGGGGTGCTCAACCCACCCTGTATGTAGCAAACCGCTTTTTGGTTAGGCTCGATTTGTCTTGCCATTGTCAGACTTATCCTTGAAGGTCGGTTTGGAGACCTAGTGGCGTCACAGCTCACTAAGGGTGGCATCATTCAACCACGAGCTATTCATATGGCCCATTGTGGACATCATGGAAAATGTCTCGCAACGCTTGGAGGACCTAATCTTCCAAACCCTATTAACAGTGGGCTCATACTTAGGTAAAATGTAGAACACCCTTTGCATACACAAAACTCACAACACATACATAGTCATAAGCATATAATTAATATAAACCTATTTTAACAAAAGCGAGTAAATAATATAATTACCTTCTACTCTTCCCGCTACATCTCTTGGGATGTCAACCCAAGTGGGCCATGGGTGGTTTTACATACTATATATAACCTCCGTGATCCAATGGTGTCCCTCAGCAAATGGATCAAAGCTATTACATAGATAAACAAAATTAAAAACAATGAAAATATTTTAAATATTATATGTAATGCAAAATTAGAATATTATAGAAAACATGTTTAAACTTACCTACCTTTTTCGCCTAACCTAATCTGGCGGAGTAGTTTACCATTAGGCCCAAGTGGCCTATCATCTAAGTCGAGGGGCCTCCCATCTAGGTTCCATGTCTGTGACCCATGAAAGGAATCAGGACTCTGATAAGATGCGGGGACTAGGAGTCGGAGCAGTGATAGGGCCAGCGAAAGGGTCACTGCTGTGGATGGGTTATCAGTGGAAATAAGGCAGAGGTAAGGCGCCAACATACCTAGGAGTGGGTATCATTGTAAAGGGAAGAATCCTAAAAGGAGAGGTTGGGATGGCAAAGGCAGAGGTGAAGGTAGTGGAAAGGGCGGTGGTAGGTAAATTGACCTTCCGAGGTTGGCTTTGTCTTTACCAACCATAATGAAATAATTAAACAATCCATAAAAAGTATTAATTACATCGGTAAATTTAAAGTAATAATTTCAAAACATTATTGCATATAATATTTAACACCTTAGTTAATCTCAGCTTAAATTAAGAGCTTTCGTCCTCATATATTTCAGTGCAACCATAGACATATAATCTTTTAACGACATCAAATTATTATTTTCAAACACATTCAATTATTGGTCTTTAAATTTTTTTAATGTAGTGACTTTTTAATATTATTTCCCTAACAAAAATTTTAACAACATCTTTGCTTAACTTAGGAGCTTCCTTTATCATATGTTTCAATGCAACCCTAAGCCATAAGCATCTGATTTTTTAAGACGTCAAGTTATTACTTTCAAACACTTTCAATTGGTCTTTAAATATTTTTAATACAATTACTTTTAATCTTTTTTCCTAACAAAAATTTTAATAAAATTTAGACAGCATCTCTGGTTAAATTAGGAGCTTTCGTCATTAGATATTTCAGTATATTCAACTATCATAGATATTATTAAAGGTCAACAACATAAAAGACATAGTTAAACAGTTACATATTAACAATTACATACAATTCATATAATCTTAAAAATCATTGTAGAGTGCATCCCCCTATAACTCTACAACATGCATTTTGCAATCTCTATAAACACAAAGAATCTCATAACAAATAATATAAACTAGTCGGGAAAGGACCTCTACGCCCTTCCCCCCAATAATGCAATCTCCATTTCCTACAACTGTATCCTGAAAAACATAAGGCTCTATCCTATATACATATTAAAACATATAAATAACAAAGATTTTGTTGCTAACCTCAATTGTAGTTGGAAAAAAACAAAGAATGCGAAAGCTCCCTGTGTGCAACCAAATTCAATCCTGAAAATCTAATAAGGCCAAATATTTAAGTTTACACACTTATAAACATTTATACATATAAAACATAAAACAAAATAAGGAAAAAATGGCAAACCGCTCTCAATGTCAATATGTCAGTAGTACCGCCCTCCAGCACAACACCTACATTAAAACAACAACAACAATAATTATTCTCTAATGTAATAAAATACAACACCATGGGCACCCCTAAACTAATGGAAAAACTAAACAAAAAAAACCGATTAAAATGCTCAGCAACGCTCCTAGATTGTAATGGCGGTCTCTGTTTTGTGAACGGATCGGAGCTCTAGGAGCAGTGGATAATGTCAAAGAAGGGCGGCGGTGGTGGAGGAGAAGAGAGAGAGAAAGAGAGAGAGTAACAAGAAGGAGAAATGGGGAAGAAGGAATCACAGTTTTAGAATATTTGCAGTTTACCATTAGTAACCATTATCGATTAGTATTTGGAAAATCCAAGAGTTGCATGCTAATGTACAAAATTTTTAAAAACCATCGGTAATATTAAAATTTAAAAATTTACAAAAATATTATATATATATATATATATATATATTTCGATTGACCATCGATAGACCCATCGGTATATATAATAAAAAATTAAAAAATTGAAAATATAGGAAAAATATTTTTCTTTTAAACACCTGTCGATAGAGTTAATAAAAAATATATTGAAAAATTAAAAAAATTTAATAACCTGTCGGTATACTTGTCAATAATTTAAGGAAACAACAAATAGAAATAAAATGTTAACATTTGTTAGTAATTTAAGAAGAAAAATAAAACAAAATATTAAACACCTTGTCAGTAGACCTATCAATAAGTTTATCACGCCACGTGGCACGTGCAAGTACCGACGGGCTAAGAATTACTTTTGTAATGGTAAACCCATCAATACACCCATTGAAAATTGTGCACGTCATGTGGCGCACAGTGATGCCATTAACTACTGACAGGTTTATCGATGAGTTGTCATGCAAATTGATTATCAAAAGTTTAATAATGCAAAAAATACGACAACCTATCGGAAATCCCATTAGTAACTACCGACGAATGCATACCCATCGATATTTACCGTCCATATCTCGCGGATTTCTAGTAGTGTTTGTTTTGGAGTTATAATAAAACAATCGTAGATGCAATATTGACTTTGCCCGGTTGTCAATTTTTTTTTTTTTTGAGTAATGCTTGATTGGTTTGAAAGTATGCATTTTGTTTGTGGTTTTAAGTTGAGGTACGTTAAAATATTTGAGTTTAAATAATTTTATAATTTAAGAATTGATATTTATTATTATTATTATTCCTTATGATGATTTAGTATACATATATAATTAGTCGTTTAGTACTAACATTTTGAATTTCATCACAATCAATACTAATGTTTTTTTACTATTGCTTTTGTATCATTCTAAGATCATCATATTTGAAAAATATATTAAATTATTTAAAGTAAACATATGGCTATTGATATCTAATATATCTCTACACAAAATGCACTAAATGACATTAAAATTTTAAAATAGCATTTTTAGTCTTCAACATGCACTGAAACTTTGAATACATATATAAAATAGGAATATATATTAAGAACATAAACTTATTTTTCGAAAGAGATTATTTGTAGAATCGGATGTTTTACATTTCACTCCATTGCATTTTCCATTGTTTCATTTTTATTGCTTATATAACCAAATTATCTTATTAGTTTCATTCTATTTCTGAATACATTTCAGATTCATCACAATTATTATATATTATTTATTGGATTTAGTTCAACTTTTAAATAATGAAGAAAATAATATTTCATGAATCTATAAAATTTTAAATTTTGTATACCATTGTACTATCACAATATTAAATCTTAAATATTAAAGAAAGAATAAAATTTAAAATTTTGTATCATTATAATATCAACCCAATTGAAAAATATAAATGATTTTAAATAAACTCTTAACGATTGATATATGAGATATGTTTATGCAATTAGCACAATCAGTGGTTGGGATGTAGATTTATATTATGGTTAAGTATGCTTAATCATATTTATATTTATATATATTATTTGATTTTTAAAATTAATGGCAATCAGTTGTCAAGTATTTGTTGTTTAAGTTATGAATCGACAATTAAAATGAAAAAGTCTTAATTTGATTTTGGCCGAATTATCTATTTGATATTTTATATTTGAGAGTTTAAATATATTCAAATAATGAAAATATATGTACTGAGACATCAAATATAGTTTATAAGGAATTATTCAGAAATTTATCTTTAAGTATTTTGTCCCATTTTGTTTATATATATTATACAATAATTTACTTATAGTGCTTGTTGCACTCGCGTGAGTCGTCTTTTGTTTCGATCTAATTTTTCAATATACAATTTTCTTTTGAAAGTGAAGTTTTCTTTGGAAAAAGAAAATAAAGGTAGAGACACTATGCCTAATCAGTGGAAACAATTTTTCAGCAGCCATTTGTTTTAAGATTTGAAATTATGTTCTTATGAATCATATTCTTGAGAAAAATAATCCTGAGAATGTTCTTTCTGGATATTTTAAACAAATTATTTGTTTAGCATTAAATATTTTTAGAATTATTTGTTGAAATTTTCATGAATAAATTTAAAATTTATTTGTGTGATAATAAATATTCATGGAAATATATGCCATAATTTCTAAAATACCCTTAACATATTTATTATTGTTATAATCCAAAATGAAAATTATATTTCTAAAAAAAATATAAATTCAAAGATATTTCTCGATCAATATACAATTAATAATCAATATTTTAAAATTTATTCATTTCATCTAAATCTAATAATCAAATAAAATGTTAAAAAATAACAACTAAAATTACACTTCCAAAAAAATCATAAATTGATCAGTATTTTTTTGTCCTGGTCCAAGAGTTATGAGGTTTATACGAGACGGATTGATCCACGGACTAGCAAGTTTATGCGGGGTGGACACAGAACAGTTTAAATTGAAGTCCATATATAAAACGGACCAGCTTGGTCCTGCCTGTTTAACTATAGCCCGTCGTGGGCTAGGTTAAATGGACCGGACCAGCTCGCATACCCACATCTTCTATAGGTCAGAGGATGGAAATCACAAATCTCTAAGTCATGCTATTTCCTTCCTTGTCCCATCAATCAATTGGTAACAAGATAAGTCATAGAACCATTGAACTCCTGCTGCCACACCATGCAAGTCCTAGGCTAGTCTATCCGCACAATTGTTTAACTGCTTGCATGCATGCTGTAATATAATTCAACTTGCCAATTCATTCTAACCAATTGATGCACTTAATCCCACAACGATCTACCAGAGTGGATGTTGGGAACTCCTAATGTTAACACGTGGTATGCACAGTACCTGGAATCAATCTCAACAATGACTTATGGTTAATCCCAACTCTTTTCCTAGTCGCAACCCCCACATATGACATTCCATAATTCAGCCATTGTGATAGAGCAAAGAAAGCAACTAGAAACCTACCTTCGTGACTGCTAACGATTCCTCATGCAGGCTGCAAAATATAATTAGTCTCTAGCTGAGGAAAGAGCCATCCGTGGTTATTTAATTTTAAACTAACTGAAGGGAGGAGTAGTACCCTAATTAATAAATTTGCCTCAGATGCAAGGTTGGAATTCTCTAATCGATCCATCTGTAGGGATGCTCATGAATTGATGACCTTTCACTTCAGAGATGTCATTGTTGACTGAAAACTATAAACTCAATACATGTCACTAAAGACTTCCTGATTCTTTCAACATCATCGCAACCAAAAAATTGGCCATTGGCACTACATTTTTCATCTATGTGATGTTTGTATTTGAGAGATTTTGTAGCTTTTTGTCTTAGTCAACATAAACAATGCTCCTATAGGAGATTAAAATTTTCATGAAACCTGTGCCAAATGGAAGCTAAGAAAGAGGAATTGCAGCAGGTTAAATTTCAGAAATTTTCACTCTTCATGTGCTTCCAATAAAGATACAAAGTTAGATCAATTGCTGCTACAGGAGGTTTATTTTTGTAAACTTTATGGATTTACTTGAGGGACCGAATGACGTTATTAGATTATGATATTTTATAGACAAGTAATTTAATATCCCTAGAGCGGTTTTATGAAATTTCATGAACTTTAGAAGTGCAAAACTATATATAGGATGTAAAAGGTTGCGAAACGAACAGGACAATAAATTGAGATTAAACTCAAATAACATGTAATGGAGCCCAGATTGTTAATACTACTCATGAGGTACTTAATCTTTTGCTGCTCATGAAATACTAGCACTTTGTGTGTAACAACATTCAAAATAATGCTTTGAGATCATTTATAGTCTAGAGCATTATATATTTACGTAATCTCTCATTTTCATGATGTTGTTATGTTCATAGTCCAACAAAACTGAAGCATCATTATTGATGATTCATTATTGGTGATGAAGTAATATATATTTTCAATTCTTCTCTGGCCTCTTCATCACTTGTAGCAATGGCATTGGTGGACAATTTATAAGGGAATATGAAATAATTAACATGGGTACCAGATTCAAGAGAATTATAAAATGATTCTTCTAGCTTTGCATCATCTTAACTTATATCAATGTGATTTTTGAAATACCCTTCTTTTTGTTTGCTGCCAACATGGTGCATCAGGGTTTTAGATGTGGTTCTTCTCCACTAATTGTTCAAATTGATGAAGTGATCCAAACACTATTAGATCAAGTTCAAAATATACAAGAAAAGAAAAAGTAAATGCAAGTAAATAAAGTGAAAGAAACACTCTCAAACCAAACTAAGATAAAGAGAACAATGCATTAATGGGTAAATTATAAGGTGGACCTCATATATTTAGGTCCACCATAGACCCCCTATTATTAGCCATATGATGAATGTCATTTTTGTTAAATCGGTTTGATCCAATAATCAATAAATGGGGGGGTTATGATGGACCCAAACAAATGAGGTCCAACATAAAACCCAGTTGCATTAATGATGTGCCAATGAAATCATGGTGATAAGTTTGGGTTTAGTAGTGCTTCAGGGTTGTGGTTCACTTGTTGATAACATGACAAGTTAATCGTATCAAGTGTTATGCATATGACTATGCTGATTAAATAATTGTTTAATATTAATGAGTTAAATGATTTTGAATTAATACTAATTTCTCGTGTGTTTATGATTTACGTCTCAAGACATGGATGATTTTTTTTTCTTCAGTTTTTCCAATAACAAAATGAACTGAGAATAACTCTGTTAGAAACTGAGATTTGCTATTATTGTTGAAAACTGGAGTTAAAAAATTGTGAATGTGTTATGAAATGTTATAAACCAATACTCAAAAAGTTGTAAACGAGTATATAAAAGTTTGTAAACTAGTATACAAAAGTTGTAAACCAATTGAGGACACATACTAAACAGGTTCAAGATTAAATGTGAAACTATATGCAAAAAGGTTATAAATCAGTATGCAAAATGTTATAAACTTGTATATAAAAAGTTGTAGACCTATACACAAAAAGTTGTAAACCAATTTAAAATTAAACAAGATGCACGATAATAATATAAAATTGAATGTTCTGAATTTTATATGTATTGTAAGAATGTTTTATGAATTAGATTTATTTATTGCTACTTTTAAAATTACTTCAATTTTAGTTCTTCAATCAACGCTATTAAGACATAAGTTGACAAAAATCGTGAAATTTGATTTTTCAGGTGTTTGTGGTTTATACATGGATGATTATTATTTTTTTTCCATTTTTTAGCAACAAAACATACTGAAAATGACTCTGCTAGAAGTTGAGAGTTGCTGTTATTGTTAGAAACTGAAGTCAAAAAATTGTAAATGTGTGTTACGAAATGTTATAAACCAATACCCAAAAAGTTACAAACTAATTGAGAACACATACTAAACATATTCAGGATTAAATGAGAAACCATATGTAGAGAGGTTGTAAACCAATATGTAAAAAGTTGTGAATCTATATGCAAAACATTGTAAACCTGTACACAATAGTTTGTTCATATGTTTAGTATTAATTGTAAATCGGTTTCTAGCAATAACAACAAATCTTAACAAGTTGAAGTAACATTACTTTTTCTTTTTCTTTTCTTTGCTTGTCCAAATTACCCCTTCGTATTCCATGGCCTATATATATGCTAAATTTGTTGTTTATCTTGGTGTAAGTAATTGGTGTAAGTATTGTGATGGTTGTGTGTCATTCCTCTATATCATGGTGCCTTTACAAAGCATACGCTTTTTGGTCTCACTCAACACCCATTTCCTTAACCTTATTTGCAAAATTGAATGTTTAAGCCAAACCAATGTGCATGCCAGACATGGAAGGATGAATTCCTTTATGTCTTGGCTTTAGAACAAAGTTGATTTCACCTCATTTGCATTTTTAGAACTCGAGTTATGCAAGAATATTTACTAGTTGGTTTGTCAAAAAATTTCTAAAGATGACTTAATTTTGAAAATTTATGAGTTTTGCTACAAAATTTGGTTTCAGTGATTACTTTGGGAGTGTGTTCATTATCGAGTTAAATTTCCAAAAAAAGTATTTTCATTCTGAACTATTTAGTATTACTTGGTTTTCATAATTTTCTGTGAACCTAGTCTTGCAAGATCAAAATTTCAGCATCTGCTTATCTCGTGTTTGTGTGCTTTTGTGTTACATCAACCAACCATTATCAACAATCACATATTCAATCATCGTTTTGAACAATAAACATCTTAAGGACATGTGAGTCATCAAACACGTATTACACATAACACTTGGAAGTTTTGCCATCATAACACTAGTTCAAGGTAGGTATTCTAACCATGAGACGGGGTTACAAGCCAAAACACTTGTAGATAAACCGAGACACGGTGCCTATAAAGTTTGTTGAGGCATCTCTCTCAGGCTCCTCCCTCTCTAATGCAAGCAAACACTCGTCTCCTGCAAGATAAAAAAAAGACACAAAAAGAAATTAGAAAGGACTTCTTATAAGGAATGCACACAAGCAACATAATTAGGCTTTATGTGAATAGGAAATAAAAGAGAAAGGGAGCACTATGAGAATAGGAGATCGATCATCATCCTTATCTAGTTATCCCCACACTCATTTGCTCTAGCAAAAAACTTCATCCTTCTGTTAGATAAAATAAAACAAAAGAAGAACCTTGAGGCCCACCCCATCGCCCACAAGCCACAACTAAAGCACACAAACACAGAATAATGATCAACCAGCAGAATTAGGATCAAACATCAATCAAACGATCAGAACCTCGCATTCTTTCCAAATATAGGTCATAACAATCAATCCAAAAAAAAAAAGAGAAATCAAGCAGGCTCATTTGAACCTAGCCATGAAATTTCTTGTCCATACCTCAAAGAAGGCTGATACTAGGGAAATTTTTTTGTGATGATCACATCTTTTAAAAAACTTCAAAAAATGAAAGACGCGCGGGCCACATTTGATAATGGTTAGATTCCCTTATCAAAAAACTTCAAAGAGACTAATATTGGGGCAGTTTTCATCTTGATCGTCCGATACATTGAGAACCAATGGCTATGATGTCCGATGGACTGAAGACGGATCAATCATATGAGGACCAGTGGCTGATACCTAGCCATCAATCACCACTTTCAACAGTTGCAGCATGTCAAACTATCACAACCTCTATGAGACCATCCACAATGGTTGTGTTCTTAGATACACCTTGTCACGTCGTTACATCATCAGCCTGTGTTCGACAATAGCTCCAAGCCACTAACCTAGTAGCAACGACTTTAACCATCGTCGAGGTTGCCGCCCTCTGCCTAGCCACAATCCATCGCCATCCAACCATGAGCCACTAGTGTACCTTAGTCGCATCATAACATTAATGGAATTATATTTAATATGTCCCTCATGCAAATACTTCTTTTAGGCTAAAGCGCGTACAACGCACAAGTCTACTTTCACATAGAATTTGGACTTTTGTGAAATTATTGGAACTAATATTTATTTGGTGATTTATAGGTGAATTTGATGGCCTGGAAATTTACTTTTGATCAATTTTATAAGAGAGATATATTTTGAACTAAAAAAAGGAGTTTTGAAGCTTATTTGAGATGATTTCTAAAGAATAGTATAGTAGAAGATTTTTATATTTTGCTATAGAGATCAGAATTGGACAAATAAAGTTGTTTTAGAAAGCTAAATAAGTGGTCTACAACTTTGATGCTCGGCTCAAAACTCAATTCTAAGGGTTTCTTGGTGAAAATCAAGTTACAAGATTGAAGGTTGTTGTTATCTTGATGTTGTCCAACCTAACTTTTATCTTGTATTTTGCCCATATTTCAAGCTATAGAAGTCCAATTTAGTTTATTCTTATAGCGTTGAAAGGGTGGCTCAATTCTCTACAATTTTGTATCTAATAATCAAAGGCTAATTCCAATTATAGAGATCACTATAAAGCATGAAACGTGATAGTCCAGATTTGCTCTTGCACTAGAATGCAAATTGGCCCAATTTTAGGCCCAACGAGTATGAAATTTAAATGTTTTGGGCCGAATCTAAAATAGAATGGTAGCTATAAATACATATCTTAAGGATGAAAGAGAGTCTTTTGATGGCCTTGGGGTATTTGGTTGGCCTCTTGGCCTCTCCCTTGGCCAATTTGGGAGTACAAAAAAGGAGCTACAATTGTGGCAACTACATCAATGAGGAAGAGGTGTATGATTGAGATTCATTCTTCTTCTATTCTCTTTCTTTGATTTATGTTTAGCATATACATTCCTGTCTATGGATTTGTTTTTGATAAATATGTTAGTTGGCTAAATAACTAATGTACCTTATGATGTAACTATGATTGTTTGAGATTTCAAATCTTTATAAACTCTCTCTAATTCAATTGAGTTTGTAATATCTATTCTTAATGCTATTTGTGGACGCCCATAGATTGATGACAGAATCATGTAGACGTAGAGGAATCTAGATACATAATTGGGACAATGAAATACAAACCTTAATGTCTAATTGTCTAGGGATAGCAGTTAGAAATTTCGTGGGTCTTTATAGGAGGATTCATAAAGGGTTTAAGTTGAGTACTCAACTGAGTTCTAAAATCTATGACTGGATAGTTTTTTGAGTCCAAAACACAAATCAGATAGATGCAATTTGGAGTTGTAGATCATCTTCCATTGAAATGTGATTTTTGTGGAGGAGCAAACCATTGGGTTGAGAATTGTTCGCTATTTACTTCGTATTCATTCCAAACTCAACCTTCGACACCCCCTCAAAAGAAGAAAAATGATTGGGAGATAACAATTGACAAATTGGCTGAACAAAATGAATTGTTCTGTCGATGTCAGGATAATCGAGCCTTCACAGAAGATACCGGATTATCTTGGATTAATCAGGTTAATATAGGATCATATGAGAATGCTCCTCCAAAAGAAAAGAAGGCTGATTGGGAACTAGCCATAGAAAAGCCTGCTCACCAGAATGCAACAACAGGTTAATAAATTTGCGCTGCAGCATCGCGGAATGAAAAGAAGCACGTCACTGCGTTGATGTGCATAAGTGTTGTGACACTATGCTAGGTGTTACGACACAGGAAAAAAAAAAAGGGTCCCGAGAATTAAGGACAAAAAAATTGAATGAAGCGCTAATGCCCTTGTGCTTTAGGTAGTGCTGAGGCGCTCAAGAAAGCGCTGAAGAATAAGGTTTTTTTTTTTTTCGTTTTATTTCATATTTTTATTTTTTTCATTATTATTTTTAGTCTTTCTAAATTTAGCTTTATATATATATATATATATATTTGTCACGTCAACAGGTGCTTTCCTTGATGCAAGTCTTGAAGTGCAATTTGAAGATTCACAATGGGGAATTGTATGAAATTGAGATCACACAGAATCGGGGGAGAACTCTGCTTTTCTTTTATCTTATCTGTTTGTGGTTTTAATTTTTTTGCTTTTGATTGGGAATATATTGAATAGCTCTTGAATTATGTCCTTGGAAAAATAAATGTTTTGTTTGTCTCACTTCTCCCATTGCAATGGTAGTTGATGAAAACTAAAGTTTGATTGCAATGGTAATAGTTGTTAGAATATTTTAAACTTGCTTGAAGGTCTTTTTTTTATTTTTGTCTTGATGATGAAATTGTTGCTAAAATCTTTTGAAGTGTCCGTAAGTTCTTGGTCATTCAATTGAGAATTGTGATTTTCTGAAAAGAAAATTTGTGTGTTTTTGAACTTAGCCATGTGGTTAATGAATTTCTGCATATAAAAAAAATGAGCAATTAAAATAAGTGTGAGGTTGATTAGTGTCGAAGGCACCAAAAAAAAAATAAGGGCTCTGAGTATCAATGTCCAGGCATTGCTTAGATTGCAAAATTTTTAATCATGGATATATGCTTGTGATGTATCCATGCTAGTGGATGACTTGTGTAATTAAATTCGAGGGGTGTTTTATTACCTAATGTCTTGGGCCAACTGGACTGGAAGTCATTAATTGAATACTAATCTTAAAGAGTCACCTTGGGACAAAGTACTAAGAGTCAAATTAATCCCCCAAAAATAAAACTGGAATTGAAGTGTGCTAAAATTGTGTTCTGCAAATTATTTAGACCCCATTGACTAATTCATTCTATTTTGTGTGATAAATTGGTAATTAATGTGAAATTCCACTTGGGAAATTGATTTGAACCTCCTTGCTTTTGATTAAATTGAATGGAGTTTGTAAGTGATTCATTAAGATTTGAAAATTATTTACTGTGACAAGCTGCTTGGTGTTAAGGATGACAACTATGTATCACTGCTGTCCATGTGCCTAATTGGAAATTCTTGCTTGGTAATTGAGAGTTGTGAGATTGAATGTTCTTGGATATTATTTTCTCTTATTTTACTTGGGGACAAGCAAAAATTCAGGTGTGAAGTTGTGATAACTTGAAAAATATCCTAATTTATTTAAGTTATTTGATTCCAATTACATTTAAATTGAGCTTGTAACGCCCGGGGACGAGGACGAGGAGTGATCGCCGGTGCAAAGAGGGCACGGACAAGGAGCGGCTCCTCGCAAGGTCCTCTAAGCGGAGGGGTACATGGATGAATCGATTACACACCCGAATGAGAGGGATCCTAAGACTGTATAGGTATGGGACTATACAGTTGAGGATGGCTTATATGAATTGATTCGCACTACCTATACCAACAAGATGCATCTTCTTTTCGGTAGCCCAAACTGAAAGAACTCCACAGTTAAGCGTGCTTGACCTGGGGTAATTTTGGAATGGGTGACCTCCTGGGAAGTTTTCCTAGGAAGTGTGTGAGTGAGGACAAAGCATGCTGAAAGGACCCGTGTTGGTTTGTGGGGACAGTCGTCAATCCATAAAGCAGTAGGGGATGTTACAAATGGTATCAGAGCCTGCACCTCTCCCAAGACGGGTGTGGTTGAGGGACGAACCCAGCGGAAGCTGGTGGGCATGTAACGCCCGGGGACGAGGACGAGGAGTGATCGCCGGTGCAAAGAGGGCACGGACAAGGAGCGGCTCCTCGCAAGGTCCTCTAAGCGGAGGGGTACATGGATGAACCGATTACACACCCGAATGAGAGGGTTCCTAAGACTGTATAGGTATGGGACTATACAGTTGAGGAGGCTTATATGAATTGATTCACACTACCTATACCAACAAGATGCATCTTCTTTTCGGTAGCCCAAACTGAAAGAACTCCACAGTTAAGCGTGCTTGACCTGGGGTAATTTTGGGATGGGTGACCTCCTGGGAAGTTTTCCTAAGAAGTGTGTGAGTGAGGACAAAGCATGCTGAAAGGACCCGTGTTGGTTTGTGGGGACATTCGTCAATTCATAAAGCAGTAGGGGATGTTACAAATGGTATCAGAGCCTGCACCTTTCCCAGTATGGTGTGGTTCGGGGACGAACCAGGCGGAAGCTGGTGGGCATGTAACGCCTGGGGACGAGGACGAGGAGTGATCGCCGGTGCAAAGAGGGCACGGACAAGGAGCGGCTCCTCGCAAAGTCCTCTAAGCGGAGGGGTACATGGATGAACCGATTACACACCCGAATGAGAGGGATCCTAAGACTGTATAGGTATGAGACTATACAGTTGAGGAGGGCTTATATGAATTGATTCGCACTACCTATACCAATAAGATGCATCTTTTTTTCGGTAGCCCAAACTGAAAGAACTCCACAGTTAAGCGTGCTTGACCTGGGGTAATTTTGGGATGGGTGATCTCCTGGGAAGTTTTCCTAGGAAGTGTGTGAGTGAGGACAAAGCATGTTGAAAGGACCCGTGTTGGTTTGTGGGGACAGTCGTCAATCCATAAAGCAGTAGGGGATGTTACAGAGCTAGTCTTAAGTAATTATATTGACAAATAAATTTAAATTATCTTTAGTTGATTTATTTGGTGACTTATTATTTATTGAAGATGTTTTTAGGGCAAAATATCCTCACTAATTTGATTTGATTTGTAGCTGGAGATTGAAAAGATAACTGAAAAAGATTTCAGCATGATTTGAGAAGAGATTTTTGGAGATTTGGATAAAGTTTAAGCTTATTTGAAGGAATAAAAGGGCATTAGAGTCTTTTTATTTTATTTTTAATTATCTTTTTCAGTTTCACTTTCAAGGATATAAATAAGTTGTTTTTAGTTTCTTCAAGACAACTTTTACACTACTCATTTTTGAGTTTTAGAGTTCTCTATTCATCTATGTCTTTTTCTTAGCAAATTGATTTGCATCCTTTTTATTATTTAAATTTTCTTTTAATTTATTTCTTATATTTTAGTAATCTTAATGTTATTCTTGGTTTGGCTACTCATTAATTGATGTATGATTTTATGCTATCGAAAGAGATTTCACTTTATAAAATAAGCCAAACTAGAATTTAACATAGGTTAAAACAACTAGAGATAGAAGTATTTATCTGTCCAGCTTTTTATGAATTCTTATTCTGCATCCTTAAGATAAATTTAAAATAGTACGAGAGATCAACATTATGGTTTATCCGACGAGGGTTATAATAGTGAGAGATCACGCTATAATTGTTAGCGATAAGTACTTTGATCGAAAATAAAACTATTAGGAAAAGATTTTAATAATTGGGTACTGCAATTTAGGGAACTTTGATAAAATCAACCCCTAACATCAGTCTTTCATACATATTTCTTTATAATTTAATTTTAGTTTTCTAGTTTTTTTTTTTAAATTTGAGTTAAAGCATTCATCTATTTTATTTACAATTTTCCTAGATAGTGAATTGCTTAATTGAACTGGTACTTAATTTCAATCTTTGTGGAAACAATACTTTATTCACTCTGTTTTACTTGAGACTTGATATACTTACTGGAATATGATTTTTATAAATTGGCTATCATAATTCTTTTTGTCAAGGACTTGTGTTTTATATATATATATATATATATTAGAATTTTAAATATAATAAGATTTGAATTTATGATCTTATACATACTATCAAAGACCTCTGATCACCAATCCAATCATAATGACTTGTCAAGAACACTCATGCTAATTCTATATAATTTAATTAACGAAAGTAGAATTATTATTTTAATTGACCTCATTAGTTTATTTTTGGTTAAAAAATCAGTCTAAATACGAATGTGCATGTTTCAGTAACAATTACATATATCTCCAAAAAATAAGATATTCTTGTATATAAATGATTTTAACTTCTCACATTTTGTTATACTCATAATAAGAGTGAGTTCATTGACTTTATTCAAGTAGTGTCACACTAACTTTGTTATAAGCATATCAAAATACGAGACGTTAGATTTATATCCATTCAATAATATTCATCATGAAATTATGAAGTTAATCATATCATGTAGAGAAATAAGTGGTACCAGGTTGTTTACCTCCTTCCCTATTAGTATCATTGGCCAATCTTGCCATTACTGAATCTAAATCTGAATCTGAATCAATTTCACTAATGGGTTCATTGTTCAAGTCCAACATTAATGCACTTCTTTTTCTGTTTCTTGATGGTTCTCCGCAGTCTGCTGGAAATGAGATTATGATGTTCAATAAGTGAATAAGATATTTAAACTTATGAAGTCAAAATCGTTTACAACCATATTATGTATAACTTTGCTTGTTCATACATTTTATCACAAATACATAAATATAAAATCATTGAATTTCTTTACTACAGACAATGGTATACAATTCTCTATCGGTAGCTTTCCTCTTATATTGAGAGTGTGTTCGGTTGAGGGGGTAATTGGGGGGATTTTTTGTGAATAAATTTTTTATGTAAAATTACATATGGAATTCATCTATAAAAATTTATCCTTATTTTTTATCCCCTAACTAAATACACCCTAAAGTAAATAATTTCTTCTGTGTTTTAGCGAAATATAAATTTTCATATAGTCTAATTATGTGTAATCTATTATCATTATTGTACTGTCTCAGCCCCTTTTTTTAATTATAGTAAAATATTGCGCAATAAAAAAAATTCACATGAGGGGATCCATTCTTGTACTTAATATGCATAGCCTTAGACACAACATTTCGCTAGTGTTGTATACCTAGTCATTGCCAAACTCTAGGTAGCTAAGTTGTGGTGTGATTTTGGTAGATTAGTCTGTATTTCTCACTCTTGTCAATGAAATGCCTGGTTTGTGGTAGGATACCTTGTTCAATCCCTTGGTTAAGGAGAAAAGTCTTCGTTTGCTTAGGTTATGGAAGTGGTTGCCATTTGAGTTGTGTTTACATCCCTCCATCGTCTAGCTCACACTTACAACGAAATATAACAATTCTTGTTGGACGTACTTCACCCAAAATTTTGACATACTTCTGTATTAGGTGGTACCTCTGTGAATAGGCTTTATGACATCTACGATAACATTGTCAAAAATAATTTATAAGGATTTTGCACAATCATTTCATATCAAAATTACTTTTCTTACCAATACTTTTATTGATACTTTCAATATTTTAATTATTAAAAATAATCAATTTTTCTTGTAGTGTATATTAAATTGACCTTTCATTTTCATTTAGTGGTAAGACCCATATTTTTATCTTAAATGTCACTGTATTATTAAGAACACAATTCATCTTATGTTCTATGACCAAACAAGTATTTTTCGTCATTAAAAATATTATTTTAACACTTTAAGAATGAGTATCTCATTGATATATTTATTTTATCATCATTAGATGTGATGATAAAATAGGTGTATTAATGGGAGACTCATTTTTTAAAATAAGACATTTTTTTGTCATAGTTGTTTTGCCATAAGCATAAAACAATTGCGGCTGAGTAAAAGGAGGGAACATTAATTAACGACGAGACACAGATACACACAAGAAGGAAGAAATAATAAAGAAGTAAACGTTGATCTCTGATGTTGTCACTTGAGGATGCTAACTGCTTTAAATCTAATTCCCAGTTCTCACAGTCCAAAAGGTTCTTCCCAACATGGACGCAGAGAAAGCAACTCCTTGTTGTGCATCCATGAATCATGGTCACTTCCTGCTGGGATTCCAGCTAAACGTTGATCATGGACGTCTCATGATTGATAATATATATCACAAACCCCCATAAATAAAGTAAGGAAAAAATAGAGAGAAGATAGCTTCTGAAGAGATAGCTTTGGAATATTTGTTTTTGAAAGAGCATTAACATCTTTTTTAGGTGGATGAGTACTAGCATCTTTGAATACCCCGATAAATATGTATTATTAAACGAACAAATTTAAAATTTATTCTGTAAGTCTCAACAAATAATTCAAACAATGTTCAATGGTAAATAATTTTTTTTTATAAAAACATAAAAATGATTTTCCTGAATATAACATTCACAATAATTTAATTCATTAATTCATGTATGTGAACCTAATTTGAAATCTTGAAACAAACTCTCCCTCATACAGTTAAAAACTTGATCTCTTAGTAGAATCATATCCTTTTATAAAATTACCAAGTTAGTAGTAACATAAGGAGAAATAGATGCCACACCAGATTGTTTACCTCCATCACTATCAGTATCACTTGCCAAGAATGACTTTATTGAATCCAAATCGGAATCCACTTCTGAAGGTGAATGACATAACATAGGGGGTGTGCAAGGGACAGGTTGGATCAAATCCCAACCCGACCTTATTTTTAAACCAAGTCATTTTTTGAAACCCAAACCCAACCCAATAATAACCCAATAAATGAGCCGGTTAAACCAGGTCAATTTGACTTTTAAACAACTTATAAAGATTTTAACATTATACATAGTAAAATTATAAAATTTTACAAATAAGAAACAAAATTCAAGAGATATTTTGAGATACATATTTCAAAACAAATTATCTAACTGTAAAAATAATATCAACTTATCCAAAAAATATTAATTTAAACATAAACTCTTATAATTTATCACTAAATATTATAAAAAAAAAATTATATAACTATAAAAGAAAATTCGATTTTGGGCTAGGTCGGGCCAACAAAAAATATGACCTGAACCCGACCCGAAAAGTACACCAGATCAAATCTAAGGACTCGAACCCAACATAATAAGCTTCGAGTTAGCGGGTCAGGCCGGGAATTGAACACCCCTAACATAACAGCCTTAATGTACATAAATTATCATGACATGATGAATCTACAATGCAAAGCAGATATAGTCAATAGTAGAACAACTCTTGCATGCTGTGTAAAAATTGAGGGAAAAAAAAGTCAAATAGTAAACACACACCAAAAAAAAAAAAGGAGAAGAAGAAGAAGAAATAATAAAAAAGGAAGCAAAACCTTCTCGGATGGTGTCACTTGTGGACGCTAATTTCATTGAATTTGATTCCCAATTCTTGTCCAGAAGTTGTTGCCCGCATGAGTGCATGGAATTTTGCTCACTGCTGTAATCGTATACCACTACATCCTTTCCTTTGTCTTTTGACAAACCTGCACTACGTGATGTGATGCAAATAAATCTCCACCTTAATCATGTAATTCATATTGTCACAAGCTCCAATAAATAAAGCAAGGAAAGTAACACAAGGTTTGTCAAAACTATCCTTGTCTCAAATTTAAGGCAGGTTTATTTGCATGAGTTATTCAAATAAAACAGCTTTCATTTCCCATTTTTCAGGGATTGCACGACCTGATGTGATGCGAATCATGTGGTTACCATTTGATTCCCAAATCCTGAAAGATGAGGAATGGAAACTGTCCTCTGAAATCAAACACAAACACGTACAATCTAGTGAAGTTCGTTCTAGTAGAAAAACGCGAGAAATGAATTCAAAACATGAGATTTGATGCAAATTGATTTAAGAATGATTTGGTTAACATTTAGCCAAATTCAAAATCAAAACTTGAAACAGATGGGTACACTTTCAAATTTAAGATTTTATTCAGAAGAGATACTGTATAGTCAGAAAGATATTTGTCAAAATCTTCAATAGAAATTATAAGAATTATTAGATGAATTGTAGTAATAAGAATTATAATATCTATTAATATTTCCATTATATCTTAGAATAATTTATATCATATCTTAGATTGATTTATATTTATTTAGGTTGATTATGTCATTATGATTAAATTTCATCTTTAACTTATAAATAGTATTATGTTATTATATTACAATCACAATACAATATATCATATATACTTTCATATTATTGAGTCTGGATTCTCTCTTTTCTTCATCCACCATCTAAAACCTTCAATTTTAATATAATATCAAAGCGATACCATCTACCATGACTTGTTTCAATTGTTGTGTTGCAAAGATTCCACTAATTTGGAACTCATTTGTACTATCTCCCTTACTATTTTTACTTTTCTTTTTGTCCCACCATTGCAATGTTGTCAAGCACTTTGATTCTTTTTTAGGTTCGACAATGTTCTTGTTTTCTAGAAAATTCCAACATGGCATCAAACCACCATTGTTTTTGCTACCGCCACTTTTCTGGCAACTTTTCCAGTCTCCTCATTGCTATGTGTCACTTCCAGGAGTTAGAAAACCATCGTCCACCACCTGTCACTGCCTTCGAGTACCTTTTTTCAGTGCCTTTAATGACCGCCGACCACCGTGCTAACACCTCCTCCTCCTCTGCAACCCCCTATCAACAGCGACCATAGACACTATATCATGCGCCCACACACGTCTCCTATGTTCTAGCGCACAACCACCCATTGCTGCTTCTGGTAGTGTGTGGCAGTCCGTCTGACAGCTTCTCCAGCCGCCTCGCCGCTGTCCACTTTCTAGATCTGTCCTTGGTTTTGCATTCCATGCACTCTGTCAACATCACATTTTCTTATTTATGATTTTTCCCTTTTTTTTGTGAGATGTTTTATGTCCATGGCTGTTTAAGACTTCTCAGGTGCTCACAATGCTATCCCAACTTCTTTGGATCTCCATTTTTTGAACTATCCTAGGCTTCCATACATTGTTCTTGCAATCTATTATTGTGTCTCTTATGAATCTTCTAGCCTTCACTGTGTCTCTTACGGCCTTCATTGCTGGACCATTTACAGCATTAATTGTTGTTTGGAAACTCCATTGATAGCTTTGTGTCTCTTCTTTTTCCTAGTCATGCAATTCTCCGACATTTTATTCAAGCTGATAGTCATTCTAGTTGCCTTGTTGTATTATCTTTTCAGACATATCTAGCATCCTTAAGTTGCCTTGCTAGTATTTCTTGGAGGACCTTTTATATTTTAAGGGTTTAATTGTAGCAAGCTTAAAAGCTTAGTAAGTTTTAGCTTGAGGGGGAGTGTTACAAATAAGAAAATATCTATTAATTTCTTTTTTATATCTTAGAATATTTTATATCATATCTTAGATTGATTTATATTTATTTAGGTTGATTATGTCACTATGATTAGATTTTATCTTTAACTTGTAAATATGATGATCTCATCGTATTACATTCACAACACTATATATCAAATATACTTTCATATTATTGAGTCTCTGTTCTTTCTATTTTCTTTCTTCACCATTTAAAACCCTTAATTTCAACAAGAATCATCCATTCATACATGAAATAATTACATATCATGTGATTCTGGCAATTCAATTCTACAAAACAAAATTCCAATTTTCTAGATTTTTTTTTAAGATGCTGAGATATGTAATTTTTATAAATTTGACTCTCTTTTTCTTGTGGTTAAATATACGTGAGTCTATAAAGTTTATTTCTATCTACTATACTATACTTTTGTTATCTGAGTCAATCAACCAGAAAATAAAAAATAAAAAAACTTTTGTTATATGAAATTGGCCTAAAGCATAAATGTAAAACATATAAGAATAAGCCAAGTATTAATTCTAGTGTGACAGGACAAGACTTATTTATAAGGGTAATTAACAAAGACTACTCTGAAGGTTTATAAAAATGACAAATAGTTATGCACTGTTACCTACCCCTAATAAAAAAATTGCCAAACATTTCTGTGTCAAAAGTTCTATCACCTCCATGACCCATTTGAGCTTAAGGGAGGTTGCAATCCTCCTTTCCAATGACCTAATCCCACTCCTTCAAAATTCAACCCAGCCCCTCTCTCACTTGAACCAGTTATATCAACATCACAATCCCTCGTTGATTTGTCCTCAGTGAAGAGAACTCAATGTCTTGTTAATGGCAAGAAAATAATTCCAATCAAAGGAAGACATGAAAGAGATTTGTGAAGGCTTTTGGACACTCATTTAGCAGTAAAGAAGGTGAAGCAATTTTATAAGCTTATCAAGCTGAAGATAAATGCAAAACTGAAAAGTAATTGAAGAGCCTGCAAATGAAAACAAAATTACAAGATGGAAAAATTTTGTCTTGGTTATAGAAATGGAAATCTGTCACTTTTTGAAAAGTTCAGTGGAATGCATTCCAAGGCTTTGCAAATTGGTTGTTAATGTGGGGAAATACTTTGGCTTAGAAAGCTTGATAGAATCATGCTGCTTTTTTTTTTGTTTGGCCCAGTCCCTCTTACCATGGAGTAGGTTAAGTGTGGTGAACCTTGCTTGTGTTTGTTGGTTGTTAAATTTTGATACACAGTAAATTGCTCAATTAAGTAAATCAAACATTGAACATATGCAATTCACCGTGATGTCTTTTCAGTATTTTATGGTGAAGTAGACCTCATGTTATACTGATGAATGAGAGTAAAATGATTGATCTGAATTTTCATTGAGTGAAGACTGTTTTATGTACACGTATGGGTGAGAGCTCATCTAACAGAATGAGCAGAAACTAATTTAATGAACTGAAACAAAAAACTAATTCCTCATAACAGAAAACTAAAAGATAACCTAGGTTATGATACTTCAAACAATTTAAAATTGCCCTCTTGTTTGACAAACGACAAAAAAACAACGCCTAAAATGGATGAGTCACTAACGGTGTTATCTTCCTATGGGGTGGAGTGCCATTCTCATATACCTCAAGGGTAGTTTTTGCTAACAACCCTGTTTATAAACTTGCCATATTACACCGTTGGTTTAAATGTTTACTGAAAAGTAAAACTCAATCTGCGTCTTATGTCAAAAACATATATAATCTCTCAGCAACATCTATCCATAAACTTGATCTCTCAGTAGCATCTCAATAGCATTCATGAATGTATTCTAAATTTTATGAATTTAATGTATTTTTTTTTTTCAAATATCCATTACCCACATTATGAGCATATAACCACTAAAATGAACTACAGTCAATCTAATTTGTTCCCAACTTCAAATATCTGACATAATTTACCTACAACTGTTAACCATTCATTCAAAGTACGTAATTAACCAATTGTCAGCAGACAATATCTACTTACAGATTTGCGTATAAAGGTAATTTTTTTTATTAAGGTTGTGTTTGGTTAGGGTAGAAAAAAAGGAAGCAAATTTTCATAGATAAGTTTTATGTGTAATTTTACACATAGAGTTCATTTATAAAAACTTGCTCACAATTTTTGTTCTTCAATTAAACACACCATAAGTAATAAATTTTAATGAGTTTTCCTCTAAATAAATTTTATATGATTCCATTTAGTAATTTAAATTTTAAAGTTCCATGTCCTTCAACGTCATGATTATATACTTAAATAAAAATGTTCTTAACATTACTTTTTTTCTTTTTTGTTTCCTACCCCTAACCACAGGACAAGTTTACAGGGCAAGTGAAATAAATTGCAATGATCAAAACACACAAAAATAAAAATATCACAAATATAAGTAAGGGGAGTGCTATTTCCACTCCCACTTCTAATGAATTTTACTTGATTTTTTTAGAATGCCCTTCTTCTCATATTTAATGAAAATAATAGACATTAGTTATTATTTATTAATCCTGATTTTATCTTAATTTATTGTAGTAACTATTTTAATTAAAAAATTAATTATTTAAAGTATTTAACATTTATCCATCAAAAATGAATATTTCTCTAAAAAAAACTTAATGGAATATTGAACGTATTTTTTGGATTCCGAAAATACTGATAATTCATCTCTTTAATATAATTATTTAGTTCTACACACTGAGCATTTTCTTTAATTATTTTGATAAATAATAATTTAAATATTATAGTAATGACTATTTCTTTGAAAAATATTAACCAAAAATTAATTATCATATGCTAAAAAAAAAATAATTTCATATTTTATGATACGTGATCATAACAATGGAAAATATACATATATTTTCAAGTATTTCGTATAGACTTTTAACTTTGTTCAATCCTATTTATGCAGTTGAACTTTATGTGAACTTTATTATATTATCTTGCATAGTTTGTTATCATAAAGTAGAAAGCTCTGTAAATTACGTTATTTAGAGAAATATCAATTTTTTTTTATGAGTAAATGTTAGATAACTTAAATAATTAAATTATTTTTAATTGAACTAATAACAATGATAAGAAGGTCAATCAATATCTATTCTAATATTTTATTAAAAATAAGAATAAGGGTATTCTAGAGAAGTAAACCTAAAATCATTATAAGTGGAAGTGGCTATAGACAATATCCACTCCCTATGAGTAAATGTAAGTGACCTTGGACACTGGTGAAGCTACTTGTTTGCATTAATGTGATTGAGTTTAAATCCCCATTCACATTATCATTCGACGAATTCATCGTTGGAGGAAGATGCAATGAAAGCCACTTTTCTTGTTGAGTTTCTAATGAAGCCAAATTCATTTTGTTGCTCCATATTTCCATGAAAATCTCTCATGTTCGCCTCTTTTTTTTTTTTTTTTTTCTTGCAACAATGGATCAGTGAAACGAATATCCTCCATATTACTTTCCTGTTTGAGTACTTGGATTCCATATGATCCCGTTTTCGAGTGATCCCAACTTCATCTTTGAAATGATATGAAAAATAACCCATATCTACTTCATTTCCGTTGATGATAAAATTGACGCAAATGAAAGAATCATGAGTATCGGCCAGGGGTCAGATACAACTAATGGACTAAGTGGGAGCACCATAACACCAGGTTAGACGCCATATCTTGATCTAAAACCTTAAGGCAATGAATCATGACTCTTCCCACATTATATACTACTCACTTAGTCCATTCTTAACCAATGTGGGACTTCTCCTCTCACACTTAACCTCAACAGTAAGAGATTGAAGGGAGCTTGTTATGAAACAAACCAGAAAGAAAATGAATTTGATCTACTATGGTGCTCAAACCATTTTGGAATACTACTTCCCGGCAAATGAAACTTCTTGTATCCACCATTCTGCAATTCCTGTTAATTAGGCGAATATAATTCATAAATTCAACAACACTTACATGTAGAGTTTGAATTAACATGAATATCGATTTTGAATTATCAAATCAAATATATGTGAAAGCAAGAACCTCATTAAAAAACATGCTTCTACTCAAGGAAGTCAGGGACATGCAGTTTGCTGCAGAGAACCATTTCATGTTCGGTGGAATCCCTCTAATTACTTCAAGTTTCTTGCAATCATCCAATGTCAGTCTTGTCAACCTGCATAGTTCTTTGATGCTTTCAGGAAGAATGGTGAAATTAATGTTGGACAGGTCTAAATCCATCACGTTGCGAAACAAAGCAAGAAACATTGCAATAGATTCATTAGGCATATTACAGCCTCCAACGTAAAGAGTTTTTGCATTTGAAAAAACCATTGAGCTCCCATGTCCTTCATCTTGTATAAGAAATTGTAGCTCTCCACATCCCTAAACATTCAAGTCATGCAACATGGAACTGCTACTAGAAAATTGAAGCGGTCCTTCTACATCGCCAATTTCAAAGATTCAAGGTTCCTAAGATTTGTAAAAGAATATGCCAATTCCTTTATTGAAGTACCGTACAAATAAACGCATGCTAAACCCTCCATATGTCCTAAAATTTCTGGAAAGTCCTCAAGGCTTGAGCACCCAGAAAAATCCAATTCTGCAAGACAGGGCAACACGAGGGTAGGAAAACTCCTAAGTTTACTACAGCCTGAAACATTATCACGACCCAATCTTAAGCCCTGACCGCCGCACAGGCTAGATGAACTCACTAGCCCGGCAAGCCTAAAGACATGATCTTACTAAAACAAATTTCAAACTTAACTACGTTGGCTACCGAAAATCCGACAACACTTCCCCTAAAAACTAAACAACCCTTAATTCAAATTTAACCTGTTACACAATGTAATATCATAATCTAGATCTAACAGCCAGTAAATTCCAGTTATGTATATATACTAAGGACCACTTATACAAAAGCTCAATGCTTAAATCATTGTTCTTACATATAAATCAAAATATTCAACCTATCCTATAGCTGCAAAATATTAGAGTCAACAACTAAAAAGCCTCAACTGACAATAGAGGCCTACCAAAAAGAATATCCTGGACAAACAGCAATCCAGGAATCTGCTACTCAACTACCTGAAAATCTGGAGGAAAAAGGAGGGGGTGAGTCACATAAACCCAGTGAGGACTATAACAAGGTGGACAAGAAGGAGAAACCGATCAACACGCGAGCATGTGATAAAATGGGATAGGGCATAAATCATACACATTTCTAAAAGCCAATAATAAAACTATAATAGTCCATGCTTCCTATACTTCTTCCTCAATTTATAAATAAATATTCTTTGAAATTTTATTTCTAAGCAAAATCTCAAAATAAATTACTAAACACACTTTCTCACAATTTTCTCCAATTCCTTATTCTCACATAAAATTTACTTCATTATCAAATACTCATGAGAGCAACATAAGAAACATGAATCTTATTTGGGGAGTAATCTCAACCCATCAATCACAAAGTTTATTATTTCTCAAATATGATTCTTTCAAGCTTTATCTCACTAAGAGAAACTATGTGCATATAGGCCGTTACATCTCTTCACTACGGCAAGCGATAATGCCATTATATCTCTTCGCTATGACGAGCAATATTGCCATTATATCTCTTCGCTATGGCAAGCGGTAATGCCGTTATATCTTTTTGCTACGACTAGCGGTATTGCCATTACTTCTCTTCGTTACGGCAAGTGGTAATTCGATCTAAGAACCTATCATGGTTTTCTTAAATTCTTATCAAACACAATTTATAAATCTAAAAGTTAATCTTCATATTAATCCAACCTTGCAAGTATCAAATATAATAAAATTTTCCGATGCACATTCAAACAACATATAGTGAAAATCATGGCATTCAAATCAACAAAAAGAGCTAGCAATAATTTCAACCAAATTATCAAGTCATATTTAATAACCATTATATTTAAGAAAATCAACTAATCAAGCTAGCCAAATAATCCAAGTAGCTTAGAATAAGTTTTTTATCAAATCTAATAATATAGTTTCTCCCATAAAAATATTTTAAAGCACAGCCACTGTGTAAATAGCCACTCACAGTACAAGGGATCAACTGGGCCTCTCCCTGACAGCTCCGAAGGGAGTAGCTCGCTCCACGTCAACAGAATCTAGCAAACATAAGCATTTTGAAGGGTTTAAACAATTTATCAATTAGAGAGCCCATTAAACAAAATCCCCAATTTATGGAACCTAGGGTTCCTAAGGATTAGAGAAAAGACAACTATAGACACCACCCATTACAACCTATTAACATTAAAACTTCTAACTCACTAGATTTATACATAAAATATCAAATATATATCTATTCACTATTTTTGAGAGCTCACTAGTTTTTGGGATATACCTTAGAGTAACCAAAAAAAGAATAAGATTGAGATTGGAGACTTACCTTAAATTTTAGAAGCTAGTAGGTATCAAGTTTTAATGACAAAAACTGATAACAATGTGATTTAGTGGTTGAAAGTGGGGAAGAAAAATAAAAAGAAGAAGAAGACGGGCAGAGAGGGAGAGGGAGAAAGAGCGTGAGAGATTGAGGGGGAAGGGAGGGGTTTCGTGGTTTTAAAACCACAGCCCCTATCTGTTTCTTTTTCTTTTTCTTTTTTGACAAAAACCCAAAATGACCAAACTACCCCCACTTAAAATTGTTTTTCCTTCTCCCCCCAAAAGAAGAACACAGCCTGGAAAACACCCAACTGAGAAAGTTTATCCAAGAATCCAACTAATTCATGAACTTTAATTAAATTCTTAGTCTCGAAATGGTAGTGTTCCTAAATTTGGGACACCAGATACATCAGGTACATATTCTATATTAGACTTGTCAAGTTTAAGAACTTTCAAGTTCATGAACTGCAAAGAAAAAAAATGGAAAACAAGAAATACGTATCAAATGAATAATTGTAAAATGAATTCATCGATATATATTAGATAAGGGAAAATAACTCAATACTTACCATTCGCTTCTTGATAAACCTGACTAAGATTAAACCGCTCTCAGGTAACTTGAATATGGCAAGCTTCTTTGGATAAAAATCAGATGGTAATGAATTTGAAGGATAATTCCACCATTCCAAAACTCTTAAACTATTGGGGAGATATTTGGCACCTTGGGATAAATGAGTGTTTCTTATTATCAAAATTTCAAGGTTCCTCATTTTCTCGAAGGTCTGTCCATTCCATTCTATAACTAGTTTTTCAACTTTGGGAGCATCCAGAATCATAATTTCAATTTCACCGGTTCCCTTTAAACACAAAAAGACATAAGTCAATCACAATACATGTACACAGTGTTAATGTTCTAATAACTCCCTAAAAACTAACAATAAATAAAGCAAGTAATAAAGGAACTCATACAACTAACAAAAGATTGGAAGTACAAGGAAAAAAAATTGTAATGAATATAAAAATGGTTTGAAGAAATCAATCAAGATTAAAAATTAACAAAAAAACTAAATTACCCATATTTATCATATACTTACTGTATTCTCTTCTAAAACTTGAACTACATCCTTAGGAATCCATAACCGACTGCGATTGCTTGGATGTTTGGGTGACTCTTGAGGAATAATTTCTCTGCCCATGTCTCGAATCAAGTCATGTATTGTCAAATAGCAATACATGTCAGACATTAAGAGAGATTTTTGAATCAATACACTAATGCCATATTTCAGGGAAACATCATGAAGAGCATGAAGTATATCTTGAACCTCTATCGAATTATATCCATTGAAGGAACAAGCAATGTCAAGAAAGATTTTCTATTGACATTCCTCCAAAGCATCAAAGCTTATTTTAAGTATCTTTTGGATCTCTTTGTTAGGAATTTTTTCATACTGATCTATTGCTAATATCCATTCTTCTATACTTTTACCAAACAAGTTGGAGTCTATTACTTCCAAAGCCAATGGAAGTCCACAAGCATATGTAACTGCATGCTTTAAAATGTCCATATAACATGGATCAATATATTTATATTTAAAAGCATTCCAACAAGCAACACAAGTGCTTCTTTCTTATTTAAACCATTAACTTCATATTGTCTCTCAACCCCATGACTTGCTAGCAAATGTTTGTCCTGTGTTGTTATGATCACTCTACTGCCAAAACTAACCAATCAGCCCCACCAGCAGTTGCCCACAATTGCTCAAACTTGTCAACGTCATCAAGAACCAAAAGAACCTTTTTTCGATGAAGCTTTTGCTTTATAATTGGAATTCCCTGATAAACACTTGCTAACCTAATATCCTTACCTCCAAGCATTTCAGAAAGAAGTGTCTATTGGAAATGTACCAATCCAAGTTTAATTGACTGCTCTCTCACATTTTCAAGAAAACATAAACCTTCAAATTGATCAGCAATGAAATTATAAATTGCTTGCGCAAGTGTTGTTTTACCTATCCCGCCAATTCCATAGATTCCTACCATGCAGACCACAATCAAATCCATCATTTAGAAGTGAGTTTACTTCTAGCAGTCGAGACTCCAGTCCAACTGGGTAATCCGCAATATGCAAGGGAACACGACTAATTTTGTTGGAGATCACTTTAACAATGTTCTGAATAAAAACATATTCATATTCATTCCTGTCCAATGAATAAAATTCGTCGTCAAGTCACACTAATCAAATGCATCAGGTGCCATGTGTTGATAATTTTATTAAGTCAAGCTATTTGATATAGAACAAAATGAATTGTTCAAGATAAACAAGCACTTTCGTCCTTTTGAAATTTTAACATAAAATGTTTCATAAAAAAATAAAGAAACAAAATATAAGATAAAAGAATTAATTTTAATGTCTAATATCAATGTAAAAAAAATTTACACAATCAGTCAATCATATATTGTCATATTGTTAAAAGTACTTGATCCTTACAATAACAATATTTTAAAAGTCACAGACGATCATGGTTATTAAACTCTCTGATACGATTATATGTAATTAATTAGTCGACTGTATAAAATATTTATAATAGCAATATATCAAAATTAATCTCTAAGGATAAAACTCACCCAAGTTTAAAATCCTCGCCGGACAAATTAGCTGCATGATGTAGAGCTTCTCTCCATTTTTGCACCTTCTCCTTGTCATCCTTGAATCTCTCCTCATGCTTATTCATTGCTTCTCCATAACTACCTCTCCGATGTCGCACATGGCATGGATCCATGCACTACTAAAAAAGTGGTGATATGCCACGCTTTTTCACCGACGCCTTAAGGAGCATGGCTAAATGTGTGAATGATTATACAAGCGTGTCTCGTGTCTCATTTCTCATGCCATTGTTCCAAACCTTTTTTTCTCATGCCACCGTTCTCATTTCTCTTTCCGGAGTGGCACGCCTGATGCCTCAAAGCGTGTTCGAGGCGTGGGTCTATTGGAGATTCTCTGGAAACATATAAACAAACACATAGATCACATCTCATTCCAAAAAATCGCGTGAATCTGTTGGAGAAGCATTGGCTTCGAGGCACTCTGAACAATACCCATGGCGGCGCCTCATCACCATCAGCTTCGAGGCCCGTGACGCCGCAGCGGAGTACCGAATTGCGCCATCGGAACAGAGCTTCTGGTTTTTCTTTCATTTTCTCAGTTTCATATCGCTAATTTTTCTTCCATTTTCTCGGATTTTCAAACTCACCATCTTCATATTCGATTTCAATTTGTGGATCTGGTTTCACTCATGCTGATTTTTCATTCATTGTTTGTGATTTTGTAGATGTGATTCAAGCAATCTGAAGCTTCGCCGCTAGCAAGCTCGTGAAAAACTTGGATTAGCTCGATCTCTCCACATTGCCTCTTCTTCATTTGCTTTTCGGACCGCTACTCACTCTTGATCTCTCTTCGTTCTCACTCTCATGGTAAGAGATCCATTGATTTGTTCTCTATATCTATTTTTCTATTCTCATTTTACCAATTCTTGTGTCTAGGTTTTGGATTTGCTTGTTGCTATTAGATTGATTGGGTTTTGTCAACACTGCTCAATCCTACTAGTTGAGCCAATTGCCAAATGCATACTGACTTTGAGGGTATCTCTCGACTATAGAGGATAAATACTCTGTTTGCTACATATAGGGACTCAGATTTTTTCCCAAATATTTAATGTGGATTGATCAGTCATCACTAACAAAACTAGTAAGTATAATATATTGTTGGCTTATGTGAATGCTAATAGTAGGTCAGTAAAACTTCATTGTACCAAGCAGAGCTATTTGGAAACAAAAATTAAAAGATTAAGTTTAGGAGGATGGAGACTTATATCAAGTTATCAACATAATTATTTTTGTGTGTTTAAAGCATATGCACTTCTTCAGCAAGGATTGGCAGGCATCGCTTGTTTTAAATGAGAAAAGGAAACCGATGCAGGCTTATTGTGTTCAAATAATAGTAGTTGTAACAATGATAATAATAATATTGTTGATTCACTGGCGAATAATGATCTTGCATTGGATGAGGATTTCTGGTCGGAAGTGTTGTCCGCTGATAATTCCCGTGAGACAAGTGACCATAATAATAATTTTCAAGCTACTATTATTAATGGTGTCAAGCAAGAGTTTCAATTTTCGTTCTTCGCTAAAGAAGGGGTCCAACTTGCTGGTTCTAATTCAAGTACTATGTGCGATGGCATGGACTTTTGGTATGATGTTTACGCAAGAGCTGAGGAGTTAACAGAGTTGCTAGAGTTGTGATGTTAGGTAGCTGTATGGTTATTTCTTAAGCTGTGTAAACCTGATCAGTTCATTTGTTGGATCAGAGAGACTAGTTAAAATACTAATGTCTTTGTTCTATTGTTTGAACTTGATGACTCAGATGACATGAGTCATCAATCCCTTAAGGCAGGGAGAGATCAAAAACAATTTTATACATTGATGATTGTAACTTGTGACTTGATTTCAAAGGGAATGATAAAAAAAAGTTGATAATAGGTTTATGTAGATTTTTAACATCACATATGGGTTGTAATTTTAGTTCATTATTAACTTAGAAAATATATTATAATAGCTTTTTATATAATTATATAATAGTTACACATGGTCAATAAAATTATCATTCATTGTAATAGTCTTCTTTTCGTGGTAACATAATTGTAATAATTTTATTATCATTAATTAATACTGTAATAATTACACATACAAAATTTTAATGATATAATAATATGTTCAATTATCATTTTGTTTATACTATTTGTTATTATTTTCATATTAAATAATTTTGAATGAGATATTTTGTAGAGTATTTTATTGTGTTAATGGAAGAGAGATATGAAAGTATGATTGGAAAAAAATTAATTAATAATTATAAGATAAATTAAATTTAAAAATTTACTTTAATTATTAAGATTATGAAAATGGTAGGACATAATTTTCTCTATGAATGACAAATGAAAAATTAAACTTTCCATGTAATGAATCTTAAATATCAATATTATAGATTTAGTTCCTCCTCAATATTTTGATAGACTTATTTCTCTTATTGAGAAGTATAATTACAACTATTTTATAAATTGATAAGGATCAATTTGTCCTAAAATTCTTCAAAAATATAGAAGACAACTAGTTTATCCTATATTTTTAATTATGATGGAACACAAAATATATATTTTTATTCTTGAAGAACCATTTTGTTTGACATTATGTTTTCATGGATTAAGTTGGGGGAAGTTTCACCACTTGATTGATAAATCATCAGTGATAAATTACTATATAAAGACTAATCCAGCATCAATTTTTCAATTTGGCGTGACTAATTTACTTAATTTTCTAACTTGAGAAATGGATTAGAATACATAAAAAAGAATAATCAATATTCATGCCAAATAAAAGTGTCCATGATTCTACATTCCTTTTTTCACACTTAGGAGCCATGTCAACAACATAAAAAAATGCTGCTCATAATCTTCTGCATTTAAACCTCCAAAGAAAAAAAAGGATAACAATTCTACATTTAAAACTATACATAATTTTATAAAAACTGGCTCCATTGAAAATGACATCACATGGAAGTTTCACCACTTGATTGATATATAATTAGTGAGAAATTGCTAGGAAGGCTAACAATTCAAAGTCTGCACCAGCTTCAATTTTCCAATTTGAAGTGACTAATCTATTCAATTTTTAAACTTAAAGAATGGGTTAGAAAACATAAATTATGCCGAATACTATAAATCATCATTACATTTTTCTTTAGAGTTATCACTTCATAAAGTGCAATTATCCTTCATTCATTGCATTTTCTTATATTGGATGTGATATAAAGATGAAGACATGCACTATTTTCTTGTTTATATGTTTTTTTCCACAATAGATTAATAGTATTGAAAAAGTAATAAAATATATAGAATATATGATTTTTTTTTTAATTACAAGGTATTATTAATAATATCATTTGATGATATGTGACATCATGTTAAAATTTAATCTTAACTATATATTAATATTTAAAATTTGTAATTTAGTGTGTGTTTTTAAAAAATTGAAAGATTTATTATAATCTTTTTTTTATATAATCAATTATGTAACTCAATTTAATTATATAAGTAATGATAGTTAATCTCGAATTCATGGTGAATCATAATATATTAATAATTCAAAGTATAATTTAAAATTTAAAATATATAAATATTATAAAAGTACTCACTGAGATCGTGTCACATATAAGATTCACTATAAATTCGAGTCTATATTAATATTTTTCTTTAATTATATATTAATACTTTAACTAAAAAATTGTTATTAGATAATCTGTTTAATTTGGATTGTATGAAACATATTGATTTTGTAAAGTAAAATTTGATTTTTTTGGTTTTTTAACATGAATTTTTCATTTTATTTCAGAAATATATAGTTATAGATGATATATAATATACATGTTGATTTGATCTAATCTATCTATAACCTATAATACTAATATGTAAGACTCATTACATGGAATGTTTTCTATGTATCATTTATAGACAAAATTATGCCCCGTCTTTCATAATTTTAATATTTAAAGTAATTTTTTTTTATTTAATTCACCTTCTAATTATTAATTTTTTTTTCCAATCATACTTTCATATCTCTCTTCCGTTAATACAATAAAAGTACTCTACAAAATATTTTGATCAAAGTTATTTAACAAATAATATCTATAATCTATAATACTAATCTATAATCTACCTATAGTATTAATATGTAAGATTCATTACATGAAAAGTTTTTCATGTGTCATTTATAGAAAAAAAAAATTATGTCCTGTTTTTCATAATCTTAATATTTAAAGAAAGTTTTTGGATTTAATTTATCTTCTAATTATTAATTTTTTTCCAACCATATCTTCATATTTATCTTCCATTAACACATCAAAAGTACTCTATAAAATATTTCAATAGAAATTTTTTAACAAATAAAAAATAAACAAAATGATAATTGAATGTATTATATCATTGAAATAATTATATATATAATTATAGTATTAATGATGATAAAACTATTATAATTATGTTGCCAAAAAAATATTATAATTATTATATTAATGATAAAAAACTATTATTATTACGATAATTAATGATAACAAGAAAACCTTAGCACATATTGTTTTAAAATTATCTTTATTGGATTTATATTACGTATGTATTTTTATTTTTAATTCAGATTATGTTTTGTGTATTTGTTATTATCGATATTCATGTTTCAAATTTCAAAGAATTTTTAAAACTTTTATATTTTTTAATTTTATTTAATAAATTCGTAAATATTTATAAGGATTCAAATCTTCATGGGAAATGAGGAATGAAAACCCATGATGGGACAAGGAAGTGGATGAGAGACCAAATTCTAAATAATGACAGGATTGGGGGGAAGTTTCTAACTTCAAATCGGGAACTTTTGAAAATCATAAAAAAAAAAATATCTATCTACCCATCTCACTATACCCTATTTAATATTTTTTTAATTTAAATATTATAACTTATCAATTCCACAATAGTTTCATACTAATTTGTTTGAAAACATTTTAAAAATCAATTTCACAATTTACACTTCTTTTATAATAATGCTAATTATTTACTAATTTTAAAAAAATAAATAATTACTTTACTTTTTCATTGAAAATAATTGTGTAATTGATATTATGATATTTTTGCTAATTATAACACATTAATTCTAACATATATTTTAAAATTGATATTTTAATTTATTAAAAAGATGTAGAAGCTAAGGAAATGATGTGTAATTGAAATAGCATTAATTAAATTTATTCTTTATTTTTTTATGAATTATAAAATATATTTATATTTTTATAAATTAAATATTTTAATTTACAAAAAATATATAAATAGCTAAAGACGACAAAAAGAATCTAGTGAATTGGATACACATAAGGATTACTTGCTATGGGGTGGAAATGAGGATAAATAACAAACGGTCCTTGTTTGTTAAATGAGGCAGGGACAATGATTGCACACCTTCATTTTTTTTTTTAATGTATCTTTGTTGGATTTGCATTTTGTATTCATTTTTTATTTTTAATTTGGATTATGTTGTATTAGAATTAATTTATTAGTATAGATATTTATATTTCAAATTTCAAAATAATTTTCGAATTTTTGTCTTTTTGTAATTCTTTTAATAAACTCGTGAATACCATAAAGATTAAAATCTCTATGGGAAATGAGAAATGAGAACTTGTGATGGGGATAAGGATGAGAATGAGTGACAAAAATTTTAACCAGGGATAGGGTGCGCGACACGTCCCATCTCTCATGGATATCTATTGTCATTTTTATAAATGACTCTTGACATAGTAAAATTATCCACTTATTCTCTTTTATTATTCAACAATTTCAATTTTTGAAATATACAAAATTTTCATAAAATAAGTTTTTTATTGTTAGTTATGGGTTATCTACTGAGATTTTTTTCATCTTGTAAATATGATATAAAATAGATGATACATTTATATTTTGTTCATTTATTTAATTATTTAAATATTAACTTATTTTTAAAATAATTTATATACTCAATTTTTATAAGATATATTTAGATAAATTATTATTTATTTTCTATAATGATTAACAAACTATTTTTTATTATCATCATACGCATCACATGGGTTAAATGACCAGTAATGTATGAATCAATTCAATTAATTGTACACAGCATAACGATTCACGTCGAAAAAAAGGAGGATAGACAAAGGTATTAAAAAAGGGAAAAAAACAAAAATAAAAAATTCTTAGAATTATTTATTTTCAAAAGTTTCTAAATAAATAATTTGGACAAGTGGAAATTTGAAGTATGGGTTAATATGCAATGATAGTCTTTTTCATTAAGGGATGGAAAGAAGTCGATTCGCAGCATTTAACGGAAGTGAGAGCTTTGATTTGGAATTAAAAGGAGCTAAAGGTGATTTGGATATTTAAAATCGTGGACGTGAGTTATTTTAATTTTTAAAATTTAAAATATGATCAATTAGTCTTTAATTTTGTGGTTGTAAATTACGTTAATTTATTTTAAGTGAATCTTAGCAAATTATTAAATTAATTTGACTTAAAAATTATTTTTCAAAATAATTTAATTTAATAATATATAGGTAAGTTAAATATTTATATTTTTCAAAATTAACAAGATTTACTATTATAAAATTAACAATAAATTAGTCAATTTTTTTAGGGTTTGTCCGACCACCACAATGGTTAAGGATACTAAAGAAGAAACTTCTATCTTAGGAGATGAGTTTTTATATTTTCAATACTTAGAATCCACCATGAAATTTAAATATTTATCTTTTTTAGTATCCTTAAGGCATTGATTAGTAAAACCTATTTAAAGCACCAATTTGCAAAATCTATTTTGTTTATACTCCCCTTGTCTTTAAATAATTGTTCATTTTTTTAAAAAAAAATTGTATAGAAATAATTATTCATTTTAAAAATTTAAGTAGTATTAATTATTTATTTTCAATAATTTCCTCATTAAATATTAATTGAGAAGGAGAGAGATATAGTGGAGGGAAAGAGAGAAAGTTGGGATATTAAAGTGAAAGAAAATTAATTTAATAATTTAATTTAAACTTTTCTAATTTTGATATTTTTTAAATTATTTTCTTACTTTTATTGCATATTTATAACTGAATAATTATTGAACAATGAATGGGTGAAATTGCGTTGTTCCGCATGACTTCCTTCCACCCGCGCTGCTTCCTTCTGCTAAATAATCGCTGCAACTTCTTGGTAATTAAAGAAGAATCCACATTTCCAAATTGGTGCAAAAGCAAACAAACGCGTGAACATTAGAGCTTTTTCTTCTTCTGTTTTTTTTTTTTTTTCAAAGATCATTGAGTGCTTTTAGAATTAAAAGAAGAGCTAAAATTCAGGAAATCAATCTATCTACGCCTTTTACGGGCGAAAACCTCTAGTCTTTCCCTGCCATATTACTCACGTAAAGGTAAAAGCAGGTGTTCATGACTTAACCCGCTCTGCCAATTTGACCCTACTTGAAATTTATTGAATCAAGTTTTGGTCTTCAAATTTGACTTGAGATGTAATTTTTCAAGCCAGGTTCACTTTGTATTTTGGATTGATTCGACTTGATCTGAAGTACAATAATTCTTTTAGAAATTTAAATTTTTATAATAATTAGTGAAATGTTATAAGTTTGTATAATTCAATTAATATTTTTTTTCATAACTTTGTGTCAATTTTAATTTATATGATATGTTTTGAAATAAAATTGTAAAATATTTATCAAAATTTTTTTTAATTGTAAAATTTTATAATGTATAATGCGCAAATCCAAAACCCAGTTATTATTGAGTCGGCTTTGGATTTTACACATTGGCTTGATCTAAAAATCAAGTCAGGTTTGTGTTTGAAACAGTTGAGCCTAACCCATTGTTTTTACACCTCGATATAATAGAAAAGCTTTGCATTGTAGAAAAATTAGAATTTTACACTCAGAGAGAACTAAATGGCCCTCCATCTATTTTAAAATAAATGTCTCTTTCATTTTTTTAGTAAATTCATAAATCAAATACTATCTTTATTCTCTAATAAGTGCCCATTTTTACTTATGCACACATTAAGGAAATAATTGGATGAGCTTGAAATTAGAGTAAATTTAAGTATTTTTTACAATACTGCACTTATCACTACCAAATATTCTCTCTCATATTTAATCTATTCACTAATTCTCTCTCATAAAGATATCAAGAGAAAAAGAATAATTAATTTTGTCTAGAATTCTTAAAAGGATAGATAATAGTATAAAAATAAAATTTAGTAGATGGACACTTATTAGATATGAGAGTAAGCATATCCTTTAAAAATAAAAAATGTTATTCTAACACCCAAAAGTGGGTGTCCATTACAAAGACCACTTCATCATAGTTAAATGTGATGGTAGCCCAAATTTTCTCTGTTCATCCATGACATCCAAAGGTGATGGAGTGTGTTTTCTAATTGGACACCTACTTTTAGGTGTTAGAATAATAATGCTCTTTATAAATGTGCCAAAAAAAGTGAAAGATATATTTATTCCAAAACAGATTGGAACATCTACTTTTGGGTGTTATAATAGCAATGCTTTTTATAAATGTACCCAAAAAAAAGTGGAAGACATATTTATTTTGAAACAGATGTACTATTAGAAAAAGATAGCTTGAAGTTAAAGTTTCATTACTAATGCTTTAATGTGGAACTAATGAAATGAAAATATGGGTGATTAATGGCCCTATGTGCATGGATTTGAAGAATATGTTTAAAAGGTGATATGATATTTATAATACTAATGTTTCAGACTCTTATGAGTAAAAGTTTTTCAGATGTCGCGATGAGAATAATTTAGGGCCCACAGTTTGTAAGAAATTAATAATTAATTACCTTTTTGGAAAAATAAAACTGCAATTATGACATATTATAAGAATATTATTGCCAATCATCAGTATTTAATAGCAGTATTGCACTAAAAAATTAAATTTATTTAAAACTTATCGGCATTTCATTAAATCTATAATACTAATATTTAACACTCCTTTGGATTTCCAAGGTGTAGCTTCATGAGTAATTTTGAGCCTAAAAATTTCATAACTTTAATAATTAATTTTTTTAAAAAAATTATAATCATAATTATTATATATTATTAGTTTACTATAATTAATTTATATAATTTCATTATTCATAATAATCATTTTTAATATATGGGCAATTTATCTTGAAATCTACATGGTGAAAAGTGTTGTACATTATTTTAATAACCTCATATATTGCAGTTATTTAAAATAATTAGTTATTAATAAAATAAATAAATAAATAATCAAAATTAATTTTAAATTATATAGTTTATTTTTAAAAATATAAATGTTAGGAAAAAGTTTAAATCAAATAAGTTACGTTATTTTACTTATATACTTCTAATTATCAATTAATTAATTAACATACAATATTGATTAATTTTACCTATATATATGGTAATATGATCTATTATATTTAAATCAATATATTTGTTAATTTATAATATTCGTTATAAACTAAAAATTCAATCTTGATATACTAAAATGAGATAAATGACTCATTATATAATAAGAGTATTCACTATAATTATTTGTTATCAGTTTTATCTTATAGCTCTTTTACTATCTTTATTGGATATTTTTGTTTTAGCTTTTTTTAATTTTAGCCTCTTTTTAGTATTATATTATGATCTCATGGTTAGTTATCACTTTTACATAATGACCTTCATAAAAATCAAAAGAGAATTTTAAAAATATTTATAAAGATAAAAATTAAATTTTTAATATTCATAAAATTCAAATAAATATTTTAATATATTTATATAGGGCTTAAATTTAAAATGACAGAGACTAAGCAATTTATGAAATTATAATTTCCTTATTTAATATAAAATTGAGTATTATTTATCATGCTAATATGATTTTAAGTTTTTACAAATTATCCTTAAAAAAATGATAAATTCATTTGCTAAGGTTATTGAAAACTATTTTTTGTATCATTTTGGAAGCTTAATATATGGATAGAATTTATCAAAAAATTTTCATACATTTCGTAAACAATGAATTTATTCAAGGTATAAAAGAAATTGTTGAGTTAGCACCTGAAAACTAGTTAAGAAAACTTTTTATTATATTATCAATGACAAACACAATATGGGAGCATGTTTGGGAACTTTAAGAATATAGGATCTTGTATGACCGGAGAAGTATATTAACGAATTAATATAGGTTTTAAATTATAATTAAATATTTTTATCAATGATTATAATATTATATTTTCCAAATTTTAAAGACAAATATTGCATTTTTTAGAATTGTTGAGAGTATCATATCATCATTAAAAAAAACCTTTTTTTTTTATATCTTTCTATCCCAAGTTCATATTTAAAGAATTTATCTTTAATTAAAATTGAAAATTTATTTAATTCAAGTGGAAAGTCTTTAAAAAAATTTAAGTCCATGTCATACCCAAATGATTCTCCACTCAATTAATTTCAAAATCATCTCTTAGTTGAAGAGATAGAATACAACAAAGAGCAATTATCTGATGATCTTAAAGGATACTTATTTTCAATGAATGAAATTCAGAGGATAGTTTATACTAATATAATGGACTCAATAAACATTCGGAAATGAGGCTTTTATTTTGTATATGGTTATGGAGGAATATGAAAAATATTCATTTGGAGAATATTTACTAAAACGATGCATAAGAAAATGATGTGTAATTCAAATCATGTAAATTAAATTTATTCATTATTTTTTATTAATTAAAAAGTATATTTTTATGTTTTTATAAATTAAATATTTTAATTACTAAAAATATACAAATGGCTAAGATGATTAAAAAAATCGTTGAAGCAGATACCCACAGTGATTACTTGAAAAAAAAAAAGACGAGAATGGGAACACATTTAGTTTTCACGAGAACGGAGGCGAAGTCCCCGATTGTTAAACAAGATGGGGACAATGAATGAGGTCTCTGCCCTATTGAGATCTAACAATTTCCTATTGATATAATTTTTTTTTATATATATATATAAAAGAAAATCTTAGCACACATTTATTTTTTTAATTATTTTTATTGAATTTGCATTATATATGTATTTTCATTTTTAGTTTGGATTATATTGTATTAGTAATATTTCTTACTCCATTTTTTTCAAAATATCTGTCAATTTGGAACAAACATAGATAGTAAGAAAGATAATAAATTATATTAGTAATTGAGTAAAATATAGTGAATATACTAATGTATCCCGCCGACATATTAAATAATATAATACACTAATATTAAATAAAATGCTTTGAAAATGTGAAATTATTAGGGATGGTATTGAAAAAAAAAATTAATGCTTTATTGAAATACAAAATTGACAGATATTTTGAAATATTAAATTGTATGAAAGTGGATAAATATTCTGAAAGGAAATTAATATTATGCATATTTGTGTTTCAAATATCAAAATACTTTTCAATTTTTTTGAAATTATTTTAATAAATCTGCAAATACCTCGTAGGGATTCAAATCCTCGTGAGAAATAGGGAATAATGACTCGTGACGGGATGGGGATAGAATCAGGGACAAAATTTTAAATGGCAAGATGCGTAAGGCATATCCCTTCTCTCATAAATACCTATTATCATTCATATTAATGGTATATGATATTGTAAATATATTCATTTATTTTATTTCATTATTCATCAATTTCAACTATTGAAAAGTGTGAAATTTTCATAAAATAAGTTTTTTATTGTTAGTTAAAGGTTATTTATCGAGATTTTCTTAACCTTATAAATATGATATTAAAAAATAAGATACAAAATAAAATAGCTGATTTCATATCCATACTCATTTCTTATCCTGTGCTTTGGTCAACTGAAATACCCATAAATAATTGAATTGGCAATGCAATATATGGAAAATAGGTCATTACTAATTGACTAAACAAAACTAAAGACATGTTTTTTGTGTGTAAAATAATACCGTCTGTGAAGATAGAGAGGTAATAGTGCAAATTGACACAAGTGTCAATCAATAAACCCAAAAAGTTCGATATTGCTTTAGCTCCAGAAGCTGAATATCATAGAATTGAGGTTCCGGAAACTGATGAACTTGTTTAAGTGAATATTCATGATCATTATTTGCTCTATCCTAAAAGTTAAAGATCCATGTTTAAACGGAATCATGAGATACGACTTAAATACTTTTAAAACTTCAGTTTACAACAACGACTACAACAACAATAATCATCATCTTACAATCTTAAAATTATCTAGCAAGTTATCCACAGGAAAAAGGTATTAAATGTGTACCTTGGAGCCCTCCTTTCCAAACAGTGCTGGAGTATCTCAGGCCAGGCACATTGTTGTGAAGAACACTAAATTTTAGCTTAAGCTGATAATGAGACCCCTCCTTGAGACTGAATAGAACACGACCGTTTTGGTTTTCATCCAATGGTAAAGGAGTTATAATTTCACCTAAATGCTTAGAGATTATTCCAATAGAATGGAATTTCACTTCAGGATCCACTTGACCTGTTGATCAGAAAACAACTTAAGCAGAGCCAAACAAACGTGCTGTATAGTAAACAAACTTCGTAAACATACCATCAAAATCACTTTCCAAGCAACCCAACAGCTTCTCCTTCCACGTCCTTTGGCTTTCATCCTCCTGCACAGCACAACCAACATCCAAATCAGAAAAATCACAAGTCATTCACTTTGTTAGCCGATGATTTAATAATCAAACTATGACAAACTACTTGGATATTTCATATGCATCATGAAGTGATTTGTTCCTATGCAACATTTATTCAAAGAAAACTTCATCAGTTATGCCTGAAATGAACCTCTTTTACAAAAATGAAAAAAAAAAGGCTTTAATAATTCCACAAAGTTGAACCATTTTATTTTATTTATAGCTTGCAAAGTGCTTCACCCATTCATTCTTGTAGGCATTCTATTCTAACTTCTACGTAGGTAAGCCAATGAAAGTTTAGCTTTTTTTCTCCCAAATAGTTAGAAAGAATGGTGTTCTTACCTAGAAATAGCGGTAAGGATACAAATAACTCCAGCGGCCGTGGAAATGGAGGGTGAGATACCTACAAAGACGCTCCGACGCTCAAGTTAGAGAATGTATGAGGAGTGAAAAGGCATTTGTGTGATAAAAATTGTGTCATACTTGGGGGTGACAACCCCCATATATAAGGTGAGGTTACCCCATGGTGAATCTATTATAATCTTCCTTAAATGTAGGAGATATTCCTGTGATTTAGTCAGTACTAAAGAAAATAATCAAATATAATATAGATATGATAAGATATAGAGGGATTATATACGAGATTTAGTAGATCATTTCAACCAAATCTGAGATAAATCCACTGGGGATGTTATGCCATATAAGCTGAGCTGTGCGACTACTTGGGAGAGTCCTCTAAATTGGGTCGAGATTTGGGATTCGTATTCGAGGTCTTGTAATTTGGGCCAAGGCACTACAAAAAATTGTGTTAATTGCGGCGGTTAAATTAGGTCTGGTTATTGAAACCGCTGCAATATACAGTAAACTATGGCATTTTTGTGGACCACCACAATTGTAATGGAAAAATGTGGTAGCTGAGATGCATTACTACATAATGCATTTTTCCTATTTGAAAACAAACACACTAAACCCTTCGAACAGCTACCTCTCCCCAATCTGCAAACCCTACCACTACTTCAAAGACATCCACAACCACACCTCCAAGGAGATTGGCAACGATCCTCCCTCATCAATGGTGGAAGAGCCATTAGTTGCGGCGGAGTTGTAGAGGAAGCACTCGTGACGTGCCTCCGCGAGAATTTCCGGCTGGAGGAAGGAGCAACGTTTTGGGCGGCGTGCCCATTCTCTGGCTTGGCGGAGAATTTGGCGCTGCTAGAGAAGCTATCGCACTACCTTGACGTGGTGGAGCTGCATCTTGTGAGGGAAATCTCGGTCAGGTCGAACTCGTTCTTCGAGGCGCAGGGGCAGCTGCAGGACCTCAAGGCTAAAATCGTGGAAGGATGCGCTCGGATTCGGCAACTCAAGGAGACGATTCGGCCCTTGGGGTGCCCCTCCACATCTTCTTCACAATGCCATGGATGTAAGTTTACACCACTATAACAGTTGTGTCACATTTTAAATGTTAGAAAGATAAGGTTTCATGACAAGATATACATAACTTTCAAAATTTTTATTTGAAATATTCCAAGATTACTGAAATCAAGTGATAGTTTATACTAGAAGTCCAGAACAACTGCAATTTCAAATATTTGGAAAAAAGCAGCGTTTTGTTTGTCCTCCCTTTCTAATTACTTCTTTAGAAAAATTGTCTGACGTTACTTACATATTTGTGGCCAATATGCAGGCCAACATATGAGTTCCCCCACCCTTTGGCACGTGTCCCTCAAGGTGCTGGTTATTGGGTATGTCTGAAACAATATCTTATAATCTGATTTTGATGCTTTTGTTGAAAAATTGCTTCACTATGCTACCATTATACCTGTTTCCTGCTGTCTCCAGCTATAGTACATAATCGTGGATCTACTAATATGGTGGGGCATAAGAGGAATTATCAATGACTTCAGGAAAAGGAAATTGAAGCTTGCTCCTATTGCATATTTCAGTATGTACCGTGGATCAATATCTCATTTACCAACTGCCTATGTGTGGAGTCCGCATGTTGTTCCAAAACCAAGTGGTACGGACAGTGATGTAATATATAGTCACAACAGAACATCTTGTTTACTTCTTTTAAATGAGTAATAATTTTATATTGAGCCCTTCAAATTAATTGCTTAGTAATTGTTGACTTGGATTTGCAGACTGGGGCCCTTTAGTTGATGTTGTTGGCTATTGTTTTGTAAACCTTGGATCAAAGTATCAACCACAGGAAAATTTTGTCCAATGGATTGAAAAAGGACCACCTTCGACATATTTTGGGTTTGGGAGCATGGTATGACAATTTCACTTGAACTATGAGTCATTTCACTTGGATTGCAAGCAAATGAAGCATGATGAGATTAATCAAGCTAGGATTTATAGGACTTTTGCCTTTAAGGACATAAGATGCCGGACAATGCAGCATTACTTATTTTGTCCGTAGCATTAAGTTCACATTTTCACTTGTTAATCTGAATAGATGTTCTGCTTTTCATTAGATAGTTTGTGATCAATCACCCTGTGGTGTAGAACAAGAAAGGGTACTCAAAATTCTCCATATTCATATTAAAAAATAGCCAGAATTTTTAAGTTCCAAAGGCAATCTGCCTTATAGGAAACTCAAATAAATAATCTTAGTTTTACCTAGACAACCAACCCAAACTGATATGACTCAAGATATACTAATCTAGAATAGAAATAAATATTAATCCAATCTATTGATAATATATCTCAGTTCCTTAATAACTAAATTCTATTGGTCAAATTATTGATAATTAATCACTAAAGAAAACACAATCCCCTATTTCTCTTGTTGAAGAAAACTTGCCCTTGAGAATTGAATTTTCATTGGATTAATTTCATTCTTCTGTTATTCAGATTAATTTATTTCTATGTATCAAATATGGAAGTAATAATGAGTTATGATGATCCCAACATGTGTAAATTAGTTCATGCTTAGATGTTGCTGTGATCAAGACTATTTCCTTGACATATTTTCCGGATCATCAGTAAATTGTCATAATCTTTGATTGTGTATGATAGTCATATTTGTCATTTCGATTTATGTAAAAGCTTTGCAGTTGTAATAGAATTAGTATAATTATATATTGTCAAGAATAACAGTTTCAAGTATACTCTAAGCTACTGAAATTGACGTTATACGCCTTCAAACAATTAGCAGTTTTTAAAGAATGAATTTTTGAATTCCTCTAAATGAAAATGGTGTGTTTACTTTTTCAGCCACTTGAAGATGCTGAAAGAACAGCGGACGTTATATTGGTGGCCCTAAAGAACACCGAACAACGGGGAATTATTGACTGGGGTTAGGGCTATCTAGGCAATCGTAAGGATTCTATTTGAACTGCTATTGAATAACTTATAATTAATTTTTAGGTCCATGTTGTGATATTTGTTTGTATGTCAGTTTCAATGAATGATTCAAAGACATGTTTGTTCCATATATTTGACTGGCCAAACTCATCACCACTAGTCCACTCATGACTATATGTTTTTTTGATTTTGGTTTTAATTAGTGTTTATTGCATATCCGAATGAACCACAGGAATGAAGCCAAAAGGCTAAATGACACTGGCAATTGGGAAGTCACCTAGAGATTGAATACTTTGGCTTATATTGATCTAACTTACTGTCAACCCACTTAAACATGTTTCTATATGTTGTGTCAGCTTGAGCATCTAAATTTTTTTTTGCCAAATCTTCCTTACCATGATTAACATGATTAGCTGATAAAATATTTTCTTTAATATCATTGATCTCTTTGCCATCAATAACTTGATGCAGTGAATACTACTTGTTGAATTTCTGCATTCTGATGATCTTAACTTTTTAAATTGACATACTTTTTTCACAACACGTCTTATCATAAGTATTGAGAAGGTGATACATTTTGTTCAGTGCATTTTAGGTTTTAAATTAGTTTTATGATCTTTAATAGCGTTTTGTTGGCTGGTTGTCATGTTCTTGTGCTATGGTGTTAGTTCACTTTTATTTAGTTAATATGATGATGTCTTATTTAGTTAACATATAATCTCATAATCGCTTTATTTTTCTTTCTTCTCTAATTGAAGGTGTTGTCCAATGGTTAATGTTCAGATGATAAATTACATGTTGATGTGGCTCGAATACGCTGGCGTTGAAAAGGTTTTTGTTTTCTACTGTGCTCATTCCAAGCAGGTCATCAACTATTTGGATAAATTTGGTCGGATCTCTCAACTGCAAAGACATGGATAAACATGATTTTTTATATATCTTTTGCTATGCTTGTTTTACTTATTTGTCTTTTTATTTGTATTTAAAATGTGACTTGATCCATGTTTGATTCCTTTAACTCTAGATTAATGTGGAAGAGGAGCTAGTTTTGTGTGGCATTATTATTAAAAAACATATGTTTTTTAAACTTGGTGTGCAAATTATGGCGGTTTTAAATTGCCATAATTGTTTTTTATTTTAAATTGATGTTAAAGTTACGGCGGTTTCAAACCGCCATAATTAATTTTTTAAAAATGTCAACAAGGATCGTGGCAGTTTTGAACCGCCTTAATTTTTCAGGCTAATTATGCGGTTATTTAGGCTAATTGTGGCAGTTTTTTTTATAACCGCCATAATTTAGCTAATGGCACTGGTAATTACGGTGATTCTTGTAACTCCCATAATTGTTAAAAATGGCGGTTAAAACAGCCATAATCATACAAAGAAAACTGCCCTAATTAACCTGCTTTTTTGTAGTGAGGTATAGGCCTATATTTTCTAGTCCAGTACATAACCCCCGAACTTGGTTGAAGTCCAAGCTATTTTTATTAGGCCGAGGATTTCATGCCGAGTTCAAAAGGAGTTAAGTCGTGAGTCTTTCCAGTTACAGTGGTGGCTATTTGTGGGAGAACATGTTATTACACTTGTTACTTTTGTATTGGTGAGCAATCATTTCTCGCTAATGTGGGATCGTGGGCTTACCAAGCCACTATTGGATTAAAGCAGAAAGCCCCTTGCCAGTTGATGTAATAAACGTTTCAGATGTGTTATTAAGTTGAAGGAAAGGTTTTCGATCGTTGGATGAGTTTTAGTTTTAAGTAAACGGAAGAGCGGTTTTTCATATTTCATTTCTGGAAAACTCTTCGATTCTTCTCTACTTTCCCTCTGTTTTCTCTGGTCCTTGCTTTGCTGCTTTCAAGTGCTTCGAATCAGATGATCAAGCTTTGCTTATTTTCATTTTCAATCGATTAGTTTGATTTCTCTTCTCATTCTCTTTCATTTAATTGGTTTGCAATTTGTTTTGGAACCCTAGGGTAAGAGATTCTATTTTACTGCCTGGTGCTTGCTCTGAGGTTGTCTTCTTTTCCTGAGTTTTGTTTTATCGTTTTTGCTTTTTAGGTGAATATTGATGGCCAGGGGAAAAGGAGCTAGTTTTGTGTGGCATTATTATTAAAAAATATATATTTTTTAAACTTGGTGTGCAAATTATGGCGGTTTTAAATTGCCATAATTGTTTTTTTTATAAAAAAAATTGATGTGAAAGTTACGGTGGTTTCAAACTGCCATAATTAATTTTTTAGAATGTCAGCAAGGATCGTGGCGATTTTGAACCGCCTTAATTTTTTAGGCTAATTATGCAGTTATTTAGACTAATTGTGGCGGTTTTTATAACTACCGTAATTTACCTAATGGCACTGGTAATTACGGTGATTCTTGTAACTGCCATAATTGTTAAAAATGGCAGTTAAAACAGCCACAATCATACAAAGAAAACTTACCTAATTAACCTGCTTTTTTGTAGTGAGGTATAGGCCCATATTTTCTAGTCCAGTACATAGCTCCCGAACTTGGTTGATGTCCAAGCTATTTTTATTAGGCCGAGGATTTCATGCCAAGCTCAAAAGAAGTTGAGTCGTGAGTCTTTTTAGTTGCAGTGGTGGCTATTTGTGGGAGAACGTGTGATTACACGTGTTACTTTTTTATTGGTGAGCAATCATTTCTCATTAAGTGGGATCGTGGGCTTACCAAGCCACTATTGGATTAAAGCGGAAAGCCCCCTATCGTTTGATGAAATAAACGTTTCAGATGTGTTATTAAGAGGAGGGAAAGGTTTTCAATCGTTGGATAAGTTTCAGTTTTTAAGTAATTGGAAGAGCGGTTTTTCAGATTTCATTTCTGGAAAACTCTTTGGTTCTTCTCTGCTTTCTCTCTGTTTTCTCTGCTCTTTGCTTTGCTACTTTCAAGTGCTTTGAATCAGACGATCAAGCTTCGATTTTTTCATTTTCAATCGGTTAGTTTGATTTCTCTTCTCATTCTCTTCTCATTTAATCGGTTTGCATTTTGTTTTGGAACCCTAGGGTAAGAGATTCTATTTTACTGCCTAGTGCTTGCTCTGAGGTTGTCTTCTTTTCCTGAGTTTTGTTTTATCGTCTTTGCTTTTTAGGTGATTATTGATGGCTAGGGGAAAAGCTATTTCCGTCTCTCATAAAGGGAAGAATGTAGTATATGAGGCTGAGGTTGATCCCTATAGCTAGGTCAGTAGTGAGGTTAAGGAGGTAGTTTCCAATTTTAGTGATAGGGAATCAATTTGTAGGTTTAGGAGAGCTTGTTTAGTGTCGTCCTATGGAGAGAGTAGGGTAGAATGTCTCCCGTGTAGCGCAGAGGATAGGGTGCATAAATATAGGGAGAAAGATGGTGATGCTGATTTTATTTACATGTATATAGATTTTTTTTGAGAAATTAGATGTAAGAGTTCTATTTACTCAGTTTGAGGAAGGGTGCTTAAACAAGGTTAATGTTGCCCCTTCCCAATTTTATCCAAACAACTAAGCTTTCATTCGAGCATTCGAGAATTTGTTCGACATGCTTGGTCATGAGCCTAATGTACATGTATTCTTTTATTACTCTCAAGTTAATGGGGGGGGGTGATAAAGGGACTTGAATTTCTTTCAGTAGTGTTCCTCGCAAGAAGTTGTTGAGCCTGTTGACCTCTAATTTTAAGATGTTTAAGGATAAGTTTATTAAGTTGAGGTCAGTTGAGTCCAAGTTCCCTTTCTTTCTAGGTTCTAGTGGTATAGAGAGATTTCCTTTGTACTGGCAACATAATTTCTGTCAGATTTTGAGGGTGGAGTATGGCTCTCTTTCCCCTTCCGATCAAGTGGTGGTGGACTTCTTAGAGGAGTGTGTGAACTCGAGCTCTCCACTCTCCTGTGGGGTTTTGTTGGAGTGGGGTTACGATAATGAGAGAGTCCTCAAGCATATAGGTAGTGTTTCTGAATATTTTTTCTTTGTCTTCATCCTATTTGTTTTGTTGATATGTTAATTTGTGTTGGTTTTCTCCTTTGTAGGTGAGATAGCTCCTAAACTAGACCCCAAAGAATTGGCTGCCATGAAGCGCCAAAGAAAGGTAGTGGTGGAAGAGAGCCGAGCTCCTCCAGTTTTTCCTGGTGTCGATTCCAGCTCTAGGACTCCAGTTGATCCGAACCCTTTAAGGGAGCGAAAAAGGGCGAGGTTTGGTGTTGGCTCTCAAGACAGGGAGAAGACGCCTTCTATTTCTCCTGCTGCCCTTGCATGGGCTACTGAGGTGAAAGACTTCCTCAGTTCGGTGAATGCTTCGAGCCTTTGGAATCTTTAATTCCCGACTCTTGAGTTCAAAGACCAGCAATTTGTTCACTCTGAGGACCGAGCAATGATTGAAAAGGCAGGCATTTCTGGTCTCTATCGCCACTTGGAGATTCAGGGTCTTCGTCAGGCGGCCATTTGTCAGTTCCTGGAGAAACAATATGAGAGTTCTATTCGTGAGCTCGAGACATCGAGGATTGTCTCGGCCAATTACAAGGCCGAGAAGGAAGAAGCTGAGTCTAAGTTAGCCGAGGAGAGGAGGGGCTAGTTGGAGGCTAAAAAGGCCTTTGAGGACAAGATTGATAGCCTCGTAGCTCGGATTAAGACGGATGCCGATGCGTCCAAGCTGAAGATCCTAGAGCTTGAGGTTAAGAAGAAAATTTTTGAGGCAAAGAACAAGAGGTTGGGCGAAAAGAATAGGAGTCTCCAAGATGAGGTCGACTCTTTAAAAGATGAGGTGGTCGAGCAGTATATGGCTGACTTTGATCAAGCTATTGACCAAGTTCGGTTCCTTCATGGGGATCTGGACTTGGCTCAATGTCATCTTTCTTGCCGACGTTGGAGCTTCTTGAATTTTTATTTTTTCTTGTAGATGTATTCCGACCATGATTTGTAATTATTTTTCAAGGATATGTTTGAGTGATGTAGTTTCAGTTTACTCTTTCTTTATAATATCTATAGATGAGCTATTTTGAATTAAAGATATTCTCGGATGATCGTGTGCCACTATATGAACGAATTTCTTTTTAAGATATGTCTTAAGCTTAAATTTGAATGATCATATGACAAATATATGGTCATATTTTAAGATATATTTCAGAGATAAACTCTAGTGATATGACAATATATGGTCGGATTTTGTTTAAGATATAAACTTGAATGACCATTATCAGATATATTTTGGGGCTAAATTTGAGTGATCATGTAGCAATGTATGATCGAACTTTCTATGATGCATAAACGGACAAAAAATTTAAAATATATGGTCGAATATAGTCCAGAGATAAATTTGAATGATCATGTTGTGTTATATGCTCGGAATATGGTGTGTTTTTAGATAAAAACCGGAAGTAATATTCGGAGAATATATGTGTTAGATAGCTAGTACCTAGTTTGAAATGTCTTTGGTCCTCTTCGAGGGGTTTTCTTCCTATGTTTGGGGTGTCTTTGATCTCGGGCGCATCATGATGTTGGCTGTATGAAGGTGTCTCTTCATAACTCAGCTGATGCTGAGGTTTACTGAGTTTACCAATCTTTAGTGCACCTTCGCAACTCGGCCTGGGCCAAGGTTTACTGTGAGTATGGTGGCTTTGGCCCTTCACAACTCGGTTGGTGCCAAGGTTAACGTGAGATAGCCGTAAATAGGTGTGCCTTCACTATTTCACTGGTGCCAAGATTGACGTGATTGTGGTGGCTTTGGCCCTTCACAACTCGGTTGGTGACAAGGTTGACGTGAGACAGTCGTAAATAGGTGCACCTTCACTACTTGGCTAGTGCCAAGGTTGATGTGAGTGTGGGAGCTTTTGGCCAAGCTAGCTAGAGCCGTTTGTGTGAATCTGCAAAAGAACAGTGAGATAAATAGTATATTGATAAAAAATGAAGTTACATCTGTGATATGTGCCACTGAAATATTCGGCTCATATACGATCATGCCTCATTAAAACCTTTGATGGTAAAACCCAGTGGGATAAAACTCATCAAAGGAAAAAAAGTGTACCCATCGAATGTGATTTGAGGCGTTTTAATTCTAACTATAGTATTTCCTCAGGGATGCTGCGTTCCACGTTCTTGAGAGTTCTTGTCTAGAGAGTTTGGCTATCTTGTAGGCTCCTCGACTGATGACTTGTGTTACTCGGAATAGCCCTTCCCAGTTAAGGGCTAGCTTCCCTTCTCCTAGGGGTTTCCTTTGTAGTTCCACTTTTCGTAGGACTAGATCTCCAACCTGAAAAGTTCTTGGGTTGAGCTTTTTATTGTAGAGTTGAGCTACCATTTGTTTAGTTGCTTATTCTTTTACGTGGGCCAGTTCCCTATTTTCATCAACGAGTTCTAGCTCGGCTCTTCTATTTTCTTTATTTACTTATTCCGTGATTGTCAGCCGTCGGACATTGGGTCGAGCAACTTCTACTGGGAGCATCGCTTTGCTATTGAAGATGACCCTGTAGGGTGTTTCTTGTGTTGAAGATTGAGCAGTGGTGTGATACCCCCAGAGGACTTCAGGGTGGTCTTTAGTCCAGAGTCCTTTGGCTTTGTCAAACTTTTTCTTCAAGGTAGGATGATCTTATTGGCAGCGTCAGCTAGGCCATTAGTTTGTGGGTGTTCTACAAAAGCAAAAATATGCTTGATTTGAAAATTCTCACGGAGTTCCTTCAATCTTCGATCTGTGAATTATGTACCATTGTAGGTGATCAATTCCTTGGGAAGTCCAAATCTGCATATGATTCTTTTCCAGATGAATTTTCTGACTTTTTATTCACTAATTGCTGTAAGGGGTTCTACTTCTATCCACTTGGTGAGGTAGTCAATGGCTAGTACTAAGTATTTGAGTTGCCCTAGTGCTAGGGGGAAAGGACTGAGTAGATCAATTTCCCATCTATGGAAATGCCAGCTGGCTTTTGAGAAATGTAGTGGCTCTAGGTGTCTTTGGGAGACTTTTGAGAATCTCTGGCACTTGTCATATTTGTGTATGAAATCTGTGCAATCGGTTTTCATTGTGATCCAAAAATACCCTGCTCGGAGTATTTTGGCGGCTAGGGCTCGACCTCCGATGTGGTTTCCGCAGACTCTTTCTTGTACTTCGGCCATTACATCATTGACTTCATGGGGGCCGAGACATTTTAGGAGGAGGAGTGAATATCCTCGTATGAAAAGTAGACCTCCATATATTGTATAGTAGCTTGTTTGTCTCTTGAACTTTTTATCATGTGCTACCAAGCTTGAGATTTCTTCTGATATTAGATAATTGAGAAGTGGAGTTCGCCAATCTTGGCTTCCTATCTCCATGCCGCAAATTTTAGATTGAAGGGAGCTCGGGCTTTGAAGTTTTATCTATATTACAGACTTGTTATTCTATGGTTTGCTGGTGCTGGCAAGCTTAGAGAGGATGTCGACCCTCGTGTTGTGATCTCTTGGTATGTGTGTTACTTCACATAAGTCGAAGTGTTACATCAAAATTTTTACCAGTGGTAGATAGTTTTCCAAGAGAGGGTCTCTGGTTGCGAAAGTGTTGTTGACTTGGCTGACAACTAGCTGTGAATCAACTTTTACCTTGTGTCTTTGGGCTCCAACTTCTTGGGCGAGTTTGGGGCCTGCTATTAGTGCTTCATATTCTTCTTGATTATTATTGGCTTGGAACTGGAATTGGAGAGATTATTCGATTAAGATTCCCTCTCCATTTTCTAAGGTGATTCCGGCTCCGCTTCCCTTGCCATTGGCAGCTCCATCAACATGTAATATCCAAGAACCAAGTTCTTGTTCGGTAACTAGTGAGAGCTCAGTCACAAAGTTGGCTAGGGCTTATGCTTTGATTGGTCCTCTAGGTTAGTATTCCAAGCTGTGTTCTGAGAGTTTGACGGACCATGAGATCATTTGATCGGCTAATTCAGGTTTGATTAGTATTTGCCTGATGGGTTGCTCTGTCTAGACAACAATGTTGTGGCTCTGAAAGTACGGTGTTAACTTTCTGGCTGATAACATTACTGCATCGGCTAGTTTCTCAATCTTCTAGTATCTCTGCTTAGGTCCTTAGAGTGTTTTGCTAATGAAATAAACAGGTTGTTGTACCTTGTCTTTTTCTGTGATGAGAACCGAGCTCACAGCGTGTTTGATCACAGATAGGTAAAGAAAAAGAGTCTTTCTAAGGCGAGGTTTGGTGAGAATAGGTGGTGTTGAGAGAAGTACTTTTAGTTCGGTGAAGGCCTTTTCACAATCTTCAGACCAAACAAATGATACCTGTTTTCTTAGCGTTTTGAAGAATGAGGCTGCTTTCTCAGCCGATTTTGAGAGGAAATGGGATAGCACTGCTAGACGGCCAGTGAGTTTATGTACTTCGTCAACCGAGCTTGGGCTTCTCATTTCTATTATTGCTCGACATTTGTCAGGGTTGGCTTCTATTCCTTAGTTGGTGCTCATGAATCCGAGGAATTTTCCACCATGGACTCTGAATGCACATTTTTCAGGGTTTTACCTCATGTTGTATCTACAGAGCTGTCCGAATATCTCTTTGAGATCTTTGATGTGATCTTTGATTGAATGTGTTTTTGCCACCATATCATCAACGTAAACCTCAACATTTCTTCTGATTTGTTCTTCAAAGACCCTGTTCATGAGTCTCTGATATGTGGCTCCAACATTTTTCAGGTTAAAAGGCATGGCCTTATAACAAAAGTTGGCATATTTAGTGAGAAATGCAGTTTTGTCTTCACTTTCTGGATGCATTCTGATTTGATTGTAACCAGAATATGCATCCATAAAGCTATGATACTGGTAACCAGAGGCATTATCGACGAGCTTGTCGATGTTGAGGAGTGGGTAGGAGCCTTTTGGGCAGGCTTTGTTGAGATCAGTGAAGTCTACACACATGTGCCATTTACCTGAGCTTTTCTTTACCATTATTACATTCACTAGCCATGTAATATACCTAATTTTTTTGATGAAGTCAACTTTGAAGAGCTTCGTGGTTTCTTCTATGGCTACTTTCTGGCGCTCAGCTCTAAGAGTCCTTTTCTATTGTGCTATCAGTCGAGCTTTTGGGTCGACCATTAACTTGTGGCTGATTACGTCTGGATTGATTTGTGGCATATCAGTTGGGGTTTAGCCAAAGGATTGGCATTCTTTAAGAGTAACATGGACATATCTGCAGATAAGCTCGAAGGTAGGTTGGTTCCAATGAAGGTCACTTCTTCGGCTATATTGCCTATCTGGACAGGCTGTAAATCGTCGACCGGTTGTGGACAATTCTGGATTTCCCCTCTGGGATCCAGTTTAGAGATCAAAGGGATTTGGTACGTGTGGAACACGTTGTGTATTTGTTTAGTCTTCAGTTTGTTTGTGGACTTTATCTTTAGACATTCGTTATAGCACATTCTGGCTTCTTTTTTGTCGGCATGGACTACTCCAACTTTGGATTCAAATATTGGGAATTTCATGGCTAGGTATGGTGTTGAGACTATGGCTCCTAGGGTGTTGAGTGAAGGTCATCTTAGGATTATGTGATAAGGACTATTTGCTTCAATGACTAGGTGCTGGAGGTCAACTGTTTTTGTCAGTGGTTTTGTGCCGAATGTGGTCCTGAGAAATACATAACCGAGTACTTTTACTCTATTTCCTGTAAATCCAACCAATTCTCCATTGTATAGGAGGATCGAGTTTTCAGATAGCTGTATCCGTTTGAAGGTCGAATAGAAAAGTATCTCAGCTGAACTCCCCTGATCCATTAGGACTTTCTTGACCAAGAAATTGCCAGCAATGATGGAAATTACAACAGGATCATGTAAATTTTCATCAATTCCTTTGAAATCAAAGTTTGAGAAAGATATTACTGGGCTTTTGGTTTTTGGCTTTGAGGAATGTGACATTATTTCAAGTGACATGATCGCCCGGAGTCATCTTTTCCTTGCTGAGCTTGTCACGCTACCTTCTGTGAATCCTTTGGCAATGTGGTCGATCACACCACGGGTTTTGATTCCTTCTTAAGAAAGAGATTGCCTTTTTTCTCAGGCTTTTTGTATCTTGGTGGGGACTCACTATCTGAAAATGTTGAAAGGCTACAGCATTTGTTTCTTCTTTCTTGGCCTTGGACCTTTTTCTTTTCTTCCTTGTTCTCATTGATGAATTGTTTCAAGTATCCTTCTCGGATGAGATGATCAATCTTGTTCTTCAAGCTTTTGCATTCATTTTTTGCGTGTCCCTTAGAGTTATGATATTCACAGACTTTGTTTTGGTCTGTGCCTTTTGGCCCTAGCCAAGGATTGCCTTAGATTGCTTTTAGGAGCCGAGAATTGTATATTTCGGTCAGGATGGTACCTGCTCTTGCATTGAGTGGGGTATAAGTGGCGAATCCCGGTTCCGAATACCCAGAGTTGTTTTTTCTGTGCTTATGCTCGCCCTCCTTATGTTTTTGACCTGGGTTATCTTTGTCCTGCTTTTGATTGTTCTTTTCCGCTGCTCAGAGGTCCTCAGCATTGATGTATCTGTGGCCCTTTTCACAAAGTTCATGTGTGGTCTACGACTTGATGATTGCTAAGCTTCCTTTGAATGCCCCAGATCGCAAGCCGATTCTAATTTGGTGTAGTTTGACTGCTAGGTTGAGGTCAGGAATTTGTGATGCCGCTTCTTGGAATTGAGTCAAGTAGGCTCTTAAAGACTCATCAGATCCTTGTGTGATGTTTTCTAAGGAATCCGATGTCTTGGTGTAGATTTTGGAGGATACAAATCTATTGGTGAAAGCTTTGGCAAGATCTTCAAACCTATGAATGGAATTTGGGGGTAGGGTTGAGAACCACAATAGCACCGATTTTTCCAAGAAAGATAGGAAAGTTCGACAGATGATTGTTAGTTACTCCATTAATAAGCCTCATGGATCTGAACATTGTAATGAATGATTGGGGATCTCCTACTCCATCATAGGGGCGAAGTGATGTTGGGAGTCTGAAGTTGGCAGGTAGGTTGGTGGCATGAGTTTTTCTGAGAATAGTCTGCAGTCTATGGTTTCAATCTCATCATCAAATTCAGCTTGGTAGGTAGGATAATGGGAGTACAGGGGTTTACCATTGCCAAAATCATGACTAGCATGCTTGGCATTCCCTAGGTTGGTGGCTCTTTGTCTGGGATTTTTTGACTGTTCAATCTTCAAGGATTGATTTTCTTCTTGTAATTTGCGGAGTTGCTCGACCAGGCGGTGATTCTCTTCTTGAAGCTGGTCAAGGTTAGTGGAAGGTTGGTTATTGGGGTGAGTGTTTTGGCTAGAAGCATCAGCCATAGATGATAGTTTTTTGAGGTTGTGAGGTAAGCTTGTTTATCGGCCCCACGGTGGGCGCTAATGTTCTTACCTGAAATAGCGATAAGGATGCAAGTAACTTCGGCAGCTGTGGAAATGAGGGTGGAGTACCTGCAAAGACACTCTGACGCTCAAGTTAGAGAATGTGTGAGGAGTGAAAAGATATTTGTGTGATAGAGATTGTGTCATACCTGGAGGGCGACATCCCCTATATATAAGGTGAGGTTATCCCATGGTGAATCTATTATGATCTTCCTTGAATGTAAGAGATATTCCTGCGATTTAGTCAATACTAAAGATAATAATCAGATATAATAATATCGATATGATAAGATATAGAGGGATTATATATGAGATTTAGTAGATACTCTAAACCAAATCTGAGATAAATCCGCTAGGGGTGTTATGCCATATAAGTCGAGCTGTGGGACCCCTTGGAAGAGTCCTCTAAACTGGGCCGAGGTCTGGGATTCATATCCAAGGTCTTGTAATTTAGGCCGAGGTATAGGCCCATATTTTCTAGTCCAGTACAAATACATTTGTACAGGGGTATATTTCCCAACCCTACATAACAGCTTACTAAAACATTGATAGCTGGGAAATATGATGCTTAGCAATTAGCAGCACAAGGGACGATAATCCAAACAAAACCGGTAATATTAAAAGAGAGGGAAAGGGAAAAAAAACTAAAGAACCATAATTTATTTGACAAAGTAATATGGCATTCTTATTAAATCTTAAATGTACAAGAGAGTCATACTATTTTATTCCATTCGAGAACTACACAAAATTTATTTTAGTTTTTATTTTTTGTAGCAGTTTTGCATCGCATAAATATAATTATCATGTAATGTGGATAGGAGCTTTTAGATTTCAATGAGGAATATAAAAGAAGATTATTCTTAGGTGTAGTACACACTGCACACTCACGACTCTTTTTGAACATTCCATAGCCCAAAAAATAGTACATAAGGGTAATTCAACAAAACACATGAATCCAACAAAACCCATTAACTCACTAAGCAAGATGTTCCAAAGCAAAACATAAAAATATTAAAAAGTAAATCAATCTTTAAAAAACTCACAATTTCAAAACAATTTCAAAAGAATGATAAAATTAAATGGGGTGGAAAAAAAATTAAGATAAACCTTGTCCCTTTCGATTTGGTCTTCCAAAGGAAGAAGAGGGCCAGGGACAAAGGTGGTATTTTTATTGTCATCATTGCCTCCTCTACCTCCTCTTCCTATTTCTCCTTTTCTTCTTAATGGAAAGCTTCATTTGGGGTTTTAGGAATTTCTTGTTTGACCCCAGATGAAGGTCCTGTTGTTGCTTCCTCTCTCTTCTAGTTCACACCCTCCGTCTCCTCTCTCTCTTTGTAGTTGTTTTCTTTCCTTTTTTTTGTGTAAGGGGGTGTATGTTAAGACAAAACAAAGGGATGTGGAGAAGGAAGGTCGTGTGCTATGTGCTATGTGTGGTTTTTTTTCTTAGCAAAATTCAAAAAGACACAGAGGTTTTCAAGCATCTCATGTTATGATAAGCACAAAATTTGGACTTGTCCACATTCTTTTTTGGCTTTAGGACCCTGGGCTTGGGCAACATCTTCATGTTGCAAATTTCTTTATATATGTCGTTGAGGGAGACAACTAATAAGGGAGTGCATTCAGCGTGCCTCGGACCTCGAGCAGATTTCCCTTTTCACTTACCTGTCTCATCCGGTTTCTGGCTACCATTCTGAGCTTGCAGGCCTAAACACATTAATACGTCTGACATGACCTGCATAGTTTCCTTCAAGTGTATGTATTTCTTAGCCCTTGTTGGATTTCTTCTAAGGTCCTAGGAGGCTTTTTGGCTATGGATTACAGAATAAGCCATTTCAGAGTCTATTGATCAGTGTAACAAGAGCAGTTTAGGTGCTGAGTTCCTCACAGGGTAAGGTCCCGTTGTTGAAGTGGTGGTCCAAATAGTCTCGAAGGGGCTCATTTTGCTGCTAGAAGAAACCAAGGAAGCTCGATGCTGACTTGGGCTTGAAGCATCTTGTCGTAAAGTAAGCCAAGAATTTTGAGGCCAATTCAGAGAACCTATCAAATGACCTCAGAGCTAAGTTGTTAAACCATTTGAAGGTTGTTTTCCGTAGGGCAATGGGGAAGGTGTGACATTTTATGACGTTTGAGGCTCAACTAGGTATATTCTTCATCTAAACAAGTCTAGATGCTCCTAGGAGTGGGTCCGTGGTGTATCTTACCCCTCAATCTCTGTTGGGAGCTTGAAGTCTCGTGCAACTTCAAACACATAATGTGATTAGAGAATGAGTAGTTATCTTCTTCCTCGCGCGCCATTGCCTTCCCCTTCCTTCTTCCAGAGTTACTTCTTGCTAGAGTGGAGCTAGATGACTCGACTAACAAAGTTTCAAAAGAGGTCATCTCATGATCCTGTGCTCAGCAAGAATTGTCATTCCTCCAGCCATGATTGTTTGGGCCCAAGAGTTCATACTGAGGATTCGAGCCACGTGGGCCGAAGTAGTTACCATGATGACCGGTCTCACTTCTGTTCCATCCGAAACTTTTGTGTGCCAGACTCAGGATTCCCTCTGTGGAGTGTCTAGCACGTACCCGTGTTCTCTGGATAGGTGCCTCCTATGGGCATACTGTAGACGAGCCTCCTCAACTTCCTTTTGGTGGATTTCTCGGGCCAACGCGTATTCTCTTTCCCTTCATTCCTCGACATGACATTCTTCCTCGTGCCTCTGATGATCTTCTTCTACTGCCTTCATTGCATCAACATCTTGCTACAAGTCTTCGATAGTTAGGGCTCGTTCTCATATAATTTTGAGCATCTCGGCCACCATAGGAGAACCAGCCTCGCTGGTACCTGCATTATTGGCTCTGCGTGGGTCAACGAAACTGTTTTCCTTGCCCAGGACCTCCTCCCTGTTCTGACGTGTGTTTTTCTGTGAAGCGGATTCCAAGGTGATGTGTGCTACTACCTCATAGAGTGTAATAACTAAAAAAATAAAAATAGACTACTTATGGCCCTCCTTTTCCTTATTTTCTTTCTTTCTGTTCTCCATTCCTGTCACTTGTTCTTCCCCCATTTCTTCCTTTTATTATTCATTTCTTGCTTTCTTACTCTCTATCCCTTCCTCATTATTTTTCTCATTCCCACCACCACTATCACCTCGAGCACCATTCTCCTCCTCCCCATACTCATCATCCTCCTCATCCTCACCAACATCATCATCAAAATCGCATATCCTTCTCCTCTCTCTCTAGCTTGCGATTTCTCTTTCTAAGTGGAGAACTGGTTAAAGTGATGAGTTTTGAATTGTTTTCTACCTCTAACCATTATCCTAAAGTAGTGGGTAAGTAACAATCTTGCTTTATTTATCTTATTTAGTTCTCTATGTAGCCATTCATGTAAATTGGGGGTTTGTGGGACCCTAAGTGTATAGATTTAGGCCTAATTAGTGTAAATTGATGTATTATCAGCTCACTAATATTATATTATATTTATCTTGTTCCTAGAGTTATGGAATATTTGAGCATCAACTGTTGGATTGGTGGCACTTAGGAGTTGATATTCGGTTCTTTGAACTAGTTTGTGAGTAGATATTATATTTATTATTGTTTTTAATTGTGTTAAATTAGCTCTAAATATATTTTAATAAATTAGAAGCTGAGAAAAAATTATTTGGCTATGCGTATAAATTTGATGAAAGTAAATCTGATACATATAGCTTATGTTTTAATTGAAAATTTACACATGAGACAATATAACATGATTTGGAAATTGCATAAAGAAATATTAAATTTCATAGATTTGAAATAATTGAAAGCTATCGACCCCTAATATAGATTTGAGAAATGATTTATGGATACTAGGGATGACCCTTTTTGCTGATATGTATAGCACAGGTTGAATATTATATGTATAGAATCATTATATGTTTTGAGGAGAATCTCTGACAGGACCTGTAGCTAACAACAGTAGCCGTTAGCCTTAATGCACCTTGACTATATATATTTGATTAGGACCACATAGTGGATCCTCTGTTCTATGACTACTCGAATGGGTAGAACCGTTCTATTTAAGGATCACACGAACGAATAGCTGCCTGAGTGTGAATCCTTCTATTTATCTTGAATTTGATGATTCCCAATTAATTTATATAAAGTTGGTTGTTTTCAAAATTCCTTTTCGTTATAAAAGAATTTGTTTAATTTATGTAAACTAGGAAATTATTATTGTTTTAATTTTGGATTATATATCGTCCCATGTGAGTTATAGACATCATGTCTACCACTGAGTTGTAAAACTCACTCTGTTGTTTCCCTCTCTTTTCAAGATACAGGTGCAGCTCCAGGTTCCAATTCCACAGCTCCTTAGTAGCTAATTGTCTGAGTTGGTGAGCTTTCCTGAGAAGGCCTTTTTGGTATGCTGGAACCTTTTCTTTTTTTTTTTTTTTTTAGTTTTAGCCTGTTAGAATTGTTTTAATGCTCCATATGTCATAGACAGAGTCCTCGGATTAGATTTTCATTTATGTTTATATTTATGTATTTATACTTAAGCATGTGTAGTTAAGACTTATATATATATGACAATATTATGGAAAGGATTTGTAAACTAAGTTTAGAATTATATTTTGAACTATATTACTAGTTATGGTTGGACATATACTTTGTGGTTATGAATTTACATTTGAAACTAGTTTAGGAACTAACTTGATTCATGCTTGATTTAGGATTGGATTTGATTTAGATTACCTATCAGAACATGAATTGAAATTTATTTGTTGAGATAATTTTCTGAATTATGTTGAGTTGATTGTTCTATTGCTGGGGGTACATTGTAAGAATGCTTGAAGCCTAATTCTGTATTTTATCTCTTTTTTCATACAAGTTGTATTTCTAAATTTGGGAGATGTCTGAAAAATAGAGGAAACTCTACCTGTTTTTGTGTAAAAGTTTGCATGTTAAAGAACCTGAGGAGCGTGTTTCTATCTCCGATCGTACTAAGTTGGGTCGTGATGACATGGAGGTTGTTGTTGGGCAGTCGGTTACCCTTATGGTATACCTTAGACAGAATTCTCCCTGTGGTTGACATTATTGTTTTGACAAGAGATTAGGAAAGAGGGTCAGTAAAGCTTCCCATAGACAGCGACAATGTAACAAGGGGGTGAACAGAATGGCATACCTCTTTATAAACAAGACTTCGGAAGCAATATGAAGTATTGTTTATAACGAGGTAAGCCATTCTATTCATCGCGTGCCACCTATTACCCTCACCTTCTTCTCTCTCAACCGCAAGCCATAGCGAAACCACGAACTAGCCATCGCAAACCTATGACTGTTCACCTAAAAGCCACTGCGAAGCCATGCCGCTGCTTCTCTGCCACGCCGTCGTGCCTCTGCTTCCCTGGTTTACTACTCTTCTGCTATGCCACGGATCTACCATGCCGCTATGCATCAGCTTCCCTACTTCACCGCTTCTCTGCTCTGCCATGGCTCTCTCTCTCCTGTTTCTATTTAGGGTTCTTTTTTATTTCATCTTTGGTCATAGATTGGATCTGATATCATGCATTTGTTTCAAGTGTGGAATTTGATGTGAAGAAGAAGATGGCCACGGTATCGGGGCAGCTGATTTGGGAGATTGAAAAACAACTCTTTTCTCATGAAGGAGTTTGGAACGAGTACTCAGAACATGCAGTTCAGTAGAGAGAGCAACAATCTCTACAACCTCAACTCTTTCAAATACTCTGCTAGTTATATATTATTCTCTTTTGTTTCTTTCTTTTTTTTATAATCAACTTATTAGATTTCTAAATTTTTGGATTGTATTTGAATTTCATTTCTAAGATAAAATTTGTTGAGAATGTTTAGACATAAAACTGGGTGCGAGATTGTGGAGCTTGCCCATATGGTAATTTTCTATAATCTATTGAGTTTTTCTTTTTTTCTTCTTTATGTTAAGAAGAGAAAAACATGGAATAATTGAAATGTCAATGATAGTGGATAGATACTTAAGTTGCAATTGTAGCTATAGGCCATAGGCCATTGGGTATCTATTGCCTTAATGTATGGATAAAAGTTAGTTTGTCTTTTTTTTTTTTTTTTTCTCTTTCAAGCAGGTGATATGGTACGGCATTCACTACTACAAACATTGAATTCCACAGCACTCATCTAGCGCCGGTTCTAAAGAAGGGTCGCCGGTGACCATAAATGGGAGAATTTCCCTGCGATTGCACTAACCGCCACCGCTTGCCTGCCCTCAATCCCCGCGACAGAGAAGCGCCCATGCTTTCAGCTTCCCCGCGCGCGTAAGTCCTCTTCTTTCTGTCTGATTTTGCACTGCTCACCACACACACACACACTATATATATATATATATATATATATATCTCTTGCATGTCCCTCGTTCCTTTTTCCTTTGATTTCTGTCTCCCACCATTTTTGCATGTAGAAACAAGAAAGGGAACAGATAAAAGCATATGATTTTCCTTTGATTTGAGGGAAAAAAATAAAGAAAATGGAAAGGAAGAACATAGATGTAGACATTCGCTAAGTTGCTTGGTCTTCCCTCGAACCCCTAGTCTCTCAATCGTTTTTCTTTTTCTTGTTGAAGGTCGATGACTCTGCAACTCCAACCTCAGCAGCGTCAAGATAGCTCAAAGTCGTTGTCCTTTTCAGCTCCCAGCTTAGTGATATCAAGGTCTCAACCATCCTCCCGTCCCAGCTCAGCAGCGTGAAGGTCGATCCTTCCTCACCTCCCAGCTCAGCAGCAGCAGGACTGCAGCAACCCTGATTCCGTTCATCAGGTACTGTGCTCTACATCTCTTTGCCTTGTCAAGGGTTCCTTGGATGTTTTGGGATCGAGGAATTTGGGGGTGGAGGCCTTGGATTGTTTTTCTATTGTATTTGTATTTTACAAGAAATTTTTTTTTCTACATTTGGGTGATATATCAAGTATTTGGGGAGCATATATCTGATTTGCTGCTGGAGATTGATGTCGTTGGCTGCTGCATCTCTTTGCCCTGTCAAGGGTTCCTTGGCTGTTTTGGGATCCAGGAATTTGGGGCTGGAGGCCTTGGATTGTTTTTCCTATTGTATTTGCATTTTGCAAGAAAAAAAATTTCTGCATTTGGGTGATATATTAAGTATTTAGGGAGCATATATATGATTTGCTACTGGAAATGCTAGCAATTTTTTATGCAAATCCCTTGTAGCTTGGATGCTTTTTAAGACCTTAATTATCTATATTCTCTTTCTTGAAGTGAGCCAATTAGTTAAGGATGTCAGGCATTTGTTTTCTAAATTTAAGTATAATGTAGTCAACAACCCTTGACTTTGTGTGCAAATGCCCCTTGGAAGTGATACAAGAATTTTACTCTGAATGTCTTGAGTGGCAATATCTGGCTAGAAATCAAGTCCATGAACTTTGAGTAATCACTGCTCATCATCATGTGCTGTTGACTTGCAAGAGATATAGAGAACTCTAGGATTCAAGTTGGCCTTTTTTTCCTACCCTCAAATTACTTCACTCTAAGAACCCATTTTTTGTGCACACTGCACACTGCTATATACCTGATTAAGCAATCCAAAATATTTCTAACTTGAACCTTATAATGAAAATATTTAATTGATTTCTCATTATGTTGAAGATTCCTCCTTTTTACTTTTTGAAGGACTTGACAGCACTCTCCTTAGCATTACCGCTTAAAGTATGTAGAAAACAAAAATCAATTTTGAAGTTGTTGGTATTCAATTCAATAAACTTTTGGCATTAGAGATTGTTCTTGAGTGAAAGTCAAAGAAAGATTCAGCTTCCAAACATATTGATTCCTACCATTTAGTTTCAATATGTAGTACCTTCTATTCCTAACACTAAAGGTGCTTCCATAAATAGCAAATTAGCAATTAAACAATGTCCAGGGACCTGAATCCAAGTGTAGTTTATTTGCTGTATGAAAATGGGTTATATTTTGTTTGTCTTTGTCTCCTTTTTGTAAGCAAGATCAAGAAATAATCAAATGAATATAAAGAAAAATTTTGAGAAAGGAACATCATTGGTCGCACTTATGTGCTTTTTATTTTAACTGCCGGTGTAAGTCAGGCCTCATCAATGGTTATGAGATGTTTATGTTACTTTCTGCAACAGCTAGGCGAGTGTGAAATTTTATTTCATTGACATCCATATGATGCAATGGTCTCCGGGGAGTCCATCATCTTACAATATTTTGCAAAGTTCATAATAAGTTCATTAACAAAAAAATATACATTGTTAACCAAAATTTGTAGATCACTAATAGGTATAAAGTAGATGTAATTTGAGTGTGGGGTGTGAAATTTGATAAGCGTCCAAATTTGACACGGCCTAAGGGGACATTATATTATGTTTCCCATATAGACTTCCACAGATAGAGAGGCAAGAAATTGAAATAGTGCTATGAAGCATTGCTTGAATAAATGATGTGGTGCAATATCCCTCTATATATCATAAAAACATTCTGCTGAAATGGACACAGTTTGGAATTAAATAGCAACAAGGACCAATGTTTAATTTGATAATAATGTTTGTTCAACATATGTTAGTCCTTCTGACACCAATACTGAAGAAACATTGAACATTTTTAAGTATGCTAACCGAGCTCACAAACATTTAAAACATGGCAGTGCTTTGCGTTCAACTTTTTGAACTTATTGCTTTTATTTTGGGCAGTGTCATTTCTGTTAATTTCTTACATTAGGTGAATTTGGAGTTTCTTGTTTTTAGATTAATTGTGACCAAGTTGCAGACAATGGGAAATCGGATTTCGAGCAATTGCTCACTTGCTTATTCTTTATATGTTTCTAACATCCTTTTTTTTCTTTTTAAATGAAACTCCCAGAGTCTTATGCATAACTATAATTTGGAAATGAAAATTTTTATCTTTTTTTTTTGAGCTGGGAATTTTGCCTGAAATTCTACAGTTTGCACACGAGCTTTGAGAATCCGAAATGGTTTTTTTTTTTGTATGTTGATCTCATACAATTAGCACACAACAATTTGGTGCAGCTGTTTCTGGTTTTGATAATGCTGAATTTTATGATCCTTGCACATTTTGAATTGTTCGGTTTTTTTTTGTTACTCGTTTTTGGTTTTGATCATGGATTTTCATGTGATTCTTCTTTTTGCTGACATACCTCAGGAAACGACCATGGAATCTGAATTTGTACCTGCAGTTGGGTGGTGTTCATCTGAATCTATGTTAGCGTTTGGCCTTTGCGTGATCTCGATTCCCAGTTTCTGTAACTGCTGTGATGTGAATTGTCTTTCTATCATTTGTATCTAAAGTTTGCTTCTTCTTTTTTTCTGGGTTATGTCTGGTCCATTTCTTTTCTCTTTAGTGTTTAATAAGAAACAAAACTAAGTAAGTATGCGAGAGCAATAACATTTAAATAAGGATGGTTATATCTGAGTTGCTCTGGTTAGGGATTATATTTGTAAATGCTGAAAAATGTTGTTCTGGCAACATCTTGCTGATGAATCACTGCTACTGCATCTCACATCCCCTAACAAGATATTGTGCCAAATTCGTATAATCATTTTTTGTAAAATTGTTAGCGATATATAAGTTTTGTGATCCTACATTATATACATTGCTGCTATTTGTCATTTGCTTTGTTGTGTATTTGAGTTTGAGTATTTGAATGGTAAATATGTGTTTAAGTTAAAATGCTTTGCTGACATGTTGTGTATGTGTGGCAGGGTGGATGTTCTTCAATTTAGCACAACATGATCACTAATACAAAGAAAAAGCTGTCTCTCGCTATTGTTCCTCTTTTGGTACTTATTTCCTTTAATTTCGTATTTTTGGTGGGTTGTTTTTGGTACATATTAATCATTCTATTAATGGGTGGCGGGGTGGGTGTTCTTATTCCCTTGAATTTTTGTGTGGTCGTGTTTAGTGGCATGGGTTTTTTTTCCTGAGATTGTTGTATTTGTGGTTATGACACTTCTCCCTTTTCCTTGATTTTTCACTTTAGGTGATTTTGTGTTTAAAGTTGTCCAAATGATTAGTTTTTAATTATATGTTATTTTAAATCTAAAATAAGCTAATTCAAAGACAATTATATTGAATACTTGTTAATTAATGTGTTTGGTATAGGTTTGAAGAAATAATTAGGTGGCTATCTACAGATGTCAATAAGCTCTCCATGCATGTTACATTAGTTAGTTAGATCAGGAATACAGGTGGTGACACTAGCTGCTTGTGGCAGTCATACCCCAATTGAATAAAAACTACAAGGTTCAACTAAGTAGTAAATAACTCATCACCTACTCTCTATTCCATATATAGCAACTGGTAATGGCTTTCTAATTGTACTACCTATGTAGCAAAGGAAAGTCACTGAGTCAGGGCCTTTCATTTCAAGTTTCAGAACATTATAAGCTATATATACATATAGTCTATTTATATGTATAGACATCATGCTGCATAGGTCCTTGGCAAATTTAAAACATGTCATGAATGTTTGTTCAAAGCTTTCAGCGATAAAAAAAATTTACATGCATCAATTTTCACACTAAATATGTTTCTAATTTGTTTTATTGTTGAATGCTCAATGGCTACTGGTACAATGAGTTGACCATAGAAAATTAATTTATTTCTGCAGCTTTCCAAAATTATCCATAAAAAATCTGCAAGTGTACCCTTACGCACTAAGACCCAATGAAAGCCAAAACACAGTCCTCACGTAGTTACTAAGTTCATGAATTCACTCAGCCAAAATATAAATGATGTTTCCTATTCACTATGATTCACTCCTTGAGGAAAATTTGAACTTGAGCTCAAACATTTTTATTTGTCTTTATTCTTTATGCTTTGGTCTTCCAGGGACAATCTTCACTTTTTCCCTGAATTTTTGGCCACGAGTTAGCAATTCTGTCCAGTGGTGACAATCTTTATGCTTTGGTAATTTCTTCCCTTTCCATTCTATTCTATTTGATTCCTTTTCTCTGATATATATATATATATATAATGATTCTTTATTCCTTCTTGGCTTTGCGATTTTCATCTTGGTTGCCTTTGTCCTTGCATTGTGTATTTTGATTTCTATGAAATATTTGTTTGATTTCCCTACTGGTTCTTTGCTGTCATGGCTATTGCAGTAGGGCTAAGATAATTATGTCATGATGGGTAAAGAATAAGCTGTTTTAAAAGTAGTGAAATCAATAAGTTAGGGGGAAAAAATGTATCTAGTATAGTTTGTTTATTCTTTTTGAGCCTCATTCCATCTTAAGATAGAGGCGCATGTTAAATCTAAAGAAAAAGGACCTAAAAGAAATTTGCAATATGTTGAAAGTCACATTAGTTTGGACGTGAAAATAATTTTTCTATGGCTGATTTTTAATCACAATAATAATAGCTACCTCTTGCCAAAAATTTAGCTAGGAGCCTTTACAATTATATTATGCCACTTCACATGGTGTCCATCTCAAATTGACCCCCTATGATGATTTCTTATAGCTCACATGTCACCATTAACAACTGAAAATTTGGTATTAATATTTTTGTTATTCTCCTTATCTGTGTTTTTTTAGTCATCCGTTAATAATTGCACCCAAGTCTAACAGAGAGTTAGTATGTTTGGAACTTTGCTTTTTGAGAAATTAGCTTACCTACACATAGGTTGCACTTTTGAACTTCTATTATGGGGATTGGCATGTTTGAGTAGTGTTTCTAATTTATCTTTAAGAAATTATAATACTTGATCTTGATGCTTAATTTTTGTTTTTTTTTTCAAATCAAAACAAAACCTACAAGATTTATAATTAGTAAGTGATTCCTTCCCCTTCAAATGGATAAACAAGAAGTAGAGAGAAGGTTTTCGTGTGACAGCAAAGCATACAAACTTGATCTTTGAACTATTTTTTCTTTTTCTTCTTGAGATGTTATTGAGTTGCTAGGGAATGGTTCTAAATAAAAATGCCATCACTACTACAAATATGGAATTGCATGACACTCATTTGGCGGCAGTTGTATTTATAAATCTTGATTCTCTGTGAACTATATCTTGAACTTTTTGTCATATTTATGGTGATAAGGATATAATAACCAATTTGGAATCACCAGGACCAACAAGACGACCCTCCTCTTCTGCTAGCCATGACCTAGCGAATGACGCACCATCCAACAATTAGCATATTATTGATTGTCTTTGTTAAACAATCTTAGAATTATGGAACTTCAATTTCTATGATATTGCAAGATTATAATCACTTGTTGTTTTGTTTTCTGACTTTGAAAGAAGTTTAAATGTTTTAGACATACAAGATATTATGATATATTATCAATTATGAGACATTTTTTTATTGTGAGTTATTACAATTTTAAAATTTGCTTCATGCTTGAATTTTGTAAATGTTTGAGGGTATTTCAAATAGAAAGAAAGCTATTGTGACCAGGTTTATAAGAAAGAATACAGAAAGGGAAGAAATTTTATCTTAGAAATTAACCGCTGCATTATAAAGGCTAAAATTAATTTTTTTCCAATTTTGCGGCGGTTTGGAACCACCGCAATCTTTTCAGCATATTAATTTTTCCCCAACTGCCGCAATATTTTCAGCATATTAATTTTTCGCAGTTATGGCGGCGGTTATAACCGCCGCAATATTTTACTATATTATGTTTTTCATTTTTTAGCGAAGTGTCGCTCTTTGTTTTTCCATTTTGCGGCGGTTTTGAACCGCAGCTACAGGAAAAATGGTCTTTTGTAGCGGTTATTCCAGCGGTTGGCTGGAACCACCGTAATAAGGGTTGGCGACAATTGATACGGCAGCAGTTTGTGAACTGCTGCGGAAAGAATTTTGCGGCGGTTTAAATTGCCACGAAAATACTTTTTCTATGTATCTTAGTATTGTTAGCATTTTTCTTAGGTTGTTTGGCTTGCACAACGAAAATGGATTGCCTTCATGAGGAAGAAGAGTTAAGCTTTTTACGTTTTTCTTTCATAATTTGATCAACTAGATAGGTTTGGCTCATAGCAATTATAGAATCTTTTCTTTGTGCATTTAGCCATGCCTTTGCTTTTGCATTTGATGAATGTAACATCCTAATTTTTAACCCAATACTCCTAGAACATATTTAGGTTAACCATTAGTCTATTATTTCTTAGTTTCATTCTTTAAAATTCTTTTTTTAAAATACTTAGTGGAATATACGAGTAAATTTTTTTTTTGAAACTTAACAACAAAGTGAGAGTCGCGTATAACTTAAACATGCGCTAATGTACATTGTAACCCATAAAGAATAAATCACAAGATAGAAAAGCATATAATAGCATTGAACAATCAATAGCACACAAAGGTAATGTTTCGTTAATATCATAATATGCCCACCTAAAGGCGGGACTAGTTCAATGCAACAAAAATACAAATACAACTGAAATAAAAATACAAGGAAAATATGAAGGAAAACACCTCTACCCTAGTGCACCTAAAATGGATAATCTCATAACAAAAGAAGGTTTATCCTAATCTATATGTGGTATGTATGCATTAACTCTTCCCAAGAACCTCTACTGCTGCGATCCCGGATAGGGTGGGATAAAACCAACCCACTGACGTAACTCAGCAGGAGTGGGCATGCACGGTGGCTGAATGTGTGCTCCGTGATAGAGGCATATCTCAGGTCTCCTAGCTAGCTTCGGCTGAGTCAGTCTCCTCGTTACCCTCTCTCATGAACGGGGGAGTGGGGGCAGAGCTCTCGCTGTACATGTGGGTCGGTGGATCCTTTGAGGGATCAGTCTTTGAATACTGGGAACGGGGCACGTAGTCCGGGAAGTCACGTAGGGCTGATGTAGTCGTGTGCGTACAGAGAATCCTCTTGTTGCACGTCCGAGCATGCTAAAAAACTGTGTCGTCGCTGTAGGGGGACATCGGGGAGAAACAGTAGCTATATACAGGATGTGTAAATGGACGTCCTATGAACATGAAGACTCAAACAGTACAGCACCCCTCAAAATGATATGACTGGCGCTCCGGGTCATAGTGAACCTCCTAGGTGGGGGTGTTGATGAACAATATGAATGTCGCCATCCTGATCTGAAGACGTGACGGGAAAGAAACAGAGAAAGAAAGGGAGTGAGAATCTTACTAAAGAATCTCAATCGAGAACTTCCTATCTAAGTGATATCATCAACGTCCTCAGGAACCTTGGGTTTATTATAAAAGGGGTGAGCATACATGTAGTTCACTTTTAGGTTAACATAATTATCCAAGGTCCGTTCATTTTAGAATGAATCTTAATGTTATGTATGCAACATAGCAAAGCATGAATGCATGACAATATATTATGCAAGTAAACCAATAAAACATAACATCAAGAAACATATATGTGGCATAAAGTGGCATATCATCTTTCAAGTGAAACTTTTCTCTTTTCTCAATTATGTGACTTTAGAACTTCATAATTTAGCATCATGGGGCCACCCTAAAACGTTATCTAGGTTATGAGCTCATACCTTAACTAGTCATCACTAGCTTTTACTTATCCTATGATAAGCATAAACATAAAAATCCCGACTTCTAGAGTATGAGCTAGGGGGCATAAGGATCACCTATCATAACCTTTAATTCAAGGAGTCCATAGGAATATTTCCTTCTTTGAAATGCTTTACTGGCATCTAGTGCACAACGAATTGTCCGCTTTTACAGGCTGCATCTACCATACCCTCATGGATTTGCCTCCTTCCCACAGGAGCGGGAGAAATGTGTCTCAGTGCTATGTCACATTTAAAATCTAATTTTTCTTGAGGGTGCTTGGCCAAACTGGTGTCACCCAGGACTCATCTCATGTGGTTTTTCAAAAACATTCTCAAGTCCTCAAATTTGATGGAAATTTGATGGCACAACTGCTGTATACTGAATTTCTTTCAAATTTGTTTTATGCCAAAAGAATTCATGATACATGTACCTTCGCATTTAATTTCCACAATCATGATAAACTTAAAGTCACATAAACATACCCATCATAGCACATGCATCATCACATCATACTTGGATTAATAAATTCATTGCGTCATATGTAACATCCTAATTTTTAACCCAATACTCTAGAACACATTAGGTTATTACTTCTTAGTCTCATTTTTTATTAAAATACTTAGAGGAAAATACAGGTAAATTTTTCTTTTTGGAAATCGAAAACAAAACAAGAGCCACATGCTAAAAATAAATCTAACGATTGTCATAAACATGACATGAGAGAGGAGGAAAGCATATCGTTAATAACCACAAAATACAAATATCACACATAACAACAGAACATAGTCATATCTTCATTGATACATCAATTACTACTAACATAGTTTCATTGTCACATCAAGAGAAATACACGATTATAAATATAAAACTAAAGCGGCATCTCCGTGTCTCCACTGTATCCCTCTACTTCGACCCATAGCATATGCCGTATGCCCATGCCTCAGTAGAAGTCATGAACCACATCATTAACTTTGTCTGGAGACGACACGGAAGAAAAGAGAGAGAGGGGGATGAGAAACTCATTCAAGATTCTCAGTAGGGATTTCCAACTCTAACACACGTGTCATCGTCATCATCCCCAGCCACTTCGGTTTTAATTATGAAAGAGGTGTTCATGCATAAAGTTTGGTTTTAAACTTCTCAAATCTATTTATCCGAAGTGAGTGTCTTTTAATATGAATCTTAATGATATTAATGCAACAGATATTGGATGAATGCTTAGCAATACATTATGCAAGAAATTCAATAAATCATAACATCAAGTAATGGATAAGTGGCATAAAAAGCACATGACTTTCCTATACTTTTTCTCATACTTGGACTCTTAAATTCTTTTCCTCAAGGACCACCTTCTTGTCGCATCACCAAAATCCAACCAAACACGCCCTGCCCCGGCGATATCTATTCGCATCACCAAATCCAACCAAACACACCCTATCGCCTAAGAATGAGCTCAAACCTAACTAGTTGTCACTAGATTTTATATGGGGTAAAAGAAAGGGTAACATAGGAATATTTCCCTCTTTGAAATGCTCTACTGACATCTAGTGCATAGCGAATTGTCCGATTTGGTAGGCGGCATCCGCTCATACCCTCACGGATTTGCCTCCTCCCCACCGGAGCGGGAGAAGTACGTCTCAATGCTATATCATAAAAATCTCCTGGGGGTGCTCGGCCGAACCGGTGTCACCCAGGGTTTTAAGCTCATAGGATACTTCAAAAACATTCTCAAATCCTTTAGGTTTGATGGAAATTCGGCAGCATAATGGCTGTATACCGAATTTCCTTCAAACCAATCTTTATGCCACAAGTCTATAACACATACACATTTCTCATTCAACTTTCATACTCATGCTAGACTTAACATCTCAATAAAACACTCCATCATAACTCACATATCATCAAAACATATGCATCAACAATTCATGTTTGCATAAATAAACTCATAGCATCAAAGATTTCTTAATATCTTATGCTTTAACCCTTAAGGTCCTTTAACTTGAAATCTAAGTTGTCTATCATCACAACTTAAGCTCTCGGGTACCTATAGGCTCATATGTAAGTATTCCTCACTCAATTCTATGATCATAAACAATTCTAAACCTCAAGAGTGTAGAATCTATAATTCATACTTTACAGGTACCTAGGAGTCACAACATTGACCCTTTTTAAATTTGGTTTGCTCCTAAGGCATCAAGATCAAGTCTTAAACCAATTATGAGTAGTTCCTACACATTTAAACTAATTATAAACTATGATTTCTAATTATTAACCTTGCTGGACATAATCCAGAAAATTACATTTCTAAGGGATCTAAAACTTGTATTTTAATTCCTTTCTAGTTACTAACTTGTCTTAACTTTCTCAAATGAATTTTAACATTAAATATACATGAACATACTCATTTTATCATCATCAAAATAGCATTATACAGTGAACAATCAAGCAAGGCAGAACTGAAAACATCTCCATCACAGAATGCATAGAACTTCATTTCAAAGACACATAAATTACTAGTTTCTCTTGGAACCTTTTTAAAACTTCTAAAACTCACTTAGAAACAATTTATTTCGTCAAAACCATTATAAAAACATAAGAGGGCAGTAGCTATTTCAAATAAATCTCTAGAGGATTTAAAATCATAAAACCTTGTTCAAAACATTTCTTGAAACCATCCAAGCTTAAGAAAATCATGAGACACAAGTTCTATTATTTATAACTATACAAACCCTCACAAGGCCGAAATCAAAGGAGTAAGAAACATATATTTTAAAGCTTTGTTTGAGATAATAATGGGTAAGTGTATGAGCTCTAAATTTCTTAAGTTATGACATAAACATAGATATGCAATGCATCTTGTTTTACTTTTTATTAAGAGGTGAGAACATAAAATAAATATGCTATGCAAACTCATTATTATCTTAGAGATTTAGTGAAAGCATAAACATAAATATGGGGATGCAAGTTCATTCTTTGATCTTGAGCATTTAGTGATGACATAAAAGTAAATATGGATGCAAGTCTTTCATCTTAAACTTAGAGCTCATGTGAGACTTTTAAAGAGAACCAAAAATCTCAACCCAACATTTATCTCATCAACAAAGTGAGCTTTAGAGTTCTTGAACCAAGTTCTCAAAGGAACCACATGGTTCTTTAACATCATCATCAAGCTCAAAAGGAAACAAACTTTAAAAGAAAACAAGACTTTAAGGACATAGAAACCAAGCAACATTATTTTCTTGATACAAAGTAAACATAGAGACACTTTAAAATTTTTAACAGAAACCTTGAGGTGAAAACTAAGGAGGCCGAAACTATGTAGGAAAAGAAAAGGAAAGAAAAACCAAAACTTTGCTAGATTAAGAACAAAACTCAAGCTTTAGAGGTTTCTTTGAGATGAACACAAGGTCATCATCTAAAAACACTCATCGTCAAGCCACCATGCTCATAATGAGGCCAAGGGGCCGAAATGAAAAAGAAAAGAGAAACAAGGAAAAGCTTTAAAAGAAACCAAGAGAAACTTTGAGTAAAACACATTTTTGAGTAAAACAAAGTTTGAAAGCAACTCCCTACAACTTTTAAAACCAAAGTCAAAATGAGAAAAAGAAAAGAGAACCGAAAATGAGAAGGAAAAAGGAAAGGAAAATTGAAACCTTAAATAAAGAGAAACAAAAGAAAACTAAATGCTTCAAGGTTCAAGAACAAGTTTCAAGATTTAGAGGTTTCTCAAATGAAAATCTCAAGACCATTATCTTGAAACCTTATCATCAAGCTCAAGATTTTCCTTTCAAAAACCAAGTCTCATGACTAAAAACAAAAAGAGAGAAAAAGAGTTGAACTAAGAGAAACCTAGCATTTTCATGTCAAAAACAACATCATAAAGGAAAAGCATTTTTGAAAGCAAAACCCTACCAAGAGTGAAGATGAAAGCTTGGTTCTTTGAAGTGAGAATGAGATGAAAAGCTCCTCCAAAATGGTGGTGATGATTCAGCCAAGCACAAGGAAAAGGAAAGGAAGGTGTTTTATGTGAGCTTTGTGTTTGAGAAAGGAAGCTTTAGTGTTTAGATGATGATCTATGGTGGTGATGTGGTGGTTTGAGGTGGTTTATGGTGGTTTGTGGTGGTGGAAGGAGTTTCTAAGTGGTGGAGAAGAACTTGAGGTTGAGAGAAAGTAAGAAAGCTTTTTTGGTCACAAACTCAAACAAAAAAACAAATGGTAAAAGTGTGAGATTTCTTTACACTTTGCTATATATATTATGGGTTAAATTTTAAAATGTGGAGGTGAATTATGGGGGGAAAGATGCACAAAATTTTGGAGCTTTGAGGAGGAAAATATCTCCTCAAAGTGGTCATTCAAAGCATGGATGAAAGCATAGTGAGGTATGATCCAAGTATGGTGCAAAGTATGGGCTAAAGCATAGCCTTTGTGTGCAACAATTTCAACATGTGAAGAATATGGAGGAGTGGTGACTGGTTGCTTATCATGTCATAGGAGAGAGATTTGTCTCATCTAATTACGATTTAGGGGTGTGTTTAGGTGTAGTTTAGGTTAAGCTTAAGATTAGGAATTGCTAAGCAAGTGTTTAGGTGGCTAAAAAGGTAATTGGGCCATGTGAGACTAGATTAGGAGGTGGTCATGATAGATTAATGAAGTCAAACCTCATTAACATGGAATCCAATGCCAACATACTTCCTTGATTTAGGGGAATAGGTAAGAGAAAACACTATTCCTAGATTCCTTTCTCAAAGAATTAAAACTAGAAAAGGATTTTGAGTTTCCTTAAGCAATTTTAGGTTCTGATTAGCTTTAATAAATTATTTTGACTCTAGATTAATTATGGAAATTAATTAATCTTTAATTAGAGCCTAATATTGTTTAGGTTTGCTTAATCACGCGATTAAGCTCAAAAAACTGCACTAGGGGTAAAATTGTAATTTTGCACAAAAACTGTCCGGGACCACCAGGACTTAAACAGATACTCCTAAACACATAAAAACATCATCAAACACTTATAATTAGCATTTTGAACTCTCAGGAGAGATTCAGGGCTCAAACAACACTTTTACCCGCGTAAAAACGCTATAGAGGCATTTTGGTCATTTTGACTTGAAACTGCAGAAAAGGAGATTCTTCTGCTCTATTAACATTCATTCACATATAATCCCCTTCTAACATTGAGTTGGCCCTTCGAGGACTGCCGGGGCGAGGATTCTGGACAGAAAATGACCTCAGGGGCATTTTGGTCATTTTCACTTAGACAGAAAATCGGGACGTTACATCATATAACCTATAGTGTTTTTTGCTTTGAACCCTAGGGTTTTAAACTTGAAACCTAAGTACTTTATTATCCGATTTTAACCTCTTATGCACCTATAGGTTCACAACTAATTATTCTCACTAATTATCATGATTATAACCAATTCTAAACAGCATTAGTGCAGAATCTATGTTTCACAATTACGGGTACCTAGGAGTCACAACTTTGACCCTTTCTAAGTTCCGTCTTCACCTAAGGCGCTATAAATAATTTCTAAAGCAATTATGAGGGATTCCTACACATAAACTAATTATAAAACATGATTACTAGATCTAAAGGTTGCTGGACAGAAACAGTGTTCTTGTATTCTAAGTGTTCTAGAATCCTCATTTTAAATCTTTTCTAGTTACTAGCTTATCTTAACTTTCTCAAATTAATTCTAACCTCAAATATACATGAATACACTCATTCTAACATAATAAAATCATCATCATACAGTGAGAAAAACAACAAGGCAGAACCGTGAACATCATCATCATATCATGCATAGAATTTCATTTCTAATACACATAGATTGCTAGTTTCTCTTGGAACCTTTTTAGAACTTCTAAAACTCATTGAAAATCAATTTATTTCATTAAAATCATCATAAAATAAATAAGGCAGTAGCTATTTTAATTTCGTTATGGTTAACATTTAAAACATAAAATCATGCTTGAAATATTCTTTAAGTTCATCTAAGCTTAAGAAAAATCCTAAGACATAGATTATTGGCACTTGTGACTAGATGAAACTTACACCAAGATCATCATCATCACATGGCCGAAATCACTATCCATGAAACATTTCCATTTTACAAACTTTGCTTGAGATAATGGTGAGCAAATATTTGAGCTCTAAGTTCCTTAGGTGATGATATAAACTAAAATATCCAATGCACTTTGTTTTATTCTTTATTATAAGGTGTGAGCATAAAATAAATATGAGATGCAACTTATTATTATCTTAAAATTTAAGTGATGACTTGAAATATAAATATGAAAATGCAAGCTTTTTATTTATTCTTGGTAGCTTAGTGTTGACATAAAATAAATATGAGTGCAAGTTTATTTTACTTAACTAGAGCTCACACAAGACTTTTGGGAGAACAAAGTAATCTCAACCCACACGTATCTAGCAAGACAAAGTGAGCTTTAGAGTTCTTGTACCAAGGTTTCAAAGAAACCTCATGGTTTGAACATCATCATCAAGCTCAAGGAAATGGATTCAAAAGAAAACAAAACTTTAAAGGAAAAAGGAAAGGAAATACACCATGTTCTTTATTATGTACCCAAAAGCTCCTATCTAGAGTAAACTCTAGAATGTGCCAGCCAACTTTAAGGTTGACAAGGGTAAGCTTTGGGCTTTTTGAAAACAAGTGTCATATTTTCTTAAGTAAATATTAAGTGAGCTTTCTAGCATTTTTACTTATTTGTAAAAGAAAAGGAGATGAAAACCAAAACTAGAAAAGGAAAAAGGAAAGGAAATCCGAAACTTTTAAGGAAAGGAAAAAAAAAAAAAGAAAACTAAGATGCTTCAAGATCAAGAACAAGTTTCAAGCTTTAGAGGTTTCTCAAATGAGAATCACAAAATCATTATCTTGAAACCTCATCATCAAGCTCAAATTTTCCTTTCAAAACTCAAATCGCATAACCAAAAATAAAAAGAGAGAAAAAGTTTAAACCAAGAGAAAACTAGCACTTTCATATCAAAACAACATCATAAAGGAAAAAGCTTTTGAAAACAAAATCCTTACCAAGTGTGAAGATGAAAGCTTAGTTCTTTGAAATGAGGATGAGAAGAAAAACTTCCTCCAAAGTGAAGAGGAGGTTTCGGCCAAGGTTCAAGAAAAGGAAAGGAATGTGTTTTTGTGTGGGCTTGTGTTTGAGAAAGGATGTTTTAGTGTTTGGATGGTGGTTTGTAGTGGTTGTGTGGTGGTTTGAGGTTGTGATGTGGTGGCTCAAAGAGAAGGATGAAGAAGATGAAAATGAAGAAAACTCTTGGAACTTTGAGAGAAAATGAGAGAACTTGCAAGAATGCTTTAAGCTTAAACTTAGCAAATGAAACAAAGTGATCCAAGTTCATCCAAGCAAGCTATTTATAGAAAAAAAAAAACAATGAGGGTGCTTCAATGGGGGGAGTGGCCGTGTGGTTCCCTCATGGAACGTGAGGTGAGAGGTTTTGATTTTTGAAGCATGGTGAGGCATGGTTGGAGGTATGGTGGGTATGGTTCAAAGCATGGTCTAAGCATGGTGCAAGGTATGGCCTTGGAAGTTCATTTGAATTTAAATATTTTGAATGGAGGGGGAGTATGGCCGGCGGCCTTAAGGAGGGAGGAAGGAAAGATTTCTTTCATGTAATTGAGGTTTAGGGGTATGTTTAGGTGTATCATCAATTAGGCTTAAGATTAAGGATTTGTGACTAAGTGTTTAAGCGATTAAGTAGATAATTAGGGCCATGTGAGACTAGATTAGGAGGTGGTCTTGCTAGATTAATGAAGTTAAACCTCATTAACTTAGAATCCAAAGCCAACATGCTTCCTTGATTTAGTTGAATAGGTATTCCTTTCTTAAAGGATTGAGATTAGAAAAGGTTTTGAGTTTCCTTAAGCAATGTTAGGTTCTAATTAACCTCAAATAATTGTTTTGACTCTAGATTAATTATGAAAATTAATTAATCTTCGATTAGAGCCTAATATTGCTTAGGTTTGCTTAATTACATCATTAAGCTAAAAAACACTATGCTAGGGGTAAAATCATAATTTTGCACAAAAACTGCCCGGGACCATCGGGACTTAAACAGATGTTACAAAACACATAAAAACATCATTTAAAACCTTCTGGAGAAGTTTCGGGGTCAAACAACACTTGCGTAAAAACGCTATAGGGGTATTTTGGTCATTTTGATCTGAAAGCTCAGAAAACGAGATTTTCGTTCCCGAAATCATTCAAAAGCCATCTAATCCGCTTCAAACATTGAGTTGGCCCTTCGAGGACTACCGGATCGGCTATCCTCGAATTCTGGGTGGAAAATGACCTCAGGGGCATTTTAGTCATTTTCGCTAAGACAGAAAAATCAGGGTGTTACAATGAAGATACTGTAACTATGGGGCAAATTCTTAATGCTTGGTAATATTTTTTCACTTTTAGGAATTATCGGAACCATCAATCAGGGATGCCTTTCAATCTTGCATTGAGCAAGGTGCAGACCGCTTTATTATCAGTCCATTATTCCTCTCTCCTGGAAGGCATTGGAGTCAGGTTACTGTTCATAATACTACCTTTCCTTTCTATACATTTTGTTATAGTTCTTCAACATGATGAAGATTGAAGGTACAAAGTGGCAACTTGAGTTTTTTTTTTTTTTCCTTTTTATCCTTTTGTTATACTTTCCTTTGTAATGAATTGCCTTAATCTTTAATGAACTGGTAAAAGGTTAAATTGTGTCACACTGAAGTTACCTTTTTTTTTTTTCTTTTGGAAGAGCTGAGAAATGCATGAGCAAGCTCTGATACATTTACCTTTCTTTCTTGAGATAGATTTTCAGGTATTTAGATGCACTTGATGTTGAAGATTTCGAAGATATGTTGGGGTACTCCATCACATTTGTGACATAAATTTACAACATTTTTTTAGTGATGTTTTTGGTTTGTTGTGTGTGTATGCTGCTTCTTGGTTGATGTTTTGTATATTGATATGAGTATTTCATTTAGTGATGCTCCAATTTTCTCATTTTGAAGATTTGCTTCATGTATAATGCAAAATAATTCAAAATTGTTTATGCGTATTTGAAACCATAAATGCAAGCCTTTCTAAAATTCAGTGATTTCTAATTCCATTTAGTTGATTGATTTTGAAGGTTTAATTTTTTCTTGTTATGAAAGATCAATGTTGTAAACAAGGTTTAAATTTTTTTCCTTTTTTTTTTGGAAGATCACACATTAGTGACCGATCTGTTGATCACAAAATTAATGACCAATTTATCGGTCGCTAATAATACACCAAACCACTAACCAAAATTGGTAGTATGGATGGGAAAATCGGTCACAAGATTTAGTGACCGATTTTATCGATCACTAATATTTTAGCAACCATGGTTTTAGTAATTTCTGTTTTTAGTTGCTAAATCGGTCACTACCAAGTTTAGCAATTGATTTCATGAAATTAGTGACCAAAAAATCGAACACTAATCATTGATTTTTTTTTTTTTGTAGTGCTTACTCCCACGCTCCACGTTCATGGTAGTGGTGAGAATAGGATAATAGAAGGGGGTCGGTTGGTAACTGTCGCCACCTGCCCCGTCCATGTATGAGATCCACGAACAACTTTGTCCATGGGTTTAGTCGTCGTCATGGGCTTCCTTGGTGGGTTTTCTGAGATGGGTTAGCCTCTAGCCCACACCATTGTCCGTAACAATAATATTTCTAAAAAAATTAGGATATCTTTGGATGGAGGGTAATTGAGGGAGTGGATTGGAAGGAATATTCTTATATTAATTTAAAAGTGTATTTGAGAGTGATTTTAGAGGGGGTGAGCAAGACATCAAGGGGTGGAAAATGGATTGTCCTTCCCTCAATTTTTGTGCCTCCAAATTTTGGGGGTTAGGGAATGTCTAGGAGAAAATAAGATTTATTTCTCTTCCACTGCTTCATTAAGCTTGTTGAACATCCAAGTAGGAAGGTGACATGTTTTGGTGCACTCTACTCTTTAGGATCATTTAGTTAAAATTATAAGAGAAGTACTTCTTTAAAACTAGAAGCATAAACTAAATCAGAAGCACAAGTGGAAAAGTTTTTATATGTTTGGATATAATTGTAAAAGTACTTTTAATTATAACCATGTTGTTAAATTGTTTGGATAAAACAAATATAAAAGTATTTTTTTTCTTGTTAAAATAAAATTAGACTAGAAGCATGTTTCTAAATATGTTTGAAAAAAACATTTGTACATGATATTTTTATATTAAATTATTTATTATTTTATATGTATTCTCATTAAAAGTAATTTAATTAAATATTTATAGTCAATAAAAAATTGAAATAAAATAAAAAATATATATCAACACTAAATTGAAAATTACTCACTAGTTTACAAGTTCTAATATTTATTGTTTTTATTAAGCTACTTTATATATATATTCACTATAATTTAGTTATGTTTTGTTGAACTACAAAATAATGTGCATAGAAAATAATTTATTGTCAAACAATTAAGTTAATATTAGAAACAAATATCAAAACAGTCGTGCCTTTTTTTTTACTGTTTTGTGCAAAAACCTTTATGAGTATATATAATTATCATAAATAATTTTTAAATTAATAAAGGACATATTTCTAAATGCTAAAAACTTGAAAACAAACCCTTTCCGTGATCCCTCAAGAATTGAAATGCTTGATAAGTTAGCCCCTCTGTTGAGTCTCTGGTGCTAGAATGATGCATTGGTGCATTACAACATTGACATGTTAAATGAACCAACACTGTGACAACCAAACAATGTCATTTTGGAAGGATTCAATAAATTGCTTTCCAGATTCAAGAAACCACTTCTCTTATATCACGTTATTATGAGTTTTGGGGAAAGAGTAAATACTACAGCGTCATATTGCTAAAAGAGGGTTAGTGCAATTCCCACATCTAACGTGAAGTGACACGTCATTGACTTAACATCCAATGTGTCATCCTATTAAAGGTTAATGGATAGATTTTACAGAGGGACTAACTTGTGTTATGTTTCAATTCTTGGGGAACCATATGATAGGTTTGTTTTTTTTGAGAGACCAAATTGTATGATGCTATATTTTTTAGGGAACTACGTTTGGTGTTTATTCTTTAATTAATTTGTGAAGACTTCTTACTCCATCTGGCCCTTAACATAAGTTGTTTTTGTAGCTATGCACAATAATTAAAATAGTGAGTAGATCTTATTAATCTTCTAAAACAACAAAAACAAAAGACACAAATATGCTTCTTTTATTCAACCTCCACATATTCTCCCTCCAACTAGATGCTCCAATAAACTCACACTTACTCATTAATTATCTCTCCAATTAAATGGAGGGGTAAATGAGTCACTATAAAGTGAAAACGACCTATATTTTGACCAAAGAAAAAAAAAATCCAAAAATGACTTATATTGAGGATTGGAGAGAGTGTTAGTTTATCATGCCGATAATTTGTGGATTTGCAAATGAGTTATTGCTTTGTTGTGTTTAATTTATATTATTAACCAATTGTATTCGAATACGAAAGATTTAATTTTTTTAAAGTTACATATACGGTTTATCTCATCTTTTTTGGTAAAAAATATATCACTGAGTTTTATAATCTATTTCCTAGGTAACTAATTAGAAGTATTTAAACAAGCTTGTTTTGAATTTTATTTTTCAGATTGTTCAACGAGTGAATATGCCCATAACAAGGTGGGTTGGTATGGCTAACTCATATTGCCAAGGCAGGTTGCCCCGTCCTATCTCGTTTTGAGTGGGATTATTGTGGGTTGACCTGCTTTACAATCTCTAGTTTTAAGGGACTTAAGTGTAATATATATAGAGGAGTTTTTGGTTGATAATAAAAGTCAATAATAAACTTTCACATATACCTTATCATCATTAGATGTAATAAGTGGTGTATGTTTGTTGTTCATTTTCATTGTCAACCAAACATTTTCCATATATATAAAATATCAATGAATTTCAGGGAAGTCAATGTGATTTGCCCTATATTTTATTAAGGATTCTTTAAAAGGACTTGAAACCACAATAATTTGATACTTAAGATTTATATAAATAAGTATGTCATGATCTATTGTAGGCCACGACCATCACTGTAATACCCAAGGTACACGTGTCCATAGATAAGTTTCGCACAGTCCAGGGTGCCTCGGGATCCACCCATGTTGTTGGGAAGCCTTTGGATGCTAAAATGTCAGAAAAATGTAGAAGTTGGCATTGCTATCACCGTTATAGCAGTCTATGACCACTATAGTGGTTACAGTGATGGATTTGGTAGCTTTGGGTAATCTATCAACCACTATATTGGTCCCAGATTGCTTTAACGATGCCGTGTTGGCTCGGTGCAGGGTCTTTGTTACTCCTAACCTCTATAGCGGTCGCCTAGAATCGTGAACAATGCTAAAGGGTGTCGTTCCACTTACAGATTACCCTAACCCTTATAAAACCCCCACTCTTTAATAGTGATGGAATCAGGATTTTTCCCCAAAATCCTGATTCCATCACTCTCAAACCTTCCTCCCACCACTTTTTCTCAATCCCATTCAAATCTATCTTCCCCCAAGCTTTAAGATGAGTAAATGTTGATAGATTTCTCATTTCTTCCCATTCTTTCATGTTTTAAGATTGGGTGTTGTTTTTCTTCCATTGCTGTCAAGTAAGGGTGCTTTTATTCCAATATTATTAGAATAGATCTACAGCAATCCAGGAGTACCCATAGATTTCTTATGAATTTTATGGTTGTAATGGTAGACATTGGTGTTATCCTTCCTCCTTGGAGTCCTCGTGGTGTTAGTGCTTCACGTTCCACCGCTCCAAGTGAGTGAGTTTGATCTTGTGACATTATTTTAGTCATTCTGTAATAAACTTCTAGCATTATGAAATGTTTTAGAGAATTTATACTTGAGTTTTGACATGAACCAAGATATATATGTATTTTGCATAGATCAAAAAACGTTTTGAAGCTTAGCATGAAAATCTGTGTTTATCAAAATGTATTGGACCATACTTGGATTACAATTGTTAATATATGATGTATTCATGATTTTGAACTTGATTTATTTTATAAAAATTAGATATGACTGAGAAAATGAAAATGTGAAATGTTACATCTAGGTATGAGAGGCAAAAATATGACCAAACTTAGAATTTATAGAACCCCTATCTTATGACTCCAATATGAATTAGAGTAGGAAATTACTGAGAGGAATAGAGTTGTAAGTTAATAGCAGTTATTTTGTTAACCTTGATATACTAATTCAAGGCCTGCTAGGGGCATGTTATCTTTATTTTAGATCAGTCCACTAGGGATGTAGTTTGCCAGGGGGCGTTAAAATCTTAGCTACGGTCTTATGTTCACCAGGGATTGAGCAACACCTTATAGTTATGGATAATCTGTTCTCTTTTGTAATTCTTGAGACAATAGAGATGATATTTATTATGTAAAGTGAATAGAAATGTTTTATGAATATTGCATTATTATTATTTATGTATAATTTTTTCTTATCCCATGTACGGTTATGAGTGAAGATCCACTCACTGAGTTTTGTAACAAAACTCACCCCTATTCTCTTCGTTTTTCTTATAGATACAGCATTAGCTTTAGATCCTCCACTTCCCCCTCCTTAGTAGCAATAGCTTTTATTTTTGGGTGAGCTTCATGTCATCATGAAGCGATTTATTTTTTATAGAGTGCTTCAGTGATAGTGCAGGCAGGATCCCGAACATGCATGACGTAGTGTTTTGAATAGCCATGATTCTTTTTGTATTTACATATTCTATAAATGAGCAACTCCACATGATTATATTATAGCTATATTTTCAGATTTTATTTATGGAAAAAAAAATTATTCAAATTTATCATGAGTTAAATGTGGAATTTGAATTATAAATTGAATTTGGTTTTATGACTAAAATATGCATATAGTATGACTCATCAATCATGGTTTTATATGGGGATGAGGTTTCTCACGTGCCAGACAATCACACAGAGAGTACTAATTCCTAATAAGCCTATTGAAGACCTATAGTGGGGAAATGAACAAAGTTTCCCGATGCTTGCTCACATGTTATCTACGGCTGAAGATGTGCCCTGGGCCAATAAGGAAAGCATATGTGGAAGTGTTGTAAGTGAGGATCAATGTTGCTATGACCATAATTTAGCTTCCCCAAATTAACATCCAGGGAAAAATATTAGAAAAAAAAGGTAAAAAGCAAGGCTTTAGGGGGATTAGCATAGTCTCCATTCGACTGTCATACCCTACCACAGTCTCCGCCGTTGCCAAGACCGAATGTATAGGCTTCAAGGGGGAAGCACCGAAAGCAAAGGAAGAAAAAGCAAAAGGAGAAGGACAACAACAACAACAACAATAACACAGTCACATACAAAAAAATTGCACAATGCAGCACTGCTAAAATCCGAGTAGTTGGCAAGCGGACTTTGCTCCACACGAATGGCTATCGGCAAATCGCTAAGACACTAGTGGTGGCCAGTGCAGCACTGCTTTGTGCAACGATGAGAGGGTGCCAAACTAAATTACGCAGTAGCGCCTGCTCAAGGCAGCGACGATGCCACTGCTCACGGCGACCAGCGAGATGACTGCTACTGACACTGCTGCTGCTCTTAGTAGCGCTGCAACCGCAGTTAATCCAAACGGTGAGTTGCCGTTGCTCCAGGCAGGGGCTGAGATGCAGCCACTGCTTCAGGTGGTGAGGAAGCCATTGTTCCAGGCATATGTCCCGACCGGTGCTTTTATTCGTTGTCGATGAAAAGCGTGTCTATGGAGGGGATGACAAAGTTGTTGATCTCGGAGAAGAAATAGTCGAATCTGAGGTCGGACTGCAATGGTGCTGGCGATGGAGGTTCGACAGCGAGGATGGAGTTAGGCATGGGTTTTTGGGAAAATGAGAATGTTGTGGGGGAGATTAGTTTTGTAATTAAGATTAGAGATTAATAAAAAAAATTAATGTAAATCAACAAAACCCTGCATGATGCCGAAATATAAATCTATTATTTGAACACATGTATCATCATGTGCAGTTTTTTTTTTTTTTCATCTGCACTCGAGAACTCCCCAAGCTTCCCCTAACCATCGGACCTTTTCCCAAAATATATTACACCAAGATACTGTGTAAGTTTCAAAATACATATAAATTTCCAGTCATGACAGCATTCTGAATCCAAAACAGTTCAAGTAGTAATCAGGCATCCATTCAAAACACAATAATCTGAAATTATATATATAAACGTGATCCTGTGTGTGGATATTAATTCTTATCATAATAATGTCAATGAAGACTTGGACCCAAACTTCCTTTTCCTCCCCACAGAACTCGCCTCAGTATACAGGGTTTTCCCCAACATTGGTAATGCCCACACAAGAGTGTTGGCTCACCACCAGAATCAGAATGCAATTGAGTTGCAGGTGAAACAGAGCTGGGATCTACATCTGCATCTGCATATGAAAAACAAAATGAGAGAGAGAGAAAGCAATAGAGTAAGTTTGGTAACGCATCAATGGCAGACAAAGTATCCATATCCCATATGGGTTGTTGGCAATTTATAATAAAAGGAATATATGAGAAAACCATATACGACAATATAAATAATTCACAATATAATAGAAAGTAATCAATTTAGGTGGAAAATGATGATATTAGATTTGAAAATTGGATAAATATCAAATATTTTAAACAATTGACTTCATTTTTAATAATAATAATAATAATAATAATAAAGATAAAATCATGAGTGAAAATCAATAAGTGATATTAAATTATTATTTTAATTAAAATATAAGAAGAATAATATTTTAAAAAGTCAAATAAAAGTTACTAAATTGAGAGTCACAATAAATATCTAGGGTTGGATTGACACTCCCTATGATAAGAATTTTAAATAAGCCAGCAGATCCAGTCTTAATGCCGACATGTCCACTCCAAATAAGTTAAATAACCTTTCAACAAGCTAATTTGAAAGCCTCTAAATAAATCCATAAGCCAAAACACCGTTCATAAAGTCATGATTAATATTTCAAATGAATATTACTTTACAGCTATTCTAATTCCAATATCTATTTAAGAAAATTTTCTTAATCACAAATTTAACATAAAATTTTATGTAAAATTATTAGTCCTTTAGATCCATAGCCACTACCAAAAAATAATAAACTTTGCATAACAAATTACCACTGCAAACCAATGTTCATTTTATTGATTTCATATAGAATCACTTATGATCATTAGCCATTCGCTAAGAACAAATAATCATCACTCAACGAAATACAATAGTCATTATTTATTTATTTGTGCTTAAATACAAATAAACAATAGTCATTAAAAAATGCAATCGAAATTTCCTGAATTTAATGCAAAATAATGAAAACTTACCCCATTTCTTTCATATTTATCTAATGTAGATCTCCATTCTTCTATACTTTTGCCAAATAAGTTGGAGCCTATTATTTCCAAAGCCAATGGAAGTCCACAAGCATAAGTAACTGCACGCTTTAAAACGTCCATATAGCTTGGATCAATCTTTTCATCTTTAAAAGCATTCCAACCTAGCAACTCAAGTGCTTCTTTCTCACCTAAACCATCAACTTCATATTGTCTCTCAATCCCATGACTTGCCAGCAAATGTTTGTCTCGTGTTGTTATGATCACCCTGCTGCCAGAACCAAACCAATTGGACACCCCAACAATACCTTGCAATTGCTTAAGATTGTCAACATCATCAAGAACCAAAAGCACATTCTTTTGATGAAGCCTATGCTTTATCATTGAAATTCCGTGATGGACACTTCCTAGCTTAATATCCTTATCTCCAAGCATTTCAAAAAGAAGCGTCTCTTGGAGATGTATCAATCCAAATTTAATTGATTTTTCACTCACATTTTCAAGAAAACATGAACCTTCAAATTGATCAGCAATGAAATTATAAATTGCTCGAGCAAGTGTTGTTTTACCTATCCCGCCAATTCCATAGATCCCAACCATGAGGACTCCACCATCAAATCCATAATTTAAAAGCGAGTTTACTTCTAGCACTCGAGACTCTAGTCCAATAGGATAATCCGCAATATGTAAAGGAACACGACTAATTTTCTTGGAGATCATTTTAACAATGTTCTGAATAAAAACATATTCATGTTCATTCCTGTCCAATAAAAAAGCTACGATGAAGTCATACTAAATGCAACACGTCACATATATTGAGAATCTTTTTACTACAGTTCAAGCCATTTGACATACAACAAATTGAATTATGGGGTGTGCCTAGAGAAGGAGAGATAGCCCTGTGCGCGTAGAAGGAAGAAGGAACCGGGAAGGGAAAAGGAAAGGGGAAAGAAGTGTGGGGTGGGGGGCTGTTGCTAGAGGATTAAAATCTAAAAGGTGCCCCTATGGTGCACCGGTGCTGCCTATCCCTTTTTCCTTTTTGGGTTATTACACCATTTGACATACAACAAATTGAATTGTTCAAGATGAGCAAGCACTGGCTTCCTTTTGAAGTTTTAACTTAAAATGATTATTTAGAAAAATAAAAATAAAAAGAAAAGCTATAGAAAATAAATATTAGATAAAGGAATTTATTTTAATACACTTGTAGTCGAAGAGATCTTCACCTAGTGATTCATAAGTCACATAAATAATTATTTATATCTGATTGGTTTGCATTGTATCCGAACTAATCTCTTAAGGTAAAACATACCCATGTTTGAAATCCTTGCCGGACAAGTTAGCTGCTTGACGTAGAGCTTCCTTCCATTTCTGCACTTTCTCCTTGTCATGCTTGAATCTCTCCTCATGCTTAGTCATCGCTTCTCCATAACTACCTTTCTGATGCCGCACATTGCACGGATCCACGTCATAAAATACCGGCAAAACCAACCGGCCCATCCCCTTAACGCACTTCATGATCGTTGCAAGTTCATGTAAGCAAAACGAGGAAGATGCATAGTTGACAGAGAACACAACAATAGCAATCCTGGAATCTTGAATGGCCTTGACAAGTGCCGGAGTGATTTCCTCCCCTCCCTGAAGCTCCTGATCATCAAAGAAGGTGTGGATTCCTTTGTCACTTAAAGCTTTGTAGAGATTGCCAGTGAAACCATAGCGAGTATCACTGCCCCTAAAGCTGAGAAACACATCGTAAGGCCATTCATAGCTGAAGGAAGAGGAAGAAGAAGAGGATGGAAAGCAGGAAGCTTGCAGAGCCATGAGAACAAGGAAGGTTAGTGTTTGAGGATGGTTGCGTTTGGAAAATCAAACAAAGTAGAAAACCGAGAGAGAGTAGAGAAAAAGAAGAGCAAAGCGATGGTGCGCGTATGGTACACTAAGCCAAGGAACCAACAACGAAAAGCGAGTGGTGTGGTAGCTTTAGACTGGAGAGGACATGTTAATGATCTATACGAATCAATTAATAGCACACAAGATAACGATCCACGTCGAAAAAGAGGAGGAGAGATAAAGGTATTAAAAAAAGAAAAAAAACACAAATAAAAAAATTCTTAGAATTGTTTATTTTCAAAAGTTTCTAAATAAGTAATTTGGACAAGTGGAAATTTGAAATATGGGTTAGTATGCAATGATAGTCTTTCTGTTTAAGGGATGGAAATAAGTCGATTCACAGTATTTAACGGAAGTAAGAACTTTAATTTGGAATTTAGAAAGAGCTAAAGGTGATTTGGATGTTTAAAATCGTGGATGTGAGTTATTTTAATTTTTAAAATTTAAAATATAATCGATTAGTCTTTAATTTTGTGGTTGTAAATTAAGTTAATTTATTTTAAGTAAATCTTAGCAAATTATTAAATTAATTTGATTTAAAAATTATTTTTCAAAACTAATTTAATTTAATAATATATAATTTAATTCAATACTTGAAATCCACCATTAAATTTAAATATTTATCTTCTTTAGTATTTTTAGAACACTGATTAATAAAACTCATTTAGAATACCAATTAGTAAAGCTCATTTTGTTTATACTCTCCCATTCTTAAATAACTGTCTGTTTTAAAATTTTTTTTTATAGAAATAATTATTCATTTAAAAATTTAAATAGTATTAATTATTTTATTTCAATAATATTCCTATTAAATATTAATTAAAGAGGAGAAAAATACAATAAAGGTGAGAGAATTAGAATATTAAAATTAGATAAAATTAATTTAATAAATTAATTTTAATTTTTTCTAATTTTAATTTTTTTAATTATTTTTCACTTTCAATATATATTTATAACGAATAAATAATTATTGAAGAACGGATGGACTAATAATGTGGCGACAAACTATTGGAAAAAAGCGGGTGACTATTCACTACAAGAAGTTGACAATGCTAGGTACACAAGTAGTGTGGATGGGCGAAGGATGGGCGAAATTGCGTTCCAATTTCCTTCATTCCGCGTGACTTCCCTCCACCCACCTGGTTCCTTATACTTAAATCATGGCCGCAACTTCTTGGTAATTAAAGAAGAATCCAATTTTCCAAATTGGTGCAAAAGCAAACAAACGCGTGAAAGTAAGGGCCTTTTTTCTTTCTTTTTTCAAAGACCATTGAATGCTTTTAGCATTAAAAGACGGGCTAAAATTCAGGGAATCAATCTATCTGCGCCTTTTACGGGCAAAGGCCTCTACTCTTTCCCTGCCATACTACACACGTAAAGGCAAAAGCAAGTGTTTTGTAACTTGACCCGCTCTGCCAATTTGACCCAACTTCAAAATTATTGAATCAGCTTTTTGCCTTCAAATTTGATCTGAGATGTGGGTTTAGTTCATATTTTGGATTAGTTTGAACAGATTTAAAATTAAATATTTTTATAATAAGCAGTGAAATGCTATAAGATTTATAATTTAATTAATATTTTTTTATAATCTTGTGTTAATTTTAATTGATATGATCTCTTTTGTAATAAAATTGTAAAATATTTATTAAACTTTATTTTTTATTTATAAAATTTTATAATGTATAAAACCCAAATTCAAAACCCAATTATTATCAAGTCGGGTTTGAGTTCTATATATTGGCTTGATCTAAAAATCGAGTCAAATTTGTATTTGATACAACTTAGGCCAACCCATTGTTTTTATACCCGTACATAACACAAAAGCATTACCTCACATAAAAATTAGAAATTTGCACTCGGAAGCACTAAATGGCATTCCATCCATTTTAAAATAAATATCTTTTTCATTTTTTGAGTAAATTCATAAAATAAATACCGCATCTATTCTCTAATAAGTGTCAATTTTCACTTATGCACATATATTAAGGAAATTTTTGGATGAACTTGAAATCAGAGTAAATTTAAGTATATTTTACAGTATTACTTTCATCATCTATCCCAACACTCTCTCTCATATTTAATCTATCCATTAACTCTCTCTCATAAGGATATAAAGGAAAAAATAATTAATATTGGATAGAATTCTTAAAATGATAGTAGAAAAATAAAATTTATAGATGGGCATTTATTTAAAAATAGAGGAAGTATATCTTTTACAAAAATATCAAAAAAAGTGAAATATACATTTATTTTGAAACATATGGAACATTAAAAAAAAAGTAGCTCGAAGATAAAGCACATAGGTAAAGCCCTCATGTGGAACTAATGAAATGAAAATGTGTAATTAATGGCCCCATGTGCGTAGATTTGAAGAATCTGTTTAAAAGGTAAAATGATGTTAGTGAATATTTTTGATGAAAATGATAATAGGGAATATAATTAGGATTAACAGGAACAGTACTTAACCAAAAAAAAAAGAAATGCTTTAAATATGAGCAGTGTTCACCATCTCAACTAGCTACTCTATGACCAAAAAAAAAAAAAACGGGTACTTCATAAATACATCAATCTAATCATTGTTTTCTCTCAACCCTCCAACTCTTCTCTCTTGATCCATACCTCCTCTTCTCCTAAACCCTCTATGACCTAAATCAACTAATTCAAATCAACCGTCAATTGATTCAATTCATCTTGAAGCACCAAAAAAAAAAACAAAACAAAACAGAATCAAATTTCAAGTTGCCTAATAAACTAACTTAATTGAAACCAGCCAAGAAAATTGAGACATTTGAAATAGAAAATCGAAGTTAGGGGAAGGAAATAATGGAACACTTGTATGAATATAGTATAAGAGACCATCAGACCAAAGAAAAAAAGGGAAAAAAATTGTGGGCAGAACCAATTTGGGATGCAGATTCAAAACCTAAATCAACAGAATAACCCAATCGAATTAGGGAGAATAATTAGGAAGCTCTAGGAGTAGGTGTAATCGAAATTGGGAATTAACAAAGTTGAGAGAAAGCCAGAGAAGTTAGAGGAAGTTCTGGGAGTAGATGATTATTGATTAATCTTAATGCTTAATCATCTCTTTAATTTTCAAATTGCCAATACTTGTTGGGGCTATTAACCTCACATATCTTCTCTTGATTAGTTTCACATCAGAGCTTCATTGATGAAGCTTTTAAAAAGTCACCTTAAAAATATTTTAAAATGATAGTGGTGATATTAAATAAAATAAAGGATAAACTATACTTACCTCCTCTAAGATTTATTGAAATTTAACTCACCTCCCTTATAGTTGTCCAACCTACATTAATCTTTCCTAATTTACCAATTTTCAAGATAAATTACCAAAAATGCTTCCATCCTCACCTTTACTGAACAACAAATATGCTAGTGTTAATAACCAAATAAATAATATACTTCATAATTTTATACAACCAAAATTTAACAATAAATTATATTTGTTAGTTAATATATTTAAATAGAATTAAAGAGTTTAGGATTATCATATAATAACAACATTAATCAAGCAACATTCCTCCGATAAATTATATTAGTGCAAAAAAATGCTACTCTAAAACATAGTTAAAAAGAGAAAATTACACTAACCTCCTTTGAGGTTTAGTGAAATTACACTCAGCACTTTTCTATTTTGCAAAATTATCATTGACTTCCCCTAAGGCTCAATAAAATTGCATTGACTTCTCCTGTATTTACTAGTTCATTAATTTATGTGAGAAAGAAAGATAATATGTGATATATACATAATTATTAATGAAAAAATTATAATATTTTAGAAATATTTGGCATATATATTAACTAGAACACATTTTTTTTAATCATAAGTTATAATTATAAGTTATTTTTCATGTGATTAAAAAATATTTTATTCAACTGATGTGTTAAATATTATCAAAATATTATAATTTTTCATTAATAATTATGTATATATTTTGTGTTTTCTTTCTTTATCATTTAGATTAACGAACTAGCATCTGCAGGGGAGGTTAGTGTAATTTTAATGAATCTCAGGAGAGATCAATGATAATTTTATAAAACAGAGGGGTGTTGAATGTAATTACACTAAACTCTAACACAGATGAATGTAAATTATCCATTTAAAAATGATCTCCCCTTTTATTTTTTTTTAAGAGAAAATCATCTAAAAAATATCTCTCGGATTCATATAGACTCTTGATGAAATTTGCAACCAGTAAAGGCACATGTACCTTTATCCTAATAAACATAAAGACAATTTTCAAGATATGAATCCTTGCCCTCTAGGCCAGAAGAAAACAACCTTATCACTATGCTAGTATAATCAAATAAATTTCCAAGGTTGGTTCAAGTATGTTGCTATGTTAAATAACAATTTATATGAAAATAACAACATTACAATATGCCTAGTGTTGCTAATGTCCAAAAACCTTTCTTTTTCGTCAACTTAATCTTAAGCCATATAGGCTGCTGAGGGTAACAATGGCACATTCTCCTGCGCGTTTAACAACTGAATTCATTATGCTTATTACAAGAGGAGCTAGCAAGCAAGAAGATCAAAATTAAAATCAAAGCAAATGATTGCGCATGCAATCTTCCTATTTCTTTTATTGTTTTCTGATAAAGAAATAAAAAATAGGTGAGAATTATACATGGATATACTAGAATCATGGCTTCACATAACTGCTTGTAGAGTCTGTCATTTTGTTTATTGTTTCAACTAACTTTCCCAAAACTTGACTTGACAAAGGGGATTCACAAGAAAATTGCTTGCCTTCTATTATCTAATCCCAAGAAATAAGTAATGCTAGAATAGTCATGCATCAAAATGCTAACTGCTAGCACTAGACCAACGCCCTAAGGTTTATAGAATCAATCATCTGAAAGGTTCAACTGGTGCAGATTCTTCAAAAAAGTGTGCTGCCTGAAAACATTCTGCAGCTTCAACTAATGATGAAGTTGTACCCTCATCCTTGTGAAGAATGCCAAGATTATACCAAGCAGAAGTACAAAATCTGTCATGCCGAAGTGCATCCATCAGAAAGCTTCTAACTGCGGGATTCGATTGATTACTGCACTGTCTAAGAACTGTGGCAACGGGGATTACATTGGGGACATGGCCAGGTTCAATGTCCAAAGCATCTCGAAAAGCTTTTAGAGCCTCTCTGTGAGGGCCCTTTGCTTCGTACATTGCACCTGAGGAATTGAATAAATATAAAATTATATGCAAGTCTTAGAAGCAAGTAGAATATTTACAGCCTATTCTCCAACAGCCACCACCTCCTCGTCCTTTGTCCTTTTTCTCATGTTCACTAGATTGTACGATATGATAATATACTAATACCATGCTCGGCTTTCTGTTTGAAAACTGTAAATCATAGTTTGGGCAAAAATTTCTCATTTGTACTGCCTCTTTTCTCAAATAATTTTTCACTTTTGAAATTTTATTTTCCATAAATAATTATCTGTTTTAAGAAATTTAGATAATATTAACAATTTTTTTCAATTATACCCTTATGAAATAAATGAAAGTGAAATAGTGGAGGAGAGAGAGTAAGTAGAAACAATTAAGTAATGAGGATAATTTGATAAAATACACCTAAGTTTATCTAAGATTAAGTCTTTTCCAATCATTTTCCTTAATACACGTGTGCATCTGAAAATCAAGCTGTTATTTGAGAACAGAAGTAGTGGCTTTTACTCAAACCATGGTTTCTAGAGCTACAAATGAAAAACCAAGCAAGCTATCAATCTTCTTAAAAGAACAAATTTTCATCTGAATATCATGAATGTTGCTATATTTTGCACTTGTGAAATATGTTAAATTGTGCACATAGACACAAGTTAGTTTATCATCATAATATTAGACAAAAAGAAAGAAAGAAAAAGAAAAAGTTGGATCTATTTGATTGTTTTATAAGGCATGTCCCTTGCTTCGCTAATGACTAAGGTATATGTCCCACAAGTTTCATCCAAGCTTGGTGATCTCTTAGCACCTCGTTGCTACAACACATCACATAGCTAGGGATGAACAAATAATACTACCTACAAGACAATATATGCCAATTATTTATCTATTTTTTTGTAAAATATATCTCAATTACTTTTAAGTGATTATAATTTGTCTGCGCTATTTCCATCTTAGCGAAAAAATTGAATGGAAAACATGAAACTCGAAATAAAAAAAGGTCATATCTAGAAGCAGAGTACAGTTTGATGGCCTTAGATTCTGATAGGCAGGCCTCTGTATTGTAACACTGTGAAAGACTGATGTATACATAAGCAAGATCATGCCATACTTCTACTTCCAAGTTCCTAGCATGATCTCTTTTGTCCTGTCACAAATAGTATGGACATTAAGCGTAAGCAGCTTGAAGCAATATGGCTTTGCACATGTATTTATTGCACCAGCAAAGTGAATAATTATTATTAAAAAAAGAAAATAAAAAAATTGGAGACAAAAAAATTTATCCAGATTCAATAATGTTTACCTTGGAGCAAGAGTTTATTTATGAATTTTCCAATACAAGAAGCAGCATAATTTCAAACTTAACGATGATTGCATGTGCCTTACATCAAACTTGAACTGTATAAATAGCTGTATAAACTTCAATAATTTCTGTGGAGCTCACTCATTCACCAACGTGCTTCAACATTTATTATGAGCATCATACAGGTACAACCAAAAGAATGACTTTTAAAAGAAGCCACACCTTAATAGAGTGCATCTCAGACATTAATGCCAAACTATGTTGCATAGGTACAGTTACAGTATCAATACCAAGTTCAGATATTGGGGGGGGGGGGGGGGAAACGAAATTTTGCAAAAACTAGGGTTGCATATATGGGAGTATTTTTCACATTAAAAATATAAAATAACAAACAATAAAGCAACATGAGATAAATGTAATATTTGTAATGTCCTTAAGTTTTCATGAAAGTAAACCAAATAGTAAAATTGTTTCAAGATTTGATGTTTTGTTAGGACAAACTTGTATTAGTTGACATCTAGTTATTGCAATACTTGACCAACAAGTACTAGTACCAAGTACGTCCTCGGTATAGGCACGACAACTATTTGGAAGTAACTATTCTTCTTCATAGATATTGAACCTATAAAGTGATAATCACACTGACAAGAAGGAACATTCTTCCACTAAATAGTTTAATAGATCTAAAGAGGACCATGCAATCAAATGTAATATGATGAATTCAGCAATGATCAACATTCAACAAATGATGTATGATTGCTTAAAGAACATATATGAAGTGTGAGCATTTCAACAATGGTGAACAATTTACAAAAAAACCTAATACTGAATACTATTGGGCTCAACTAATACCAATAACTAATGAGTATCAGCTTTTATAAAAGGTCGAATTTGCAGAGCATAGGAGTTTAATCATTTATATCCTATTGATCATTTGCATCCTCTTACTTACCATGATGGAGGGTAGTCTTGTAACCAGAAGTGAAGGGAGACATAAAAAATAATATAGGTAAAACAATTTAAAGATATTTAAATATTAATGATTTTAATATAAATATGAATATAATCTATGATAGAGCACTATGGCATCGGTTAATCCATATAGCTGATGTCACCTAATGGGACAAAGTTACTTGCCATCAAGTGTGGGTTGAATACTTCTTCAGGCACAAGATGCAGGTTGTTCATGTTCTAATAGGGAGGAAGAGTACAATAGAATGATGGATTTGAAGTTATTATGACCTGCCCCTATGATACCAACATAATATACTGACATCCTCATGAAAGAGAGGCAAGGCTACTCATACTATTGTTTCAACCAAATGAATCTCTCATTAAATGAGGTAATATTTGGTATGGAGGAAGAATAAATAAGAAAACCTAAAATTAGGAATAAAGGTAGGAAACCATATAGATTCAAAACATTCTAGTAAAGATACTTTCACCAAACTTCACAAAGAAGGTATACTCACTATGACATAAATATGCAATGAGTAATGTTATCAGAATAACAAAATTGCATAACAAATACATACCATACACCTTATCACCATTAGTTTTAAATTATATGAAAATTTATATACTTAATCTATTTATTATAAACTTCAAATAAAATAGTTGGATGAGATTTCATATTTAAAATAAAGTTATTAGATAAAGCAATTATATTAAGACTTGCTCCTGGAGTAAATAAATCTCAAATATATAATATCACACCCACTTGAGTTGTGTATTTGTTTCATTTTAATTTTTCAATATACAATTTTCTTTTGAAAGTGAAGTTTTTTGCAAAAACAAGAAAATAAAGAAAGGGAAATTATACCTAATCAGTGAAAACAAATTGTAAGACAATTATCGATCATATACATACTCAAATAATAATAATCCAAACCGACATTCATGATAAGCGTATAGATAATGTCTTCTTAATATTTTTATTTTTTATTTTTTACTTTCGAGACAATAAGAGAAACTACATAGAAACTGCTATTCAGTCAAGTGTGCCCTGTAATAGTTAGAGGATGGAAATAAAAAATCTCTTACATTCCATTCCTTGTTCCATTGACAAGAAATAATTGGTGGGACAAAGAAGAGAAGAAGATGCTATGAGGACACGTGGAACCCTGAATCAACAATCAAGTAATAAAAATCATGATGTGTCATGCAACTATTGAACTCCTGCTACCACACTCTGTCCATTCTCGGCTAAGTTGTCCATACAATTGTTTGCCTGCTGTATTTGCATGTTGTATAATTCAACTTGCCAATTCATGTTAACCAATGGATCTGCAAAAGTGGGTGCTGGGAACTCCTGAAGTTATCATGTGGTATCCACACTTGGAATCAATCTTAAACAATGACTTTATATTAAATATGTTTATATTTAATCATATTTAATTCCCCTATATATAATTCGGCCATTGTGACAAATCAGTACTGCTTCCCAAGATTAGCAGCCAGAAACTTACCTTCATGGCTTCTAATTATTCCTCCACAGGCTGCAGAATTAGCCTCTCCTTAGGAAAGAGCTATCTGTGTTTATTTTAAACTATCTGAAGCGAGGAGTACCCTAATAAATCTGCCTTAGCTGCAAGGTTGGAATTCTCTAATCAATTCATGTTTTGGGATGCTCAAGATGACCTATAGAGGTACGAAATCAGATTAATTGCTGTTAGAGAATGTTTATTTTAGTAAATTTTATGGATTTAGTTGAGGGACCAAATGACCTTATTAGATTATGATATTTTAAAGGCAATTTAATATCCCTTGAGTGATCATGTAAAATTTTATGAACTTTAGAACTGCAAAACTATATATATCAAGTTAAAAGTGGAATAATTGTACCTATAGACATCACTTGTTTACTAGTTTGGAAAAGATAGTGAAACGAACAGGACAATAAATTGAGATTACACTCAAATAACATGTAATCTAAGAAGCATAAAGATCTTAAAAATCTAAAAAAGATTGTCAAATTTAAAGTAATGCAGCTCAGATTGTTCATACTCAAAAGGTAGAGTTTCTTCTGGCTAATTTGTACCTTAATCTTTTGCTGCTCATGAAATACCAGTGCTTTGTGTGTAGCAACATTCAAAATAATGCTTTGAGCTCATTCATAGTCTAAGACATTACATATTTACATAATCTGAGCTCATTTTCATGTTGTACTGTCACAGTCCAATAAAATTGAAGCATCATTCTTGGTGATAAAGTACTATTTTAAATGCTTCCTTGGCCTGTTCACTTGTAGCATTACCATTAGTGGCCAATTTATAATGCAAATGTGAAATAATTACATTGGGTCCCAGATTCAAGAGAAGTATAAAATGCTTCCATTTCTACATCATCTTGACTTATATCAATTTGATTTCTGAGATACTCGTCTGTTATTTGTTGCCAACACGGTGCATCAGGTTTTAGATGAAGTTGTTCTCCACTAACTATTCCACTTGATGAAGTGTGGTCCAAACACTGCTAGATCAAGCTAAGTTCAAAATATACAAGAGGGGAAAAGTAAATACAAGCGAATAAAGTGATAGAAACACGCTCAAAGCAAACTAAGACAGAGAACAATGCATTGTGGTTTTTCCCAATGAAATCACTGTGACAAGTTTGGGTACATTAGTGATTCATGATGGAACAATTTGGTTGTTAGGGTTGTGATTCACTTGCTATGACAGGTCATTTATTTGATAGCATGCCAAGTCAACCTTAGGAAATGCCATGCATATGGATGGCATTTGCTATACTGATCAAATAATTGCTTAATATCTGAGTTAACTGATGTTGAATTAGAAATTAATTTGTCTAAGAATTATGTCATATCCAGGGACGGAATTACTTGGGGGCATGTGCCCCCACTAAAATTTCAAATTTATATGCTAGTGTATGCATTAGTGAGTTTATGTGTAATTTTATATATTGAGTTCATCCATTAAGAGTATGTTTGATTGACCCCACACTAAGGGTATGTTTGATTGAAGAGTAAAAACGAGGGATAAAATTGGCAAGAATGAGCTTATGTGTAATTTTATATATCGAGTTTGTTCATTAAAATTTACACCCCATTTTTGCCCTCAAATCAAATACACCATAAAAGAAAAAAATTACATAGAATATTTTATTAAACTTATATATTATTTTTGCCCCCATTACTTAAAATTGCTGGATCCATCACTAGGACTCGTGTAAAGTTTGGTTACTCTGGATCTGTTCTAAATTACAAACTAACATGGGCTTTGAAGTGTGATTTGGTGAGTTAATTTGATCTGGTCTAGCAGTTGAGATTGTTTTTGAATATTTTTATACATGCAAACTTTGTTTTACAAATATCTAGTTTGTTCTATAGTAGTTTTATACGTCAAGGACTCTCTTTTTTTTTTTTGCATCAGAATTTTAAATACAAAAGGGTTTAAACCTATGATCTCATATATACTATCCAAAACCTTTCATCATGAGTCCAATCATAATAACTTGTTAAGAACTCATGATAATTATGTATAATTCAATTAATTGAAGTTTTCAATTGGCCTCATTAATTTATTTTTTTTAATAAAAGATCAGTCTGCATATGAATGTGAATCTTTTGGTAAAAGAAATTTCTACTTCTGACAACTACACATGTGATACTCTACTTTTAAATAAAAAGGTTAGAAAATTTTTTCGAACTAAGAAGGGTGCCAACTACCCTTATATGTCATTTTGAGTCCTGAATTTCACTAAGTCCAGACTGTACACGTCCTTGGAGGGCTATATGATAGACCTATATTCTTGGGACCAAAACTCCTAGTAATTGTTCCCTAGAGAAAAATAAGTTAAAGAGTGATTTTTAATAAATTTTATGAAATTTTTAAACCATTCATTTTTAATCCACAAGTTTATAAAATCATAAAAATTCTCAGATTTGAACTAAAACCCAAAATTGGGATTTTGATTTATTGAGATTTTGATTTTTTTTTTATGTTTTATTTGATTCCAAATGGGGAGTATTTCATTATTTACATTTATGTTTTAAAGTTAATGGAGAGTAAAATAAATGAGGACATTAACTTAAAAATGTAAATAAGTGAGACCGCCCCAGCAGTCATATGATCACCCAAGCGGTCGGCAGAGAGTAAGGCGGTGCAATAGTAGTAGTAGGGACTACCCCAGTAGTCATTCATCGCCTAGGCGGTCAACAGCTTAGTAAAAACCTCCATTTTGGGGCCCAGAACCTTCACACATCCATTTTCACCCCCAACCTTGAGCTCTCACCCCTAAATCGTGATTCTCACCCCTCCAAAACTCCATTTCCTTCCATTTTTCTCAATTCTAACTCCAATATTTCATTCCTAAGGCTTTAAGGTATGCTGTTCTCTTGGTTTTGCTCTCTTTTCTCCATTTCCTTATTGTTATTTGTGTGATTCTCATGCTTTTCAAGGGAGAGAAGTCTTCTACCTTGTTAGAGATGAGTTTTGAGTTTTTACAAATTGATTTAAAGTTCTATTGCTTCTATATCAGATATCGTTGTCAATTTTGCTTCCTAGTGTGCTGTTAGTGTTAGCTCGTCACTGTTCACCCCTCCAGGTGAGTGGGTTTGAACTTGTGATCTCTATGTTCTGCATTAGAGTTATTTTTATGAAAATACAATTTACTGCTTGATTTTAAAGAAATACTGTACAAGGATTTGAAGTTTGCTGTTGGATTAGATGTTTTGAACTGTTGATTTTAGAGCATGAAATATGTTTTTGATAAAACGCAAGGGACCATTATTGGTCAACTGATTTTAGATAAAACTGATGATATATGTAATTGTTAGAGACTTTTATGAGTATTTGAATAAATTATGGATCTGGTTTGTGTATATAACAGAGTTTTATATGCAGATACAAAGTTTAGAGAAGAAATCAGAATTATGGTTTAACCTTGATATTTCAAAGTATGATGTTGAGCTTTCTAGATTATGAACAGTTTGGTGATTTGAGATATGTTTTAGATAATTAAATAAAAAAGGATTTTAGAGCTTGAATCGTCATGAGATTTAGAACATTTGATGACTACATATTCTGTGAGCCTTTGAAATTGCAAATGTCTACAAAGGGTGATCCCTTGGGATGGTTTCAAAGTCACATTTATGCTAAGGTCAAACTATTAGAATCAGATAGATTTGGAGCTCTCAAAGTACTTAGAGATTTAAAAAGTTTCAGATTCACTTGAGTTATGAATGGACTAGTTAGACAGTAGCTATAGAGAAACAGACAACAAGTTAACAGCTACCCAATCGTTAACCTTGGTACCAAGTTGCCTAAGAGTAATCTCACAGAGCAGAGCAGAGAATGAAATCTAGTTAGGTGTCCACATTAGATCCCCAGTGAGACTCGTGTCTGGCACTGGTGGAGCATAATAGATGCATTCAGTATGGTGAGTCCCATGTCTGGCACCCACCAGAACAAAGCAGAGTTTTCTGTTTCTCTATGAGCTACTATACTATGAGCTTATATGATTTCAGCTATGAAAGTAAATTGAGAATTTGGTTATTGAAGTTGTGACATGATGAATTGAGTATATATATGTACATCTAAATATCAAACATAATTAGAAATTCCTATTTTTCTATTAGAGTACTGTTGATCTTATTTATGGAAAATGATGATGTTAATATATATATATATATATGAAATGGTTTAAACTTGTTATAGTGTTATTATGATTTTATGCATCGTTCTTTGACGTCCGATGAAGAGGGGTTATAGATAGGGATTCACTCATTGAGTTTTGCACAAAACTTACCCATCTTCTTTGTCCTATTTCACAGATAGAACAACTGTTGCAGATTCTTCTCAGTCATCATTCCCCTATCGGTACTAGAGTTTATGTGGTGAGCTTCACTTGGGTGAAGTGTTTATAGTTTTATCTAGAGTACTCCAGTATAAATGCAGGCAAGGTCCCGGACAATAGAGCTAGCATGTTTATGTTTTTGCATATCATAATACTATTTTGGCTTGTATCGAATAGTTTAGTACGTATCAATATTTCAAATCAGAGCAACTTTATACATATATATTTTGTATTATGGTTCACTGACTATGGAGTTTGAATTATGAAATTTCAGTATAGACTAGTATGATTTAATAAATAGGTGATTTGTATGTAGAAAATGAAAATGTGTTTTCAATGATTTTGTCTCTAGTTGTGCATATAGAGAAACCCAGGTCACGAGGCTTATGTGGAAATGAGATTTCTCACGTGCCCAAATCAGGTTGTGACAACATATGTCCAAAAAATAAGAAATTCTTGTATCAATACAATTTTTACATCTCACATTTATTTATACTCATAATAAAAGTGAGAACATTGGCTTTACATCTCATAGTGTGTCGCATCAACTTTATTATAAGCATATCTAAATATGAGATGTAGGATTTATATCTATTCAATAATATTCCTCGTAAAATTATAATTAATCATATCATGTAGAGAAATAAGTGGTAGCAGGTTGTTACCTCCTCCACTATTAGTATCATCACTAGCCAATCTTGCCATTACTGAATATGAATCCGAATCCACTATACCAATGGGTTCAATGTTCAAGTCCAACATTAATGCACTTCTTTTTCTCTTTCTTGATAGTTCTCCGCAGCCTGTTGGAAACGAGATTATGAACTTGAATAAGATATCTGAACTTATGAAGTCAAAATCATTGCAAAAACATAAATCTAAATGCATTAAATGTCTTTACTCCAGACAAAGGTATTCAATTCTTTATCGATAAATTTCCTTTCAATACTAAGCATATGTTTGGATGAGGGGGCTAATTGGGGTGAAATTTTTTATGGATAAACTTTATATGTAAAATCACATATAGAATTCATCCATAAAAATATATCTTTCTTTTTTATCTCATAACCAAATATAACCAAAAATAAATAATTTCCTTTGTGTTTTGACAAAATATGAAATTTTCATATAATCTGATAATTGTTTATGCCATATTTTTTTTTAATTATGGTAAAGATTACACAATAAAAAAAAATTGACATGAGGAAATCCTTTCTTATACTTGATACATATGCATAGCCTTAGGCACTACAATTCGCTAGTGTTGTATACCTAGTCATTGCCAGACTCTAGGTAGGTAAGTTATGGTGTAATTTTGGTAGATTAGTCTGTAGTTCTCTCTTTTGTCAATGAAATGCCGAGTTCGCGATGGGATACTTGCATTGTTTAGTTCCTTGGTTACGGAGGAAAAGTCTTTGATTGGATTGCATTTATACACCCATTTTCTTCTATAATTTTAGGCATATTACATCATTTTATAAGCTAGAATGATTGATATTTGACTGATTTGTGATTAGTCCTTATTGTGCATTATTGCATAAAATCATGGTTAAATTGCACCATTTTAATGAATAAATAAGTTTGGGAGTTTCCTATGTTTTAATTCTCTTTTATGAGTGTTATTCACTTGTAGTGATAAAGTGTTCAATTTGGAAGAATTTGGGGAGCTAAATAAAATAATTCTGGAGCTCATATAAGCGAATTTACAGGAAGTATTGTAATGAAAAATTCACATCTCTCTTCAGAGATCGAATTGGGACAAATAAAAATATTTTGGAAAGCCTGAAAAATCTTGTATAACTTTCATATTTAGCTCAAAACCTAGATTTAAAATCCTATTCTGAAAAAGGTTGCTGATGTTCTTATGCTATCCAACATGACCCCTTGTTTGTATTTTGCCAATATCTAGAGTTACAGATGTTCAATTGAGGTGATTCTTGCAGCGTTGGAAAGCTTATTTAAAGGGATACACCTTCTATTTCTAAGTTCAAGAGCTAATTCAAACATTTTGGCACTCAAAATGGGCTTGGAAGTGTAAGAAACACTATCTGAGTGAGTATTAGATTGCTATAGCTAGAGAACAAAAATTGGCCTTAGACCGCTATAACTGTCCTCCAATGACAGTATCAGTTCATAAAACAACATTTTTGATTATTTTGGGGCTCATTTTTTAAATTATAATAATGTATTATATGTACCCACTCATTTTAAATTATTTTGGGGTTGCCTCCACTCTCTTTAATCTCTCTAGTATTTTTGGCTATTCCAATCTTGTTTTAGTTCCCATTAGGGATTTTCTCTATCTAATACAAGGATTCCAAGTATCCAAGGATTATGTTTAAGACTCTGTCATTTTAATGCAATTTATGGTTTGACTTTCCAATCTTCCTTTGTATTTTCTCTGTCCTATATTTTTGTGATGTTCGATACAGTTATATTTGTAAGAGCCAGCTTTGATTATGTATATGTAATTGTGAATGTCATGCAAGGTTAAGGTCCCATTTGGACATAATTTAATTGATGATAGTTTGAAATATATTTAATTAGTAATGAGGATCGGAATTGGTTAATTACTGCTGATAAGAATTAGGTTATTATGATTTGCATTTAAGTTAGCATAAGGGGGATTGCGATTGTGATTTTTTGGTGTTCGTTCATGTTAGCCAAACCCTTGGTCACTTGTGGATCGTGTGATTGACAAGTAGATATCCTTGATCATGTGATCATGAATTAGTAAAAATAATCACCTCTGTAAATTATTCTTTTGAGTTAGTAATAACATAATCTTGAATCTGCAAGAACCCTTTATGCAAATAATTTATTTAATTGATTTTTCTTCTAGTATTTTGTTAGTTTCTTTCAAACAAAATCCCTAATTTTCAATTAAGTAGTAACATTTCCTTGTGAGACGACTTAAATTGTGTTCTTTACTATATAAACTAAATTTTAATTTATTGTGAGTTCGAAAGCTCGCAATTTGTATTCGTTTGTTGAAGTTATGGAAATGGTTGCCCTTTGAGTTGTGTTTTTAGCCCTCCATTTTCTACACTACTAACTAAAGATAAACAATTCTTCTTGGACGTATTTCACTCAAATTTTAACATACTTCTGTATTTGGGGGGGGGGGGGGTACCTCTATGAATAGACTTTGTGATATCTATGATGACGTTTAATAATGGGAAATCATATATATTTGAACATTACTCTTTAATGGTTGTTGAAAAAAATTTATAAGTATTTTAACATTCATTTTATGTTAAAATTATTTTTCTTGATAATATTTTTATTAATATTTTCAATATTTTAATTGTTAAAAATAATTATTTTTCTTCTTGTGTATTCAATGATAAATTGACATTTTATTAAGTGTAAGACTCATATTCTTATATGAAATAAGAAATGTCAATGTATAGGAAGAACACAATTCATCTTATGTTCTACAACCCTGCAAGTATTTTTTGTCTTTAAAAATATTATTAGTAAAATATAACCCCTCTCTTGAGATAAGGCTTTATTACACTCCACTCCCCTTTATTTCTAAAATCTACACTCTCTTCCCTTATAAACCTAAGAATAAAATACAATCCCCTCTCTTGAAAGATAGTGTTATTATATTCCTTTCCTCTTTATTTCTAAAAGGAAAAAAAAATTGGATCCTCTAAAGTGTAGATCCTCACTTTGGAGAATAAAGTGAAGAGTTTTACCCTCGGATCAATAAAATTAAATATGGGCCCTTTTTCACTCTATTAATCTAAGAGTGAAATTCTTCACTTTACTCTCTAAAGTAAGATCCTCACTTTAGATGATCCAAATCCTATATATTATCATTCCTTATAAATTTAAGATAAGCTATGCTTTAATTCATTTTTAAAATTTTATTAGTTATTCATTTTCTCATGCTTATTATTTTTTTATTGACTAAAATACCCTTTTATTAACTATACATATTATTTTTTAATAAAATAAAATATATGTGATTTATAATCATATAAAATATTCATTTATATATTAATTTTAAATTACTTAGAATTAAAAATAATTAATAGTAACAACAATTTATAATTATTATTTTTAAGCATAAAAATTATATTTTTTTAATTATTAATTTTACAATATTAATCTATATATTTATTGTAACATTATAAAATTCTTCTATCGTGTTTTCTGTGATTTATCTTTATATAAAATATTAATAAATATTATATATATATATTAGCATTCTAAAATAAAAACCTGAAAAATTGTAATTTTTTAATTTTCAAAAATTTATTACGAATTACTGTTATTATCTATAATTTTTATTCTTAATGTATTAAAATTTAAAAAGTACATTACATACATGTATATATAAATATATCAATATTCTGTATTATTGTATGTGCACATATTTTAATTTGTCAAAAAATTAATATATAAATATATAAAATGTACAATAATAAGCATGAAAAAATGAAAAATGAATAAAAAATTAAGAAAAATTAAAATGTAGCATTTCTCAATTTTTTTAGGGAGGGGAGTACATGTTTTAGAAATAGAAGGTAGAGGAGTGTATGATTTATAAATAAAGGGGAGATAAGCATGTTTTAGAAATAGAGGGAAGTGTAATAAAAGCTTATCTCAAGGAAGGAGATTGTATTTTACTCAAATACTAGTGTCTAACCCGTGCAGTTGCGCGGATGTTATCAATGGAAAAATATCAAATTTGAAAATACTACATGCAAATATATATTGAACTTAATGAGTTTTTATTATGAGATCCCCAAATTCTATAAGAGGAGAAAAAAAAAACACAGTCCCAGTTAATAGTAGTGGTAAATAAAATAATTCCTTAGATAAAGCATATTAGTTGAAAGAACTTTCAGCAAGCACAAAATCAAACTTTAATTAAATGTTGCAGCTTATGTAATAAAAATAATAATCTTAATATTAGCCAAGTTCAGACATCCAAAAAAGTAAACAAAACTAAAACATATAAACTCTGTTCTGCATGCAATCCAACTGTATTTGAACATAATCACAACCACACAATATCTACATTGAACAAACATATTTACTGATTAAGCAAAAACCTTGTCTTCATTGAACAAAGAAGCAAAATATTCCATAAACTTTTTCAGTTCGGAAAACTTAAATACTAAGCATTTTGCTAAAATCCACATTATCCACAACAGAATAAAAAAATTAGATATCATTGTTTTTCACACATGGTGAATGAGGAGCTCAGCCATCCGCTTTGGCTCATCAATTATTCTGAAGATGCATTCATGGTAGTGTTTAAGATTGTTTTCTCTACATAGATCCTTCTATCTACTCCCATGTTTAGGTTGATCTTTTTTCGAGTTAAGAAGCTTGCACGAGTACTGCACAAATTCTGAGCCTTTGTTAACCAAAATATTCTAGCTTCCCTTATTTCCAAACTTCAACATTTCTCTTGAAAAGGAATTAGACAATGTCTGCAAGACATGGCTCAGGACAAAAAGGATTCATTAAAATATATGATCAGTTAATTTCAGTAGATTGAATTATAAATAAACATTAACACAAAGATATAAAACTTCATGTACCAGCTGGCTTTTAGTGACTTTATAATGAGACAAAACTTTCCTAAATTGTTGGTTCCTGTAATACAAACAAAAGAATTTCTATAAACAAAAAAAATTCCATAATGATATGAAGTTTTCTAGCTGTTCTAACCTGTCAAAGTCCTGTCTTTCTTGAACCGGTGCAGTTGGTGGAGTACCAGCACTATAAAAGACAATTCATATTAAATTAATGTTATATGAATAATGAGTAAGAATAAAATGTTAAGTACCTTGGTGGAGAATTAGAAATCTGACTATGGGAAGGATGTTCACCATGTTTGTCCAATAATGGAGGATCAGAGCGAGGATTCATTTCCTCCATCATGCTGTTGTAATCCTGTTCAATCTTATCATAAAAATTCTTTAGCAGCACATTTTTCATGTTCCTTGATGGATTAGCCGGAGTCCAATTTATAATGCACATCATCATATATTTCAAGAGAAAAAATACCATGATATACGTAATATAACTCAATGGCATAGTTGTGCTGTAAATTGTAAAACCGTTTCAATTAGCTAAAACCCTTAGTCAGATAAGCTTTTAATCCCCCTTCTTTCAGTTTCAACACAAAGCAATTATCTTTTCTATCAATCGTATACACAGTGTCCTCAAAGTCATCACCATGAGCCCGAACAAAATTTAGTGGCAAGTTTGCTACATTCTAAAATAATTTGAAATGTAAGTATTAGTTTTAGATGCATACGATACTTTTCATACTTCAGTATTCTAATATTCAAGTAGTTAACAATGAAAGCATTTTTGACCAGAATTTTAATAACAAATTAGGTGAAAGACAGGTGTGCTTTGTGTGAGATAAGACGCAAGACATACTACAATTTTACTCAGATGAAACAATTGTAGTTACCTTGTTTCACTATTTTGAAATGATTTCTTTTGTAAAACTTTTTTTTGAAAATCAATTTTCTTAATGAGCTTTATTTTTTCTATGATAATTTGATAGTTCTCGTAAAACACCTTCGTTTATGATTAACAATCACAAGCGAACAACAAAACAAATCCATTTTTCTAATGCATTATCAAGTCAGTGATTTTTTTTTATGGGTAAATAATTTTTATTTACGGAAAACATATCTGATTCACTATTAACAATTTTTAGGTATGGAATTGGCGAAAAAAATCATCTACACAATGAATATTTTAATAAACCTGATAACAATATACATGGATGAAGTATGCCCCTTCGTCATCATGGTTCCATGACCTTCTAAGTGCTCCGAACATCTCTTCTGAAGGTACCTGATTCGAGAACACGTAAAAGAATTACAGTAAGTACACTGGGTTCCAATAAGTATTCTAAGGAACAAACTATAGAATCGTAAAAAAACATCAGTGATTAAAAACATATCAGGAATATTTGAAGATAATTTTTTTGCTTCTACCTGGCCAAGAAAACAACAGTTGACAAACGTGGAAAGTGAAAGCGACTGGAGTATTTTAAAGAAAAGGGGAGAATCGAGCAGTCACTGCACTGAAGGGTGTTGCTGAAAGGTTTGGGTCCTATACTTTCTAAAATGATATTCACGTGTTAAATGTTTTGTTTTCAGCGGTCCCCTATACCGCCCACGATTTGATCTACCAAGAAGATGAGATTTTTTGGAGAAAAGTAGTGTATAGTAGTAAGATGTGTGGGTTTGCAATTGGTAGAGACATAGTGTGAAGATTAGGTCATTGAAGGCTTATTAGGCCGCTGATTATCATCATGGTCCAGATCTTAGTATTGCTTCTTGGGCTGCACTTGTAGTTCAGTTTTTAGCTACTATACCATCCGATAAATTAAGGAACGCTGGATTCATAAACTAATCACCTTTTGGTCGCCTAAATAATTCAAAAACCGATGCAATAAATGTTTAAACTATATATAATTAAATTATATATAAAGGAAAAAAAGTAAAAAATCATGACTGTTTCTGACAAAGTAAAACAAATAAGTAATCTTATTTTTCTGTGCTCCAAATTTACACTGTATATGATGTGTCGTACTACTATAATTAACATTCTAAATATATGTAGCAGAAAATTAAAGTTTGAATGTGTCAAAATTAAGTTGTGACGACTATTCTATTGTGATTTAATATCTAAATAATCAACATATGTTACTTTATGTATTTGAAATTGAAAAGTATGGTTATAGAATGTAGTCTAATATTTTATATGCGACGTTAAAAAAGTTTCAAATTTACTTTAAAAGTGTTCAGGAAATCTGTATTAAAAGTGAAACACAATTCTAGAAGAAAAAAAACACAAATGCAAATGGCTATTAAATGGTCAAACAATTTCCAACATTAAGTCAAGATTTCGATTAACCCACATTTCTAAATACTTCCTTATACATGACATTATTCGTCTTGCTTTTGACCTCATTATCATCATCGTGACATATCATAATCTTCAATCCACTCTTATTTGTAACCCTTGAAATTGCAACATATAATTGGCCATGACTAAAAATAGGTTTTTTCAAAAACAATCCAACATTTGACAAAGATTGTCCTTGACTCTTGTTGATTGTCATCCCATAAGATACCATAATGGGATATTGTCTTCTTTGAAACTTGAAAGGCAATCTTGAATCTGAGGGAGTTAGCGTCATTCTTGGTATGAAAACTTTCTCACCAATATTGTCGCCAATAATAACTTTGGCTTCAATTATATGTTTACCAAGTCTTGTTATGACTAATCTGGTACCATTGCATAATCCTGCTGAGTGGTCTATATTTTGCAACATCATAATTGGAGTTCCAACCTTCAAAATAATCTCATGATTCAGTACACCTGAACATTTGATAGTATTCAAGAATTCTAGTGTACGAATTCTTTCAAAAAGATCACTGTTTGAATCTGATTTGCAAGCAACATCAGAACTAACATATGTTTGTGGTTCTCTTGAATTTATAGATGTCACGTACTCATTTATTGAATCAACAATATTCAATTTAGGGGCAAGTATTGCTCTTCCTTGTAAAAGGCTTTCATCATATGAGCTACGGAGATAATCACTATAAGTACCCTTAAGAATAGCTACTATAGGGTCATCCTAATCTCGTATTAGCAAATCACGTGGTATCTCAAACTTCGTCAAAACCATCATTAGAAGTTCCAAGCTTTCAATCCCCCACTTTCAAAATCCAATATGAAAATTCTTTCAATTCTTCAGTATGTGTATTTGAAGAATTTGACTGAAGCTGCATGTTTTGTGTTAGTTTCAACACCTCAAATCAGTCCAAAGGTATGATGAGTTAATTGCAGCATTTACAATATCTTGTCAGCTACCTTTTGAAATGATTGGTAGTATTTGCCTAAAATCACCTCCAAACACAACTATTTTTCTTCCAAAAGGTAGATTCAAATTGTTTTCATTTTTGAATCTCAAAATATCTTTCATTATTCTATCCAAAGCCTCAAAGAAAAACCTATTCATCATTGGAGCTTCATCCCAAACTACAAGCTTTGTTTTATAATCAAATTAGCTAAGGGACTTCCCTGCTTGATATTGCATGTGGAGAACTCATCAACATTTAATGGAATTGCAAATCTTGAGTGAGCAGTTCTATCACCTGGTAATAAAAGAGAGGCAATACCACTTGATGCAACTGTTAATACAATTTCACCTTTGCTTCTCAAGTACAAAGCTAAAGTGTTCCAAACAAATGTTTTTCCTGTACCTCCATACCCATATAAGAAAAAGACACCACCATTACTAGATCCAATTGCTAATATTATCTTATCAAATACATTTCTCTGTTCACACATCAATTTAAGTTGCAAAAGATTGTACTCCTTAGCCAATAGTGTTTGCTCATATTGAAGCTCATCGCATATGAGTGTATTGTGTCGTTCACCAATTCGTTCTAGATCATCATCAATCATATTAGGAAATGACATTGTAGGGAATTCCTTGGGGCTTTTACTATCACTCCTAAGAAATTTCTTGATTTCTATGAGAGTTAAGTTGCAAAGTTCCAAATCAGTGAGTTGGAGTTCTGCATATTATAAAATAATACATTTGAAATATTACAAAATGTACAAAAAAATAAATATAACAATAGTTGTCTTTCATTTGCAATCATAATCAATGAATTTACGATGTGAGCTGTCGCGAGTCACAACACATTAAAATTTATAAAGTGTCAAGTTGCACAAAAAATGTAGTAAAATGGCACAACTCAGGTCATCTCACAAGGAAGTGTTGCTAGTCAATTAGAGATTAGGGGTTTTGAAGAATTAAGATTAAAGCAATTTAAATTAAAAGATAATTACAACAAGGTAATAGCAACAATGAATACTGCTCTAGTGCAAGGTATTCCTAGGATTGAAATTTAATTATCATTGACCAAATATTGAACCCATTGGTGGCTATTAGTAATAAATTATTGGCAATTCTACTAGTGATAGATTGACCTCTAGAATTTAATCAATGAAAATAAATAATAAATGACAATCGCCAATTTATTTAGAAATCACATTAATTTAATAAACCGATTGCTATAGCCTAACTGCCAATCAGAAAGTTAATTCTAATGTTCTCCCTCAAACACAAACCAATAGATCTATAAATTTATGCCCAAAGGGTTTCCCTAAATGACGATCGCTAGTTTAGTTATCCCAATAAAGATTATAGAAATCACCACAATAATTATAGGAATAGAAATTGCAGAACATTAAGAAAACCAGTACATTTAATATCAAAAAGGGTCTTAAACATCATCCCAATCCTTCCGGAATCCTTACACTAGTAAAGAAATCTACTCTTCCATCTTTGGAGGATTACAACAATAAAGATAAAAGAACCTAAAAATAATAGCAACAATCATTGCCACAATCTCCAAGGCAAGCCCCTTCACCAATGGAACCCTTAGAAAGAGAAGAGAAAAGAAGAGAGAGAGAGAAGATTGAGAGAGGTGTAGAGAGAGAGAGTTTTCTCCAAAACTAAAACTAGGGTAAATGTCTATAACATTCCTATATACACTGCTTTCTAAAAAAATAGGCCAAAGTGGGCCCAAATACAAATAAAATGACTTCTTTTACGCCATCGCACAAGTGCCGCAACGCTAAAAAGCGTTGCGGCGTACACTAGTGAGCAATATTAATAATGATCAATTTTCCGGGTACTGTTAGGCATAATAGAATTTTCCCTTGACACCAGAAATAGTGATTGTAGCCCTTTGAATAAACTTTCCAACACCACCAAAATCACCTCAATCGGAGATCTGTAGCTCCAGATATTACAAAAATACTGACTGGAGGTCAAGTTGGACAGCATCAGAACATTAGCAACTTTTAATCTTTCAACTTGATTTTCACCAATATGCTCTTAGAATTGGGTTTTGAGCTAAACATAAAAGTTATAGAAGACTTTTTGAGCTTTCCAAAATATCTTTTTTTGTCTCAATCCGATCCCATGTTCTTGACATTTTGCACTTGATTCAAAGCTCTTGTACATAAAGCCATACTCAAAGAGACAAGTTAAACGCAACAGCTTGTAATTACAAATTATTCCCAAAATAAATGTAAAAGCAAATAGTTCTATCAAAAGTATACAATGAGGAATAAATCAAATATCTAATTAATCACGTCAATAATATAGCAAAACTCATGCAAAAAGCTAAGAATTAGAAGTAAGATAAGTAGCATAAATGCCTCTTATCAAACTCCCCCACACTTAAGCTTTCATATGTCCTCATGTGAGCTAAGATCAAACCCAGGCATGGATGAGAGGCAGTATACAAGGACTACACTAGACTCCTAAATCTAAAATGCATGATGCATGAAATTAAATGACAATACACTAATCCAATGAACCTAGAGATATAAGCAATGGGCTTTTACACTAACAATCAAAGAGGATCTCAACAAGCAAGGCATGAGCAAGAACATAGTACACAAGGTAGAATCAACATACATGATGAATGAATCAAGTACAAAAATCCTCCCAAGGTTAGTGTTTGCCACTCATTCACTCAAGTGTTTTGGGATATGATGTACACTCAAATCACCTCAAATGAAAATGCATTACCATAGTCTTATCAAGGGTCTCATTCTCCATTTGTCACATTCACATGCATATTGAATCAAGAGGACTTGTTTCTGGTTATGATGGGGTTTCGGTTAAGGTAGGAAAATATAAAGTCCAGTGGAGCTAAACTCTAGTCAAATGAGAGAAAATGCATACACCAAGAGCATAAATGTCTAAGGGTACACTTTATCTAACTTAAACCATTCACAGGCCCTAAATTTTATTGTGGCACACCTTCAACCAAACTTTTTCAATTTTTTTTTTGGTTTTTTCTAGATTTTTTTTTGTTATTTTAGTGTGCCACTTGTTGAATTTATTGTGTACACATTGTTCCTCCCTTACACTTAAATTGGAGCATGTCCTCACGCTCTCCCCCACACTTATACTCAAGCACATAAAAGAATTAACACAAATGCTCTCCTAAGCCTAAAAGGTTGGGAATGTTCATGGTTTTTCATTTTTGGCTAAGGATGTACTAAAACAAAAGAATGGGCAATAAGGCTCAAAGGGGCTAAACAATGGTAACATGCAAATGGTAGGTATATGGGCAAGTGGCTAAAAACAAGAAAAATGCCTCAATCATATTCAAGCATGCATATGGAAAACGTATTTTCAAACAAGACCCTAAGCAAGTTCTAGAATGCAAATCCAAATAGGGAAACACACATGAACAAATAAGTATGGCACATGATAGTCCAATCAAGAGGCTCAAAATCTCATAGGTAAAAGTACATGTACTCAATCCAAACAACAATGAATCCACCAAGCATGCAATAGAAGATAAAGTCAATGCCAAGCAAGTCAATAAGGTGCAGGTGGTATGAGCCTATTCATGTAATCTCTAAGGTGTCAAAGGAATGGTGTAAGACACAAATAAAAATAAATATGATGTAAGACTCAAAACTAAAATGAAAATAAATAAAATGCAAAAAATAAAAGGGGAAGGTAAAGGAAAACCTCAGGATGGGTTGTATCCTAACCAGCACTTTACTTTAACGTCCCTAAGTTGGATGGTTAGGACCTTCATAGAGGGTGTACAACTTTAACCCAAAGATAGGCCAACTAAGCCCTTAGATCTATTGAGGGCTCATAGAGGTACATCAGCTGATGCTCATCAATGGTGCACTGAACCATCCTAGAGTTCTTTAACTCAATTAAACTATCAGGGTGCACATGGTTAACCAAGAATGGTCCCTTCCATCTAGACATTGGCTTTCCAGCCATCAGTTTTGCTCGGGGTTCATACAGCAAGATCCACTGCCTTTTATAGGGCTTCTTACCCAACATGGGTTAGTTAGGGAGCACCTGGCAAATTGATGATTGTTGGCTGGGAGATGTACCTATATCTGAAAACTTCAGACATTCTAAAATAACAGGTGCATCATATCCTATGGAAGAAGAAAAGGCGGAGAAAGAAGGATCTGTATTCTTACAAAGTAAAGTAGCACATGCATCTTCCACTAGGGAGTCAATGACATCAATGCCAAACACAGAGTGTTCCTTAAAGGGGAATTTCATGGCATCAGACAAACAAAATTGGGCTTTCAAGTCCCCACACTCCATGGATAACGTACCAGCATAAACATCAATTTTGGTTTTAGCAGTTTTCAAGAAGGGTCTACCCAAGATTAATGTATGCTGGTTGGCATCAGTGTCATTCTCCATCTCAAGCACATAAAAATCAGCAGGGAATATTAAATCATTTACCTTGACCAGGATATCTTCTAGTACCCCTTCTAGTTTTGTGATACTGCTGTTAGCAAGCTCGATTGTCAACCCGGTGGGCTTGAGCTCCCCAAAGTGTAAAGACCTGTAGAGTGATTTTGGCATAACATTAATGCTAGTCTCGAGATCAGCTATGGCTTGCTTGATTTGCAGGTTCCCAATGGTGTAGGGAACATTGAACGTGCTTGGATCCTTACACTTAGGTGGCAAGTTGCCAGGCTTGATGATGGAGGAAGCATTCACCCCCATAGTCACTTTCTCCTTTTCATTACCCTGTGGTTTCCTCTTGGTGGTGGATAAATCTTTCAAGAACTTGGCATACTTGGGAATCTGCCTAATTGTATCCAACAGAGGAATATTGACTTCTACCTTTCGAAAAGTCTCCAAGAGGTCTTTTTCCAACTCTAGCTCATTGGACCTCTTAGGTCTTGTAACTCTCTGTGGAAAGGGAAATGGAATGGGTCTTGTTACCTGCTCTTCTGCTTCCTTTTGCTGGGATGCAGGTTTATCTTGCTGCACCTCTGACTGAATTGTCTCTTCCTCCTGACTCTCAACCACAACATGTTCTGAAGGACCAGCAACCTTAGGTAAAACTGTACCAGACCTCAGACTAATAGCAGAAACGTTCCCCTTGGGGTTGGGAATCATCTAAGAAGGAATGGTAGATGCACTTCCGTACTGGGATTGGGAATTCTCAAGCCTCACAATTGCATTTCTCATCTCTTGCATGACTTGTTCCTGTTTCCTCTGTGTTTCTATCATCATTTTCATCATCTCCGGCCCTGGTGCATCTGAAGAGGCAGGAAGGACAGGTAGTGCTAAAGGCTGCTGAGGGCTAGGAAGCTGTGGGACAGGTGGTTACTGGTAGACGTGGGGTGTAACATCCCCAAATTTATAACTAAGATAAATATTAATTAGCGATAGCAAAACCAAGAGAATCTGGACAAATGTTATGAAACACAACAAATAGTCTACTTAAGTATGTCTAGAGAAAAATGCAAAGAATTACGAAAATGCCATCACTTAGTGGAAATTACGAAAATGCCCTTGCTATGTAAAAGAAATTACCAAACTACCCTTGCCTTATTAAATGACAAAGATACCCTTACTCTATGAATGGAATTACAAGAATACCACTATCATTGTCTAATTACAAAAATATCCACTAACATCTTTGCATAAAACATGGAAACATGTTTACATAAAACATGGAGCATTTTCATCCAACATGTTTGCATAAAACATGGAAACGTGTTTGCACAAAACATGGAAACGTGTTTGCACAAAACATGGAAACATGTTTACACAAAACAAGGAGCATTTTCATCCCAAAATTCAGCCAACATGTTTCCATAAATCATGCTCCAAGTGCTTTCCTTCTTCTGTTTTTCTCTAATCTTTCCACTATAAATACTCCTCAAACTCTCTTCAATTCAAAAACTCCCTAAGTGTTCTTTCTTTCTTATTCTATCATTCTTCTTATGTTCTTCAAAGACTTCTCTTGATCCTCTAAACTTCATCCAAATACTTAAATCCTAAGTCCAAACTTTCACTAGCCCTCACAAGAGTTACAATCTTTAACTCTAGTGAGAAATATTTTCTTAAGCATTCAAGTTCTAGAGCCAAGATTCAAGGAGGGTCATCCACTCCAAAGACTCTTGAAGAAGAGAAGGACCCTTTTTAGACCCTACACAAGAGGTAGGAGCTTCATCTTTAATTGTTCAAGTATTGTTGGCTTCTAACCTTGATAGAATGCCTCAAGTTTGAGTTATTGTCAAAAGTTTTAAATGATTATTTGAAAAATATATTTTTAGAAATATGACATGTTCTATTTTGTTATGAGTACCCTTATGATGTTATCAAACTCAAATATAACTTGAAAAGATTGTATGTGAAACCTGATTTAATAAAGGTAACTTAAGACATGAAAATGGTAGGTGCTGGAATTTCTAGTTGTTTCTGGCAGCAGGTACTTCGAAAGCTACTATTCATAAAATATCAAGTATCTCGAAATTAAAATAATTTTACTATAAACTAGACTTATTATAGAACACTCTCCAAAAAGAATCACCCAAAACGGAGTTTTCTAGCTCAAGATATAAATTTTTAAAGTAGAGCCTAAGACTGAAACTTTAAATCTGACCTTGTAGTAGTAAAATAGGTGTAACTCACTCTAGAAAAATGAAAATGGACTGATTTCAACTTTGTTGGAGAGCTAACACATATAGAAATACACCCATGTATGTTATGTATAAAGCTTTGTACCACGTAAATACAGAATGAGAAATAAATTTCGAAATAGTGTACTGTGAAAGTGCAGTTTGGAAAGGTTCTGACTAAGGAAAGACTTGGTATTTAAGCATGTCCATTGTGACCCACCTCTCTTTCCTGGGAACCCTCCTATGCATGGTTTACAATGGATTTACACTATTCCCAAGATGTAAATGCTAAAATTTGATGAGTTAGGAATTTGGAACTACCTTTACTAAGCTGAGATAACAAGTATACAGAGAATTATAAACTTTCTTCTAAAAGATGTCAAAACTATAAATAAAAGAATCAAGTCTTGTAAAAAGAGAATTTTAAGAATTTAAGTAGAATAATAATCTTCAAGAGTTATACGAAAACCATAATAAGAATATATAAAGAACCTATAATAATATTTTGAAATGCATTAATGTATTAATGGAATTCTAAGAGTACAAAGAACACTAAGAGAAAAAGATAATACTAAGACATACATTACCTCTTAGGAACACTAGGAACTCAACTTGATAACTTTGGTTGCTTAAAATGAATCATTTATGAAAATGTTTACTATGAGATTTACATGATATTATCCATGTTTCATGAAGTGAATTATAGTAAAGTGAATGTATGGTGATGAGTTATGAAATGATGAAGATGAATGATTGATTGCCCATGATTTATTGTGATTACATGATGATATGCATACATTCATTTTCAAAGGAAATAATAAAAGTAAAGTTTGAAAAAGTAGCAATGAAAGTCTGGAAAAGTGGACTTGAGCTAAACTCACGGCTTAACCCCCTAAACCATTAAGATCACGGCAACGGAATGAAAACCAAAAAGGTTATGGTGACGGCCATGGTATGAGCTCATTACCCTTTTAGGGTGGTCTAAGGCATTGATGCATTCATCCCGTGAGTAATTAAGAAATATGTTGATAAAATAAATGAAAGATGATGATCACTAAACAAGTGAATGTTGAGGATGAGTAATCATGAAATGCATGCAACTCCTAAATGATTACTGCTTATTAGTGGTTTTACATGATATGCTTATATGTATGCTTGATGAAATCTTGAATGAATATTTCGCTAATGTTCAAGATTAGTTTAAAAGTAACTGCACTTGACTAATCACGTTTGTGAAAGTTTGATAATTGAATCCTTACTGCTCACCTTTTATAATAAACCCAAGTGACTGGACGACAACGATGACACTTTTAGTACAAGTAGGAACTCCCATCGAGAAATCATGTATTTCTCACTCCTATGTTTATTTTCCGTTGTCGTTACAGAGACAGGCGTGTCCACCTAAAGCAACGAGGCCAGTGAGAAAGGAGGTAGCACGTGAAGATTTCAAACTGTTCAAGTAGGAGCATTCCGAGCTTTAGTTACATTATAGTTTGTGAGAAACAATTAGTAATAGTAGAACTTATATTGTTATTTGTAATAACTTATCAATATGATATATGCCCTGTTGTGACTTATGTATTAAGTGATTATATTCCAGTTTATGTGATAATTGTTCTACACTTAGTCTTTTATTCCGCTTATTTAATTAAGTGCGCAATGTAACTTGATTATTATCTATAAAAGCGCTATGTATTTCACTTCTCAAGGCTTAAGTTTTCAAAAAAATTAATTTATTTAAAGAAAAAAAAACTTCCATTATTTTTCTAAGTTAATTTCAAAAGAAAATTAATACAAGGCATAAGTGACAACTAATAGAATCCAAATGTGAACTTAAGCACAGTGGGGTTCTATTAGGGTGTTACATTATGGTATCAGCAGTTTATCCTATTTAAGCCTGAGGAATGGACTGACTATGCTTCTGTCTATGATATCATGCTATTAATCTTATCTGTATGATGGGATATAGGATTTAGAAATGCATGATCGTCTTGTGATACTGCCATAGTTGCTACCATGCTTAGCTATAGTATTGAGCCTGATCAACTCGATGACTGTTGTTTGGTGTGTCTAGGAACTAATGGCAGCAAACAGACGTACGCATAGGGCACGCGGTGGAGGTAATCGTGATGAACTGGCAAATGCACTCCAGGAGATGGCTAGGGCTATGCAAGCACAAGCAACAGTGATGATGGAGCAGATGAATAGGATGTCAGAGGAATCAGTTGGGAACCAAGAACATGGAAAATTCTCAGAATTCAAGAGGGCTGGACCTCCAGAATTCAAAGGGACAACTAACCCCGAAATAGCTGACATATGGATTCAAGAGATGGAGAAGGTTTTCTCAGTGGTAGAATGCTCTGATGAACAAAAGGTGGCATTCTCTACTTATATCTTTGTCGAAAGGGAGGCAGCCGCGTGGTGGAAGGGTGCAAAGGGCTTGCTTGAAAGTGCTGACATACAGATTACGTGGGAGGTTTTCTATGCTACATTCCATAAGAAATATTTTCCAGATCCGGTTAAGAAGGCAAAGGAAGTAGAATTTACATTCTTGACACAGTGAAATCAAGTGTGGCCGAGTACACGCCTAAGTTTGAAGAACTGATCAAACACTCAACTAGCTACCAAAGGGATCCCAACGAGGCTTGGAAATGCATGAAATATGAGAGTGGTTTGAGGCCAGACATTTTGGCATCTGTGGCTCCACTGGAGGTCACTGACTATGCATCTTTAGTCAGCAAAAGCCAAGTGGCTGAGAGTTGCAATCGCCAGCTAGTTGCCCACCGAGTTGAAGAGAATAGGAAGAGGTCTGCTCAACAAGATCACCAAGGGTTCCCACCCCCTCACAAGAAACCCTTCCAAGGAGGTAGATTTAAAGGGAAACAACCCCAACACCCTATGATGAATCAACCTAAGACACAAGCTGTTAATCGACCTAGGATGGTTGCTGTCCCTGAACCTATGAGTAGACCCCCTTGTGCCACTTGTGGAAAGATACATAGAGGGGAATGCAGATTTGGTAAGAATGTTTGTTATCGGTGTGGACAGGCAGGACACTATTCTAGAGAGTGCCTAAAGTTCAATCAGTCCTCTACACTCAAGCCTAAGGCATAGGGACGCGTGTTTGCTATCATCACGAGATGCCCTCAGAATCCGATGATCTGATTCAAGGTAAGTGTATAATTAATGGAAAATCCTTAATTGTATTGTTTGATTCTGGCGCAACACATTCATTCATTTCATATGATTGTGCTAATAAGTTGAGGTTGTATATATTTGACTTAAAAATCATCTTAGTTGTCTCTACACCCACTATAAATACTGTTAGAACTGATCAAGCCTGCCTAAATTGTGAATTTGAGGTAGCTGATAGGATTTTTCATCATGATTTAGTTTGTCTACCCTTGTCTAGTTTTGATGTAATCTTGGGCATGGATTGGCTTTCGGCTAACCGTGTGTTACTACATTGTGCAAATAAGTCACTAGTATTTCTTCCCAAACCATCTTTACCCAATCCCTCTAAACTTGATAGAAAGGTACGACTATACCTAAACTCCATTATCATGGGGGATAGTAGGAATGAAGAGCGAGGATATGTTTTCCGATGACAAGTGAGAGGGAAGTGGAGCAAGCTCTAGAAAAGATCCTTGTAGTAAAGGAATTCTCGATGTTTTTCCCGATGACATACCTGAATTTCCTCCAAAAGGAGATTGAGTTTTCTATAGATTTGGTACCGGGAACGGGACCCATATCTATAGCTCCTTATAGGATGCCACTGGCCGAGTTAACAGAATTGAAGAAGCAATTAGAGGAGCTACTAGAGAAGAAATTCATTAGGCCTAGTGCTTCACCATGGGGAGCTCCAGTGCTATTTGTCAAGAAGAAGGATGGGAGCTAGCGGTTATGTGTGGATTATAGGCAGCTAAACCAAGTGACCATAAAGAATAAATACCCTTTGCCTAGAATAGATGACCTCATGGACCAATTAAGAGGAGCCCAAGTGTTTTCCAAGATAGATCTGCGATCAGGATACCACCAGATTCGAGTGAAGGAGGAGGACATACCAAAGACAGCCTTTAGGACTAGATATGGACATTATGAGTTTAATGTGATGTCGTTTGGGTTAACCAATGCACCGGCAGTGTTTATGGACTACATGAATAGGATATTTAGACCATACTTGGACAAGTTTGTAATAGTGTTCATCGATGACATTCTAGTTTACTCTAGAACTGAAGAAAAGCACGAAGAACACTTACGAGTGGTGTTGGAGGTGTTGAGGAACAAGAAACTTTATGCAAAGTTGTCCAAGTGTGAATTTTGGACGAAGGAAGTTAAGTTCTTAGGTCATGTAGTGTCACATGGGGAATAGCAAGAGACCCAAGTAAGATAGAAGCGGTGCAACAATGGGAAACCCCTACCACTTTGTGAAGGAGATTAGGAGTTTTCTAGGGCTAGCCTTACTACCGAAGGTTCATTAGAGGTTTTTCCCAAATTGCCTTACCCTCACCAAGCTAACAAGGAAGAATTCAGCTTTTATATGGAGCCCAGAATGTGAAGAGAGTTTCCAAGAACTAAAAAAGAAGTTGACCACTACCCCTGTCCTAATCCTACCTAACCCAAAAGAAAAATTTGAGGTGTATTGTGATGCCTCGGGAAGAGAACTAGGATGTGTTTTGATGCAAAATAGGAATGTAGTAGCCTATGCCTCTAGACAGCTCAAACCCCATGAAGTAAATTACCCAACCCATGACTTAGAGCTAGCAGCTATTGTCTTTGCCTTAAAAATCTGGAGACATCATCTTTATGGTGTAAGGTTTGAAGTATTTTCGTACCACAAAAGTCTGAAATACCTCTTCAACCAAAAGGAACTCAATATGAGACAAAGGCGTTGGATGGAGTTTCTCAAGGACTATGACTTTGGGTTGAACTACCACCTAGGAAAGGCAAATGTGGTAGCAGACGCTTTGAGTCGTAAGTCCTTGCATGCCGCTTGGCTCATGGTGAAAGAAAATGAGCTGATAGAAGATTTTAGGAACCTCAACTTAGGATATAGGGGGACTTCAGAAAAAATTCGGTTAAGCCAACTAAGTGTAACCAGTAGCTTTAAGGATCAAATAATTCAAGCCCAAAGGGAAGATGAGGATTTCCTTAGAACCTTAACCCTTGTCGAAGCAGGAAAGTTGAAAGAGTTTGTCCAGGATAAGGAAGGAGTGTGGAGATACCAAGGGAGAATCTGTGTACCTGCAAAAGAAGGATTGAGAGCTAGCATTTTGGAAGAAGCCCACAAGAGTCAATTTAGTGTACACCCCGGTATAACCAAGATGTACCATGACCTAAAAAAGATATTCTGGTGGCCAAAGATGAAAGCAGATATAGCAAATATAGTGCAAAAATGTTTGGTATGCCAAAAAGTGAAGATAGAGCATCAAAAACCCTCCAGAGCGCTGCAACCTCTCGAAATCCCCGAATGGAAGTGGGAAGGAATATCCATGGATTTCGTGATGGGATTGCCAAGAACGCCTACCGGACATGACTCCATATGGGTAATTGTAGATAGATTGACCAAATTTGCTCACTTTTTACCCATTCGAGCAAATTACCCTTTGGAAAAGTTAGCTCAGCTATACATCCAAGAGATAATAAGGCTCCATGGAGTACCCAAAACCATTGTCTCAGATAGGGATCCAAGGTTCACCTCAAGATTTTGGGGAGCTTTGCAAAAGGCATTTGGTTCAAAGTTGTGTCTAAGCACTGCCTATCACCCTCAGACTGATGGACAATCAGAAAGAATAATTCAAACCCTTGAGGATATGCTAAGAGCATGTGTCTTAGACCAGCCAAAAAGTTGGGACAAACAGCTTCCATTGATTGAGTTTGCATATAATAATAGTTACCACACTAGCATTGGGATGGCATCTTATGAGGCTTTGTATGGTAGAAAGTGTCAATCACCACTTTGTTGGTGTGACCCGGGAGAGCAAAGTATTTTGGGCCCTGATTTGGTAGAAGAGACAACCAAACAAATAAGAAAAATTAGGGAAAGAATCCTCATTGCTCAGAGTAGGTAGAAGAGATATGCTGACAAGAGAAGGAAACCTCTCGAATTTCAAGAAGGAGAACACATATTCTTGCGAATTACTCCTACCACAGGTATAGGTCGTGCAATGAAAGTCAAAAAGCTAAGCCCTAGATTCTTAGGACCCTTCCAAATCCTCAAAAAGGTAGGTCCCTCCGCCTACCAAATTGCATTACCTCCAAATTTGTCTAACCTACACAATGTTTTTCATGTGTCCCAATTGAGAAAGTATCAGTCAGACCCCAGTCATGTGTTTGAGCCAGAAACTATACAATTAAAAAATGACTTAACTTTTGAATTACCACCGATGAGGATCGTGGATCATGGCATCAAGCAGCTGAGAAACAAATCTGTATCTCTGGTCCGAGTAGCCTGGGGACAAGATGGAATGGAAGAGCACACATGGGAGCTCGAGGAAGATATGCGAAAAGAATTTCCGAACCTATTCACAGGTATCAAATTTTGAGGGCAAAATTTTTAATAAGGAGGGGAGAAATGTAACATCCCCAAATTTATAACTAAGATAAATATTAATTAGCGATAGCAAAACCAAGAGAATCTGGACAAATGTTATGAAACACAACAAATAGTCTACTTAAGTATGTCTAGAGAAAAATGCAAAGAATTACGAAAATGCCATCACTTAGTAGAAATTAAGAAAATGCCCTTGCTATGTAAAAGAAATTACCAAACTACCCTTGCCTTATTAAATGACAAAGATACCCTTACTCTATGAATGGAATTACAAGAATACCACTATCATTGTCTAATTACAAAAATATCCACTAACATCTTTGCATAAAACATGGAAACATGTTTACATAAAACATGGAGCATTTTCATCCAACATGTTTGCATAAAACATGGAAACGTGTTTGCACAAAACATGGAAACGTGTTTGCACAAAACAAGGAGCATTTTCATCCCAAAATTCAGCCAACATGTTTCCATAAATCATGCTCCAAGTGCTTTCCTTCTTCTGTTTTTTTCTCTAATCTTTCCACTATAAATACTCCTCAAACTCTCTTCAATTCAAAAACTCCCTAAGTGTTCTTTCTTTCTTATTCTATCATTCTTCTTATGTTCTTCAAAGACTTCTCTTGATCCTCTAAACTTCATCCAAATACTTAAATCCTAAGTCCAAACTTTCACTAGCCCTCACAAGAGTTACAATCTTTAACTCTAGTGAGAAATATTTTCTTAAGCATTCAAGTTCTAGAGTCAAGATTCAAGGAGGGTCATCCACTCCAAAGACTCTTGAAGAAGAGAAGGACCCTTTTTAGACCCTACACAAGAGGTAGGAGCTTCATCTTTAATTGTTCAAGTATTGTTGGCTTCTAACCTTGATAGAATGCCTCAAGTTTGAGTTATTGTCAAAAGTTTTAAATGATTATTTGAAAAATATATTTTTAGAAATTTGACATGTTCTATTTTGTTATGAGTACCCTTATGATGTTATCAAACTCAAATATAACTTGAAAAGATTGTATGTGAAACCTGATTTAATAAAGGTAACTTAAGACATGAAAATGGTAGGTGCTGGAATTTCTAGTTGTTTCTGGCAGCAGGTACTTCGAAAGCTACTATTCATAAAATATCAAGTATCTCGAAATTAAAATAATTTTACTATAAACTAGACTTATTATAGAACACTCTCCAAAAAGAATCACCCAAAACGGAGTTTTCTAGCTCAAGATATAAATTTTTAAAGTAGAGCCTAAGACTGAAACTTTAAATCTGACCTTGTAGTAGTAAAATAGGTGTAACTCACTCTAGAAAAATGAAAATGGACTGATTTCAACTTTGTTGGTGAGCTAACACATATAGGAATACACCCATGTATGTTATGTATAAAGCTTTGTACCACGTAAATACAGAATGAGAAATAAATTTTGGAATAGTATACTGTGAAAGTGCAGTTTGGAAAGGTTCTGGCTAAGGAAAGACTTGGTATTTAAGCATGTCCATTGTGACCCACCTCTCTTTCCTGGGAACCCTCCTATGCATGGTTTACAATGGATTTACACTATTCCCAAGATGTAAATGCTAAAATTTGATGAGTTAGGAATTTGAAACTACCTTTACTAAGCTGAGATAACAAGTATACAGAGAATTATAAACTTTCTTCTAAAAGATGTCAAAACTATAAATAAAAGAATCAAGTCTTGTAAAAAGAGAATTTTAAGAATTTAAGTAGAATAATAATCTTCAAGAGTTATACGAAAACCATAATAAGAATATATAAAGAACCTATAATAATATTTTGAAATGCATTAATGTATTAATGGAATTCTAAGAGTACAAAGAACACTAAGAGAAAAAGATAATACTAAGACATACATTACCTCTTAGGAACACTAGGAACTCAACTTGATAACTTTAGTTGCTTAAAATGAATCATTTATGAAAATGTTTACTATGAGATTTACATGATATTATCCATGTTTCATGAAGTGAATTATAGTAAAGTAATGTATGGTGATGAGTTATGAAATGATGAAGATGAATGATTGATTGCCCATGATTTATTGTGATTACATGATGATATGCATACATTCATTTTCAAAGGAAATAATAAAAGTAAATTTTGAAAAAGTAGCAATGAAAGTCTGGAAAAGTGGACTTGAGCTAAACTCACGGCTTAACCCCCTAAACCGTTGAGATCACTAAGAACGGAATGAAAACCAAAAAGGTTATGGTGACGGCCATGGTATGAGCTCATTACCCTTTTAGGGTGGTCTAAGGCATTGATGCATTCATCCCGTGAGTAATTAAGAAATATGTTGATAAAATAAATGAAAGATGATGATCACTAAACAAGTGAATGTTGAGGATGAGTAATCATGAAATGCATGCAGCTCCTAAATGATTACTGCTTATTAGTGGTTTTACATGATATGCTTATATGTATGCTTGATGAAATACTGAATGAATATTTCTGCTAATGTTCAAGATTAGTTTAAAAGTAACTGCACTTCAGCTAATCACGTTTGTGAAAGTTTGATAATTGAATCCTTACCTGTTCACCTTTTTATAATAAACCCGAAGTGACTGGGACGACAACGATGACACTTTTAGTACAAGTAGGAACTCCTCTTGAGAAATCATGTATTTCTCACTCCTATGTTTATTTTCCGTTGTCGTTACCAGGGACAGACGTGTCCACCTAAAGCAACGAGGCCGTAGCTGAGGAAAGAGCTAGCACGTGAAGATTTCAAACCGTTCAAGTAGGAGCATTCCGAGCTTTAGTTACATTATAGTTTGTGAGAAACAATTAGTAATAGTAGAACTTATATTGTTATTTGTAATAACTTATCAGTATGATATATGCCCTGTTGTGACTTATGTATTAAGTGATTATATTCCAGTTTATGTGATAATTGTTCTACACTTAGTCTTTTATTCCGCTTATTTAATTAAGTGCGCAATGTAACTTGATTATTATCTATAAAAGCGCTATGTATTTCACTTCTCGTTCTGAGCTTAAGTTTTCAAAAAATTAATTTATTTAAAGAAAAAAAAAACTTCCATTATTTTTCTAAGTTAATTTCAAAAGAAAATTAATACAAGGCATAAGTGACAACTAATAGAATCCAAATGTGAACTTAAGCATAGTGGGGTTCTATTAGGGTGTTACATGGGGGTTACTCTATTGTCTTTGTTGGGGTGGGACATACTTTTGCTATTGCTCTGATGAGTTGTTCCACCTAAGGTTAGGATGATCTCTCTAACCTGGGTTATATGTGTTGTTGAAAGGATCATACCCTTGCTGATTGTTTTGATTTTGAGGTCTACCAGGAAATATATTGCTAGCAGCAACTAAAGTAGGGTCCTCTTGTAGCTGTGGACATACATCAGTAGTATGGGTATTACAAAAGAAATGCCACAAGCTGTCTGAGGTGAAGGAGCCTGTCTCAATTGATTCAACGCTATCTGTTTGAGAAACTCTGTCAGTTCATCCAACTTCTTCTCTACCTTGGTGCTGTCAATAGAAGAGACTTCACCCACATAATGGGCACTACTACCAGCCTTGGACCCAAACCGCTAAGAGTTTTCTGTCATGTTCTCAATCAAAGTTCTAGCTGCAGCAGGAGTCTTGTCAACTAAGGCACCCCCACTAGTAGTATTAATCATGCTCCTTTCCGTAACCAGCAGTTCCTGATAGAAATAGTGAATGAGAAGCTGCTCTGAAATCTAATGTTGGGGGCAGCTGGCACATAATCTCTCGAACCTCTTCCAGCACTCATAGAGGGATTCCCCTTGCAGTTGACGAATGCCACAAATATATTTTCTAATGGCTGCTACTCTGGAAGTTGGGAAGAATTTCCCTAGAAAAATACGCTTCATGCCAGCCCAACTTTCAACTGTTCCATGGGGAATATAGAAGAACCAATCCTTGGTAGCTCCTTCAAAGGAAAATGGAAAGACCCCTAGCTTGATTTGGTCCTCCGTTACCCCTTGAGGCTTCATTGTCACACAAATCACATGAAACTGATTAAGGTGTTTGTGTGGGTCTTCCCTAGATAACCTATGGAACTTGGGTAAGTGGTGTAGAAGCCCAGACTTAAGCTCAAAGTCGACTTCATAGTCAGGGTAAGTGATCCCCAACAATTGGTAATTAAGATCTTAGGTAGCGAGCTCCTTCAGTGTCCTATTAGCCATATTACCTGAAACACTAGCAGCAGGATCAGAAAGTTCAGGCAAAAAAGAAAAATAATTATTAAATTCCATAGTTGCATTAGAAGCAGAAAGGTAGCCAGATAAATTAATTCTCTCCCTCGTGACTTTCCTAAGCCTTTTGGCAGTTTTCTCAATCTCCAGATTAATCGGTAGTATGGGAAAATTAGGAAGGAAGCGGGTCAGAAAATTAAATTATAGCAACAATCAAATACACCAGGAAATAAAAGAACAAATGAACAAAATTAAAATTAAATTAAACTAAATATTTTTTATTTTTTTTTTAAAAATAAAAAATAAAAATAGGCAACAATTAAAACTAAAATAAAAAATAAAATAAAATAAAATAAAATGAAGAGCAACAAGAATCAAATAGCACTACTTCCCCAGTAGCAGTGCCAACATTTGATGCGAGTTGTCGTGACTCACAACAAATTAAAATTTATAAAAAGCCAAGTTGCACAAAAAATGTAGTAAAAGGGTACAACTCAGGTCGTCTCACAACAAAGTGTCACTAGTCAATTAGAAATTAGGGGTTTTGAAGAATTAAGATTAAAGCAATTTAAATTAAAAGATAATAACAATAAGGTAATAGCAACAATGAATAAGGCACTAGTGCAAGGTATTCCTAGGATTGAAAATTAACTATCATTGACCAAACATTAAACCCATTGGTGGCTATTAGTAATAAATTACTAGCAATTCTACTAGTGATCGGTTGTCCTCTAGAATTTAATCAATGCAAATAACTAATAAATGATAATCACCAATTTATTTAGAAATCACATTACTTTAATAAACCAATTGCTATAGCCTAACTCCCAATTGGAAAGTTAATTCTAATGTTCTCTCTCAAACACAAACCAATAGATCTATCAATTTATGCCCAAAGGGTTTCCTTAAACGATGATCACCAATTTAGTTATCCCAATGAAGATTATAGCAATAACCAATTCATTTAATATCAAAAAGGGTCTCAAATATCATCCCAATCCATCCGGAATCCTTACACTAGTAAAGAAATCTACTCCTCCATCTCTGGAGGATTACAATAATAAAGATAAAAGAACTTGGAAATAATAGCAACAATCATTGCCACAATCTCTAAGGCAAGCCCCTTCACCAATGGAACCCTTAGAGAGAAAAGAGAAAAGAAGAGAGAGAGAGAAGATTGAGAGAGGTGTAAAGAGAGAGAGAGTTTTCTCCAAAACTAAAACTAGGGTAAAAGTCTATAACATTCCTATATATATTGCTTTCTAAATAATAGGCCAAAGTGGGCCTAAAAACAGATAAAATGAGGTCTTCTGTGTCATCGTACGAGAGCGTTGTGGCACTCACCAGTGAGCAATGCTGATGACAGTCAATTTTCCAGGTGTTGTTGAGTGCTACAGCACTTTTAGCGCTATAGCGCTAAATGGAATAGAATTTTCCCTTGACACAAGAAATAGTGATTGTAGCCCTTTGAATAATCTTTCCAACGCCATAAAAATCACCTCAATCGGAGATTTGTAACTCTGGATATTGTAAAAATACTGACTGGAGGTCAAGTTGGACAGCATCAAAACATTAGCAACCTGTAATCTTACAACTTGATTTTCACCAAGATGCTCTTAGAACTGGGTTTTGAGCTAAACATAAAAGTTATAGAAGACTTATTGAGCTTCCCAAAACATCTTTTTTTGTCTCAATTTGATCCCTTATTCTTGACATTTTGCACTTGATTCAAAGCTCCTGTACATAAAACCATACTAAAAGAGACAAGTTAAACGCAACAACTTGTAATTACAAATTATTCTCAAAATCAATGCAAAAGCCAATAGTTCTATCAAAAGTAAACAATGAGGAATAAATCAAATATCTAATTAATTACATCAATAACATAGCAAAACTCATAGAAAAAGCTAAGAATTAGAAGTAAGATAAGTGGCATAAATGCCTTTTATCAATTTACCTGGATGATTGAACAATGTTCTTTGTTTATTTAAGATACCGTCTGACAAAAGCTACCAAGTTTTTTCCCAAACCGATTCTGGTCTACTAATAGAATTGGAGAATAGTAGTGTAGCAAATAACTTCCGAAGATACTCTCCTAATCCCCAATTGCTTGCTTCTTCAATTGCATCAATATATTCCTTATCATAATCTAACAAGCCACATGCATAGCATGCATCTCTAAAAGTCTCGTGAATGAGACCATTCACAATTCTAATATCTTCATAGCTTATGGGCCTTTTAACAAAATTTAAAAGTAATCTCAAACACCAGAACCTGGAGGAACAAAAAATATTCTTCCAATTACACAATGAGAAAGCCTTGGCATCCATTTGCGTAACCTTGGCTTCCAAACAAATTTTGATGGAAAATCTACATAAGTGAGTTCTCTTGCTTGTGGCTAGACTTTGTTTGCCTAAAACCATGCTAAAAACATTGACTGATTTATTGTTGGTCTCTTTGCAACATTGTTAATAGGATCATCTTATTTGAACATAATAATTTGTTCGTTTGGATGATGAAATCCAAGCCTCTATACTGATGGGTCTCTGTAATGAATATCAAACCCAAACATTCTCTAGCATGCTTCACATGGAGAGATATAGCTGCAATCGTAATACATTTTAATTTCATCAACTTCTTGTTCTGATTCTTGGTCAGCAGCACTCTTATAGCAAGATGCTGTTACACGATCATGTCCTTTATGAACATATTTGAAGAGATATTTAATAGATCTTGATTGATTACACCACTCAACATTGATATGTGCTCCATATTTTAGAAGCAAATAATGGTTGTGCGGAACTACATATCAATTATCCAATGACACACTTAATCTTGTAATTGTTCTTTCATTATCTCTTCTCCTATAAATTGGATAACCATCCTCATCAAGAGTTGTACAATCTATGTATCTCTTCGGGAATATTTTTTTCCGCATTTCCCATTTTCCATGCAAGGAGAATTAGTTCTAGCTGTACCACACGAACCATGCATCATAAAAGCTTTTACAGAATTGTAATATTGCACATCACTCTCTCTATCAGGAATCTCAGTTGAAATAATATTGTCAATGTCCTAACTGTGAACACCATATTTTTATTTTCAATCTACTTATTTTTTATTTATTTTTTTTCCTTTTCCTTTTTGTGTGCATTTGAAATTTAAATATAACTTCTAGCTGACTCAAAAAAATAATAATAATAAAATAAAATCATATCAAAATCCTAACTGACTCAATAAAAATCATATCAAAATCTTAACTGACTAAACCCTAACTGAATCCCAAAATCTCTCCCTTTACACTCTATATAATAATTTTCCTATCAACAAAAAGAGGAAGGGGGGCACAAAACCGATTCTGTCTTCTCAGCTCACATATCTCTCATCACAACTTTCACGATATCTTCTTCAAGGTAAAAAGCCTTTCTCCTCATAACCCCAGTAGCCTCCTTCATCCTTGATCATTCACATCATCCTTTCAAACCCTTCAAGCCATCAGTACCAACACTAAAACCATTACTCTCCTCCTTTGGCCTTCATTCTCCATCACCAACATCATCAAATCACTAACCTTCGCCTTTGCGTTACACCATCCTTAACTTATTACTTGCTCCTGTTTGCTATCACATCGTACATGGTTATGTGCTCGCTTAATATCATGGCCACATGATACATTTCCTCGTTCTCATTCTTTGATATTAATATGCTATTAACATTTTTTGTTTAGTTTATTCATGCATCTTGAGTTCCATTCTTTTAACTTTATTTTTTAGCCTCTATGTTTCGTTTAATCCATCATTTATTTTCTTATTTTTTTTATGGTCATCTTTTTCTTATAGTCTTAGGGATATTTTTTATGTTTTGGTCATCATAATGCATTTATTTTTTAGTAAATAAAAAATAACAAGTACTAATTTTTTTTGTGAATTTTCAAATCCATGCAACAATCTGTGATTTTGATGTATGGTTTATCATCTTTAAGTTTCACAAGAATGCAAGGGTTTATTATATAGTTCACATTATCCTAAATCCTGTGCAAAAGTGGATTCCTTTTTTTTTTTTAAATAATTCATCTATCAAAATTCTTTTCATAAATAAAATCAATCAACATATATTTTTATTTGTATTTTCATGTATTAATTAAAACCTGTTAACACACACTTATTTTCTACCAGAACGACGTGGCTTTGAGTTCCTTATTGCACCAGAGGATACATCGGCGTAGCCCATAACTATCAAGCCAAAATTAAGTTTTTTTAAAATTATGTTCTCTTATTTTATTTTATTTTCTCATTTTCTCATTTATTTATTTGTATATAATTGTTACATGTTTTGGGGAAAAATAAATATTATTTAGTTATAAATTAATTTACATAATAAGTTCTAGGATAACCGTATTTATGCAGATGTATTAGGAGTGCAATGGAATTAAGTTTTCACCTTTTCCTAATAATAATTAGACTTCCAGACTCAAATCTTTATCAAAAAGACTAGTTTTGAAATTAAAGGTTTTCCAATTTATTTCTTTTTTTAGAATAAATTTTTTGTTGTCATTTTGTCATGGCACCCTCCGGATATGTTGTAACACTCACCATTTGGAAACTTGTCTTCTTGGTAAAGAAACAACAATATGTGAGCATAAGGAAGACCTACATTTTTTAAATTCAATAGTATAAATAACTGCAACAAATTAACAATCCAATAAATAAGAGTACTTTACAAATAATCTCAATTTTGAAACAATTAAAAGTGTAAGATATTATACCTGCTTTAACTCTCCCAAAAACCTGATTTTGTCGAATGTCCTTTATCATCTGGTCTAATTTTATCTTGAAAATTCTACAAACTATCTTCGATCTATGTTCGGCTTTTAAATACCTGGTACTAACAAATCTTTGAATTTCAGGCCACTTGGAATTACATGTTAAAGTGATAAAGAGATTTGGATAGCCTACAGATATATATATTGCCATTGCATCCTAATAATTCTGGATCATATATCTAGCACCTCCTGTAAATGAAGAAGGCAAAACCACTCGTTTTCCTCTAGTCGAAGCATTTGTCTCACCATTTAAAACAACTTTAGTAATTCCTTTATACATTTCTGATCTCAAATGTTTTTGATTTAATCAAATCCACTTTAGTCTTGAAGATTCAATCATATTATATCCATCGACAAAAAATTGTTGAAACAATCGTCTTGAATAAAGAACAGGAGATGCTGCAGCAAGTCTTTCTTGAACTCTGTATGCGAAAAATTTTCTCATTGTAACATATTGCCTTCCCCTTCTTACTTTATTTTGACCTCTTGTGTTCAGTGGCACACCTTCACAATAACCATCTTCGGCACAAGGAAATAACAATGGATATTGTAAAGCCAAGTAAGAAGGATTTAATTCTGTGATCCGCTGTAGATTTCCTATTTGTGTCTCAACAAGAATATCTCTATCAGCTCTTGAGATATCAAAATCACTGACAATTAATGCAGCCACTTCTGAAACAGAAGGAAGATTATATCTTCTTCCATCTTTGTCTCTTTTTCCAATGAGCCTAAGATGAACATTTGGTTGATTACTATCATTAATCTTGTCTTTGGCCATTCTAAAACATTTTACCAACACATTACTTTCATCCAACATAATCTTAAGATCTCTAACAATTTCAACGTGAAATTTGTCCATCTCATCACCTGAACTGTAAATAGAGAATATATTTTAGATTAAACATGTACAATACATAAAATCAAATAAGAATGATAATTTCATTCTAATCTTTGTAAAAACTAAATTATAAATATGGTTTTTAAAGATTTATGTTAAAACTTTGATTTTATTCTGAATCTCATTTTGAGTATCATAAATATCAGCAAATTTTGCCGTTGAACTCGGCGGAAGTATCAAGCTACCCATCAAATGATAATTCTGCCCATATAATACAAATGTGGAAGGTCCTCGACTATGAGTTATTGCCTTATAAATTTTCCCACCCATTGATGTAAATGAAAACATATTGTTATAAGCTCTGATATTATCATGAAAATGCTCACATTTAGCACCAGTACAAAATAATAGATCATCTAAGATGTTTGGTACTCTTTCAACAAAGGCATTTCAATTTGGCCACTTTTACAACACAATGTAAACTTTGGATTTGATGCATTATAATGCTTGCCAATTCTTTCATTGTACCAGAATAAAGAACCACAATGCTCACACTCATGGCAAGCATATCCAATATCCATATATTCTGGAAAGTATAATTATTTATGCATATAGTTAATCATAAGTTCAAACATAACAGTATATATAGTACTGTTTTAAAAAAAATTTCATATTTTAAATATACTTTTACATGTAACTATACTTCTATGTTACTTTGTTCATTATTTGCATTAAAACAGTAAAAAATGTAATTCTATTATCAAATCAAAATAAAAAAGGTGAAACCAAAGTTTAGTTAGTGTAGGAAAATAACTAAGATATACATTTCAATAGGACATCCTTTAGTAATTGAATTTCCATCTACATTCATGTTAGATGTATCATGATCTGTAACATTTATTGGAAAAAATCAGACAACATTAATAACTACAACCACGTTAAATAAAATTAACAAATAATATCTTACAAAGTGAGGATCACTGATCAAGTTTGCGAAGCTTATTAATAATATCATACAAAGCTACGCAGATCTGAATAACTAAACCTTGATCTAGAATTTGACAATGTAGATGTGTTTTTGCTTTTCTCGCAGCAGTCTTTATTGGATTCTCTGAAGTAAGTATGTGCCTTCTAGATCGAAGACGATTTCTATTTGAAGTATGTAGATTTGAAAAGGGGAATTTAGTTTTACTAATCAATGATAATAGCAGTGATAAGCTTGAATAAATTTAGAAAAAAATCACCTTGAGAAAGACTTTGGCTATCAGTGTGTTGTTTGTAAGTATTTGTCATAAAGGAAAATGAAGTTGACAATTGTTGAACTATACTATTAATTGAATCTGATTCAGCTCCATTAGACATCCTCCAGATACCAACACCCATGGATGAATCTAATGTGATGCACTCCTTGGATTTGTTCTTTTGGTAATGTCTTTTGAGTGGAAAATGGTTATAACCAATAGGTGACGATGAAAAGATTTCATTTTCATCAGTGTGCGATGAATCAGAAAGAGCAGTAATGGAAGTTGCAGAACTTTTCTGTGTTATGCATCCATCAAAACCTCGTGTTGTTTGTGACAAAGGAAACACTAACATGTAATTAAATTTAATGGTCTAAATGAAAAGTTACAGCAAACAATAACCATATTTAAATAAAAAAATGTAAAAAAAATTACCTTGTCGATTTTCTTTTAAAGGAGTCCTTGAGGAATCTTCAACTACAACAATTCTGTTTGATGACAAACTATATCTTCTGCCTTGATCTTGAGTATCTTTTCTTTCCTTGCTTATATTTTTTGACATAAACATACATACATTTGATGAAAGAATAAGAATAAGAAAATTTAGTTCTGCTGACAAAAAACTAAATTCTAACCTTGATCCTGTAATGAACTTATAGTTTTTTTTTGTCTTTTCTGAGTTCTTAGAATTGCTCTTCTTCTTGAAGCATTCTTTTTTTTCTTTTGAATCCACGTTATTCCTCATACAGGGATGGCAACATTAGTCATATGCTGTACTTCATTGTTTGCATTTAAGAAACATTAAAACTAAAAACTTTAATACACTGAACAAATCACATTACATCATGTTATCACACACTCTATTTTAGCTATTGGTAATAGAAAAATCTCATTCAAGTAATGTAACTGTATTAAAAGCATTCAAAATTATGGAAGCTATGAATTTGTTGTATTTCAAGAATTAACAGGGGAATAAAGCTATTTGACTTCACAGCAACTAATTTACTCTATATTTGCCTACATGTTTATAGAGAAAGGTCAGTAATCTCTCATAATATACCACTTATTGTACTTGCACTATAAAGCGAACATTTCAAGTTGGAATAGAAAAAGGATCAAAATAAAGAATGCTAAGGACCTGACATATAATATATTATATATCTTATTTTTGTTATTTTCATAAGTCTATTAATTCTATTGCACATAAGTTCATTGCTGATATTGTACATGTTGTATAGTTATTCAATAGCAGACAACTTTCTTTTTATTTAATGAATTGATGCATTGACAACAATATAAAGTACTGAAGAAGGGTAAAGAGCTATAATATTGAAACACAAAGCACGAAAACTTTTATTACTGCTAAGACAGAGAGTACATTTTTATTACTCGAACGATTTCACACCAACTCAAATTACAACTACACTTGATATATTCCATCATAAAATAATGGAAGGAATTAAAGTGCATTCAAGAATCTTCGATAAACAATAAACTATCAGTAAAATCAATTGTATCAATTACACAAAAATAAGCCATCTGATAACAAATTGTTTCCCTTAGCCTATTATCTAGACTATATCTATAATAAATCCGATAGGCATCATTAAAGTTCCATGGCACATCTGGACTTCTCTTTTTGATAACAACCAAACTGTTCTTCCACATTGCAATAGGATTCTTATCATGATTAAGCGGTTTGATTGCTGCAATCTTCTTCCAAAACATACCACATTCTTCTGAAGTTATATTAAGAAGCCAAACATTGACAATGAAAAGTAAGTTTTCCAACTAGTCCCAATTTAGCATAACTATTTCACCATCCTGTTTTACTAACTTAGCTTCACCTTGAGCTAAGCTAGATGGCACCTTAACGATACTAAAATTCATCAAATCAACATCATGGATAATCACATAATTAGGAACAGGGGCATTAGAAAGTGCATGCTTCTTGAACCCAAGAAAGAAAGCCTTCTGGTCTATCATAGTACTGTGAGGAGCAATGAAATCAATGTCAATACTATTAATAATATTGAAGTGAGGAGACTCATTTTTCCTGACTTCTAATCTTCCAAATTTGCAAACCATAAGACCATTATGATATTCAGTGACAAACATAACAACATAACATTTCATTTTGTTGCTGTAAACTAATGAGGCAACTATATCTTCGAGTTTCATATTAGAAATATTGAATAACTCTTGGCAATCTGTAGTGAATGGATTCCATAAACACATTTTCTCTACTTCATTTTCAAAGCTCAACTTCATCATAACCATTCCATGTTGTGAACAAAAAACATCAATAGATTAAACCTCATTAAATATATTAGGACACGGGAGATCATAAATTATAGACTCCTCATGCTGCAGAATTTGGAAAGTAGGAAGTAAATTATCATTCAGATCAAACCTGTTTGATTGAATCAACAAACCTCCTCTATGTTTATCTCCATAAACAGCTTGTTGCTCAGCAAAGTTTTTATTGGAGATGCTAAAAAGCCGATTGTAACTAACCAAATTCAAACGCAATATAGCATGAGAAAGTAAGCATTTCATCATGGTTGACATTAGTTCAGAGCTAATAGCGTAATGGCCTATGTCAAAAGGATGAAAACCATTATCGTTTGGCAAGACTTTGGCCTAGTAATTCTATCCATTTAGTTGGTAAGAATAAAAAAAGAGTTTAATAAAGCAAGATAAAAATGTTTGCAAATCTATTTCATGTATAAGCAATATATATATATAACATATAATTGACTTGGTGTTGACACGACCAAGTATTAATCTGTCTTATATTACCAGTACCATGACTCCACATTATGTTTTCCAATAACAGAACACACACACCACACACCAGCAACTAAACAATTTAATCACATTTTACACCACTAAGAATACTTTCACGTTTTACAGCATTAGTAAAACTACTTTTATTTTCATGGTTTTCATCCAAATTACAATTGTATTGGTATTAGCAGTAAAAGTTACTACAATGACAAACATTTAACATGAACTATGTCAGTATCGCAATACCATGTTATACTATTATTCAAATTCTGTTTCTCCTATACGATAATAAACTTATGAATATGTGTTCACTTAAGGATCTCTTTGCTTGATTTGTAAAAGTGGGGGAAAAAAGTAAATCAATTAGTTGAATGTGTTAAATAATTGTCTAATCTATTTATTATATCTTGTGCACTCAATTTTACCCTGCCAACCTAACATACCATTGTAATGTAAAGTGAATGTATGTTGTTATGGATATCAGTCCAATTGAAACTATGGATTGCTACCTTCATCATAAGTTTATAGTAGTGGCACATATATCATTGACATATTCAATAGTTGTGAGATCGTCACTAGAATATAAAAATTGGTGTTTGCATTTTAAAAACTCATTTTTCCCTGTACATGTTCCATAGGTCAGTTGTTGCATGTTAAAGATGTATATTTTGATTGAAATCTATTGTAAAAATTATATTCCAACTATCCTCTTATCCAAAGTGTGAAAGCCTAAATGACAAAGAAATTTTTATTTAATCAATTGAATAAACTATCCAACAAAGCATTTCTTAACTTCATAATTGGAAGAATTGATGGCATTATAGGAAAATTCAAACAACAGCTTTTATTTGTAAAGAAACAGTGCTTAACAACTAGCAGAAGTAAACTAACATAATCATAGCTACAAAAGAGAGAAATAGGTACCCATGATTTCCCAACTGAACTTCAGTCCAAATATAGTTATCAAACTGGACATATGCCATTCGAATGGAGTATAACACTTTTTAGCTCGATCTCTTCATCCAATGATAAATTCTGCAGCATCCTTCTATTACCTCTTATGCAGTTAACTATTGAGAAGTGTATTCGAGTATAGTAGCTGTCATTCATCAAGCCCAGCATGCTGTTAGACTCCACAATCATTAGTAATTCCTCATCGATGAATAATGATGGAGAATCTCCAATAGTTAGACCTTGAACTAAAAAAAGTTTATGCCAAGTAACTAATTCACTATCACCACATTATGTTCCAAAATACAACATTGTAAGACCACATAGATTGTTCATAAGATAAATATCCAACCCTATTACCTTTAACAACCAGGCTTTGAAATTCAAATTTTACATAATAAGGAATAGAGATCTCATCAAATTTCAACTAAGCAAGAGAGAAAGCTGTAATAGATTTAGGTTCTTTCAAGTTTAGACCATTCCAGTTTATCCAGTGTACAACCCCATTGAAGACAAGAGAATTTGGTCCCAATTTAATGATCCTGTCTTCACAAACAGCAGCCTTACACCACTTATTCAATCTGGAGGAATAAACGGTGTACTAAGGGAGAGTATCACCAAGGTTCTTTTTAAAGACATACACCAGTCGATATTCTAGATTGAGAGGAAGATATCCAAAATCATAGATAAAGACATTTAAACAACCATGGTTATTGAGTGGATTGACTATTGATCGCATTTTATTAGGGAATGGATTCCAAACTATCAAAGAAATGTCCATTCCAGTCGAGGAATACCTGAAGCAAATGTTGCCATTCTGAGAACCAACAACATGAAACCATCCATATGTGTCAATGTTAAATGGCAAATGAAAATGACTGACACCTCCTGAATTAGCATTCAACCTTGTCATCTAATCAATCCTCAATTTCCAGGCAGGATAGTCGATGTGTGCAAGAACACTTATAAACTCCTTCTACTTTATTTGGAAATGAGTGACCAAGAATTATGGATGGGAAATTTTGTCAAGCCATCCTTTGGATAAGAGTTTGCACCTACCAGTTGTTTTATGATCAGCTCTTAAAAATATCTAACCTATTACATCATCAGGTAAAAAAGGCATAGCATAATCAGAAGGTGGAAGATCACTCATTGTTTTTCAATTTGGTTGTGGACTGAGAGACTCCTGGGTTTTTATCCCTTACTAAGCACAACTTTGCTAGTCAATAATAGTGTCACATCCCGCATAAGATAAGATGAATATCTATATATAGAAGTATAAATATATGAAATATATCGTGATAAACCTTCATATGAAGTAGGCCTTAATTTCCCAGCTATAAATGTCTTATTCTCCATACTTTATTTTAAGTCAAAATATAGACCTGGTGTACATATCAGTCCATAACAATTTACTATGCATGCACTGATAGTTAGATTGGTTTCTCATTCCCAAATTTTTTTTTTAACTACATAACTAATTCTCCTCTCTCATGTCACCGTAAAAAAAAAAACACTTCACTTGCATAGAGTGAATGTTTCCTGTGGATTCGTCAAACGTGATCAATCTAAACTCATGAAAAGGTTAAAAAAAAAATCCTAACATGTAAGATAATAGGAAATATATGTATTTCGCACAACGAAACTAGTTTCTGTTACAAAAACTGAACGATTTTATTTATACCAAAGTAATTTTCCATTAACATTATGATAACTGCACACTAATGACATCATCTCTATATTTTGAGCACTTAGCATTGATATCCAAAAGAGATTCACTCATTTATATCCAAAAGACTAACAAAACCAACACTAAACCATAAATAAACCATAACTAAACAACATAACAGACTTGAGGTTGACATCTTCATTCCAGGAAAGAGAATGTAGCAGTCTTCTTGAGTTGCTCTTATAGTTTACCATTGAGAAATCAACCTCGATCAAGTTCATATCACCTGCATCCAAAAATGTAGAGTTGGATTCCTTAACCATGAGGATATCATCATCAATAATCATGTATGGAGTCTCTCGAATGCTAATCCCCCCGATGCAAAAAATTCTTTCCTAGCTACTAACAATGGCTTCAAGACCCTTGATGTGCTAGAGGACGCTGTTGCAGTTCGAAGTAGAATGCTCAAATGACAGATACCCAAGATTGTTACCATGTTTGATTAACTGCTGGTAATCTGATTTGGACTCCTTCGGAATCATAATCCCACCAAACTTCAAGTCTCCAAGGTTAAAAGAAATGACAGAATGTGGGTATTTCACCCGAGACATAGCAAAATTTAACCAATAAACTATTCCATTAATTACAATCAATTTTGTACCCAATCTTTCAATTCGATCATCATATTGAATCGGCCTGGATCATCTATTAATGCTAGATGATAAAAAGTGTACCACAGTCTTATATCCCAAAAACTCTTTTTAAATATACGAATAACACGATACTTAAAGCTACTTTTAAGATATCCAAAGGCATATATAAAAACATATAGGCATCCATGGTGTTCCACAGGTTCCTGAAGATGACGTGAATTATTAGTAAGTGGATTCCAGACAATAATATCACTGTGCGTCCTAGCATCAAAGTACCTCATACAAATATTTCCATTATCTGAACCAACGATGGAAAACCACCCACGATTGTTGAAACAAAATGGTAACTGGAAAGCTTCCTCGTAACCTTCATCAGCACCTAATCGTCTGATCCAGTTTTGCCTGACAATCCAAACAGGATATTCGAAGTTTGCCAAAATGACAATTTCTTCTTGCTTCCGCATTTCAGAATGCTTCTTTAAAAAATTAGGGTGACAGAGCATACACAACCATTGCTTCGATAAAGCCATGCACCTACATAGTGTTCTATGATCAGTGCGAAGGAAAATGTCATAAACTATGTCATCAAGAATCAAAGGAAGGGTTTTTTTGGAAGGTGGTACGCCGCTCATTGTATATTAGATGGAATGAGACTCGAGCTTGAAAGTGTTTACTACAATAGGTAAATTTCAATATAGAGCTGACTGAAGGAAAACTTATGATGTCTGGATTACCAATGAATCAAATGAATTTATAGCTATATAATGAGCATTGTCGTATAATCACCCTATTGGTCTACATCAGTTTTCTAAAAACTAATGCTATGTAAACAACTATGAAGATAATAAGTTTTAATAAATATGGTAAACATAAAATCTTCTTTATGAACTTCAAGTTCCTTGACTGGAATAATTACAGCACTAATTAAATTAATCTCATTACATTCCAAATGTAGACTTGGGAACACGAACTTGCTCATCACGGGGAACAAGCACATGACATTTATTGTGAATAAAGTGTTCGTGTAATGACTAACCTCCTTGGTAACCAAGGGTCAGAACACTATAACTTGTTATTTTTACATGTTTATTTGTCTAATCAAAACCTTTTTCAATTATTTTACAAATTATAAATAACTTTATGTGAGTGAGATAGTAGAACATAATTCCTTTTTCCATTAGTATCAACAATATAAAAACCTATTCAAATTACATTACAAATTTTAAATAACATGTTAGATGACTTAAATAGAAAAAGTTTAATTCCGTTTTTCCATTATTATCGATAATGGTCAAAAACACAAAAAAAAAAAAAATAGTGGAACTCAAACCAATACAACTGTAATAAAACCAAATACATTGTGAAAACAGTAAAACCAAACACAAACATTTGATAATAGAACTTGATAGTAACTCTTATTTGAATCCATATATTAATTTATTCTACTTTAACTACATTATTCTAACTCTTAGACAATGTCAACCACCATAATCACACAACAGCCAATAAAAAAATGTGAACTACATATAGGTTCACATGACATATGGTTTAGAACCCATTGAAAATACATTACTCCGGAGCAGTCGTCACTAAGTACACTTCTCTTTCTTAATTCTAGGTCTCATATGCTTGTTACTCAACATCTGACCATCCTCCTTTGTGGCAGAAGTAGGTCCAATTGTTGATTCAATAACCATGCCCTCCATCCTCTTAGAAGGAGTTTTGAAGTTAGAACTACAATCTGATTCATCAATAGAATCCTGCATGAATAAACCAAATTTAGAACTGACATGGTTTAACAAAACTTACAAAAGTACTCATGTAGAGCAATTTTTAACTTTAAGTAGATCAACATGTGCAGCATCACCTTCAGCATGATTCTGAGTAGTCGGACTAACATGAACACCTTGCATAATTGTTTAAATTTCAGATAAAATAAACAATATGGATAAAAGATAAATAAGTATAATAAAGGTTAGGTAGACAAATGTTATAGCAACATCATAGGAGGAGGTCTGTGTTCCAAATTTGAAATGAGATCTTCATCTTGAGATATCTTCAATACATTATACAAAAAATCAACCTCATTGATATTTCCAATTCTAACAACAACTTTAAAGAGCATTCTCATATCCACAATCAAATCAAGAATTGGTGGATAACTCTTTCCATCACCAACCTAAATAAAATGAAAACATGGTGAAAAAATAATATTGAATACCTACGGTTTAAGGCAAGTAAACCTAAAAAAAAAAAAAAAAACACATGCATATATTGCTACTTTTCACATGTGATACAGTTCTTCCAAGAATCTGTACATATTCTTTATCCCATAGCACCACTGACATAATACTAGAGCCATCATTGACAATAAGTTGGAGCCTAAACCTAATAATCAACTAATGCATAAAAAGCAGTCAATTTATGCATGTGCATAAACCAAAAAAAAAAAGTCATTTGAATCCAACTCAACCAATTCAAAACTTGTTAATGGCACTGTAATCCATTCCATCACACTTGCTGCAGTAAAACCTCTTCCCAACCATCTAAACCTTCTTTGGACACCTCTTACACGCACTGTAAAACCAATCATCATTTTCAATTTCCAAACAAACAATATTACCAACAATCCAACAAGAACCTTCCTACAAAAGCAAAAGCATACATTAAAAGTTGACAATGTACACCTACTGGGAGTATTTACCAACTATATTGTCGATGAACTTCTAAGTCTACTACTCAGGTAAATACCTCATACAAATTCAAAACTTCCTCAATTGTCTTCAAACTAACCAAAACCCCACTAATCTCATCATTCATTGTGTAAGTAGACTGATCAGAGATATAACTTATGCATTGGGAGGGTAATTGACCACCACTGACCAATCTAAAAGACACATAATGAAATCCCATCGAAACACAATAATTAATAGGCCAAAATAATAAATAGTTAGCAAATTTGATCCACTCTAATCGATTCAAAACAAACCTATTCCTAAAATCAACCACATCCTTTGTGTCAGGGTTCACCAATATTTTCAATGCATAGTAGCTACTCTGGATTTGTATGGTGCGTAAAACATAATAAGATTAGCATTAATACCATCATATTTAGAATACAAACTGGAAGTAAGAATATTTCAATCACACGACATGTACAAACCTTGAAACATCTTGGCTCTAAAAAATTGAAGCACTACTATCACTGGTTTGGAAACAGAATCTTGAACATGAGGTAAAATTTGGTCAACCAAATTACCAAAAAGGGTACATTTTATTTGATTCTTTCTGAAAATATAGGTGAAAAATATAAATCAAAAGTTAACTCAAAAGATGAATTAAAACTATCAAATACATATCATACATAAAATTATTTAAACTCACTCCAAATCTTCAACCCAAACTACAATTCGCTTGCTATCATTTCCATTCATGTCTTTAATATCCTTTGGTTCATCCTTCCCAATAATCTCCCCCATCACATCTTAAATTGGAAAAATGCATATTGTTAAACATACTAAAGATGAATGTATTTTTTTATATACATAAATAATTAGTAACGGGAACATTTAATTTATACTACCAAAGAGTTGATTCTGGTCTACATCATCACTTTGGAGTAGATTAGAGATAGACTGAAACTTAAAATGATTAAGACCGAAGCTGGAATCCTCAACAGGCAACACAACTGTTCTTATAAAAAATGTGAGCTTGAACTTATGGGCAGCTGTCTTGACAATCATGTTGTTGAAACCCATTATAAAATTTCTCATTGAATACAGCCAATCCTCATCAATCAGACCCTTAAAATTTTTAACAATGGACCTAGGCCCAGAAGCATGAATTCGTGCACCTTGAAAACATAAAGCAAATAAGAACTACATGTAATAAAAAAAACAAATGAGAGATGAAGAACAACTTATATAAAGTACATGCCTTCGCATCTTCCAATACCATTTCAATGGTATAAACTTTTTCAGGATTATCCCTAGTTCAGACTTCCCATAAACGCACAACATAAACCTTAGGATTCTATCCAAGCTTTGAAGGACTAACATCATCAACCAAGTCAATCTTTTGTGCCATGAAGCCCTACAACAATGAAAGCCAAGATAGAGAGGTATAGAAAATAGAAAATGAGATTGGATGATATATGAAGTTGAATGCCCCATATATGTGATTTTCCAACATATAGACAATACAGACCGACATTTACGGGGAATAGATAAGAGATTGCATTTTGAATTGAAAGTATACATTTAAATTTAAGACGGAAATCACCTTATCTAAATTTGCTGCCAAATTTCTAACCAATAACAACTTGATTGGAATGAATGATCATATTTGGTAAAATGAACATAGGGCGGCAAATTCATTAAGCACATTGAGTGAGTAGAGATCCATTAATTTACTCTATAGCAGATTGACCATACATGAGAAGATGATGCTGTCATAGCAATGAGCAGATACTTGGCAGAAAAATTTGAGCAGGAAAAGAAAGTGTGAAAAGAACTGGTCTCTCAACTTAAACTACATGACTTTTAATAATAGTAAGATTATTTTAACAATGGGTGTCTCATCAACACACCCAGTTTATCATTGAATGTGATGGTATAATGAATACCTTAATGAGATACTCACTTTTGTGTTAAAATAACACCTGTTTTTGTCATATAATTAATTAGTTATTTTGCCATAATTGCAAAACAACTACTACTGAGCAAAGAGAAGGAGAAATTAATTAACGATTACATACACACAACAAGGAAGATACAATAAAAAAGGAAACCTTGACCTTTGATAGTGTCACCTATGGATGCTAATTGCATTAACTTTGTTTCCAAGTTCTCACATTGTAAAGGCTCTTCCCAACATGGACGCAGAGAAAGCAACTCCTTGTTGCGCTTCCATGAATCATCGTCACTTCCTGTAGGGATTCCAGCTAAACGTTGATCATGGACGTCTCATGATTGATAATATATATCACAAACCCCCATAAATGAAGTAGGGAAAGAAACAGAGAAGATAACTTCTGAAAAGATAGTTTCGGAATATTTTGTTTTTGAAAAGAGTATTAGCATCTTCAAATAATATTCCCATAAAAATATATTATTAAACAAATAAATTTAAAATTTATCCTGTAAATCTAAACAAAAAATTCTAAGAATATTTAATGATAAATAAATTTTTTTTCTAAGAATCATTAAAATGATCTTCCCCGAATATAACATTTCCAATAACGTAATTAATCTATGTGAATGTAATTTAAAACTTTGAAACAAACTTCCCCATATTATAGTTAAAAACTTGATCTCTCATGTGATAAACCAGAAATTTATCTTGTTTCTCTCAAAATAATTTGTAGTTATGGGAAAAAAAATGATTGGGATCTGTGATTGACATAAGCTAAATCAGATAAATACTAGTTAGCATAATATTTAGTGGGTGAAACCCACTTTTTGTTTATTTTTCCTTCTTTCTTTCTTTTTTCTTTCTTCCTCTCTCTTTCCTTTCTTTTCCTTCCTTCTCTCATTCCCTTCTTCACATTCAGACCTCTCCCTCCATCCTTTTTTATTTTTCATTTTTTAATCCATTCCTCTCCTTTTCTCGGTTCTCTTTTCTATTCCCTCTCTCCCTCATTGTAGCACCACCGAGCCACCACCACCTTCACCGACATTACATTGCCGCCACCGGCACGCGACCTTCCCCCTTCATTCAAGCTCGTTCTCTCTCTCTCTCTCTCTCTCTCTCTCTCTCTCTCTCTCCCTTTCTTTCTCTTTCTCTCTCCAATAGCCATGGTCGCCACCTCCCGCCCTTCACCGCCAGCCACCACCACGCACCATCAGTGCTACCTCTGCCTACTGTGATGCAAACATCAGCATCCTTTCCCTCTCCTTGGTGGTTCAAAGGTTGTTGCTCCAAGTTCTATAGGAGGTAGCAGCATCCACTCCTTCCTCTTCCTTCCTTTAACCATCCAAGGTAAAATGGAGCTCAATCTTACTTCCAATTTCATGGGTTAGCTAAATCATGTTGAGGGTATAGGAGTAGAGCTCAAATGTGGAACCTAGGTTATGAGATTTGGGGGGTTTTTTTTTATGTTAGTGGGTTAGATTCTGAAATTTGTGGCACTGTTAACACATAAAAATTGTTGTTGTCTTATTCCTAGAGTTATTGAGCGATTGAGCATCAACCTTTGGATTGGTGACACGTGGAAGTTGATCTTCGGTTCCTTCGAATAACTCTATGAGTAGACATTACGTCTATAATTGTTTTTATTAATACTATATTATTTCTAAATGTATTTTAATGTATTGGCATTGAAAGTTTAATTATTTGGAAACATTATAAGCATTTGATGAAATTAAATATATTATGCTAGCTTATGTTTATAAAAACAAAATGACACATGAGATGATATGATTTTGATATGAAAAATATGTATTGCACAAAGACAGATTGGAAGTCAGATTTACAATATTTGAAATTAGTTTTGTCTCTGTTATAGATTTGAGAAAGGAAATGAGAATTGTGGGCATAAGCCCCCTTTTGAAATGCCAAAAACTGAATTAGTAAGCTATGTGTAGACTTTAATATATATTTTGAGTAGAATCTTTGACAGGATTTGTAACTAACGACAGTAGGCATTAGCCTTGTGCACCTTGACTATCTTGACTTAGGACCATTCTGTTTTAGGATCACATGAAGGAATGCCCACCTGAGTGTGAATCCTTCTGTTTATCTTGGATTTGATGATTCCCTTGTATTTTCTATAATGTTGATGTTTTGCAAGTCTTTCCTTGAAACTAATAATTTGTTGAATTTATATATGATTTATGGCCTTACTTACATGGTATTAGCGATTTGCATACTGTCTTATGTGGGTTATAGATGTTCTATCTGCCGCTGAGTTGCAAAACTTACTCCGTTGTTTTCCCTATTTTCCAGATGCAGGTACAGCTTCAAGTTCCAATCCCACGGCTCCGATCCTCATTAGCCAAACTCTGAGTTGGTGAGCCTTCTTGTATATTGGAACCTAATTTTCTTTTTGAGTATTGTCTGATTAGTATCATCCATAATGCTCCATATTTCACAGGTAGGGTCCTCAGATTAGTTTTGCGTGTATGTTTATATTTATGTTTAAGCATGTGTAGTTAAGACTTAGATACACACACACACACACACACACACACACATATATGCACTATCTTATGGAAAGGATTTGTAGACTAAGTTTAGAATTATGTTTTGAACTATATTCCTAGTTATGGTTGGATATACATTTTGTGGGTATGAATTTACACTTGAAATTATTTTTTTAAAAAAAAATAACTTGATTCATGCTTGATTTAGGATTGGATTTGTTTTAGATTACTTATCAGAAGTTGAATTGAAATTTATATGTTGAGATGAATTTTATGAATTATGTTCAGTTGATTGAACTGTTGCTGGAGGCGCATTTTGAGAATACTTGAAGCCCAATTATGTATTTTATCCTTATTTTCATACATGTTGTATTTTTAAATTTGTGGAAGTCCAAAAAATAGAGAAAACTCAATCTGTCCATTTTTCTGTAAAAATCTTGCATGTTAAGACTTGCAAGAGAATGTATTCCCTATTCGCCGATCATGACTTGAGTTGGGTCATGACATCTCACTAGCATCATATCGTTTTATAAAACTATCAAGTTAATAGTAACATAAGGAGAAATAAATGCCACACCAGATTGTTTAATTACCTCCATCACTATCAGTATCGAAATCCGCTTCTGAATCCAAACCCAGCCTAAATGTACAGAAGGTATCATGACATGATAAATCTACAATGCAAAGCAGACATAGTCAAGAGTATATCAACAACTCACGCTGTGTAAAAAAAGGAGGGGAAATAATCAAATAGTAAATACACAAACACACAAACACACACACACACACAGAGAAAAATAAATAAATAAATGAAGAAATAAAAAAGAAAACAATACCATCTCGGATGGTGTCACTTGTGGACGCTAATTTCATTGAATTGATTCCCAACTCTTGTCAAGAAGAAGTTCTTGCCCACATGAGTGCATAGAATTTTCCTCACTGTTGTGATTGTATACCATTAAATCTTTTCCTTTGTCTTTTGACAAATCTGCACTACCTGATGTGGTTAAATCTAATAAATAAAGCTCCAATAAATCAAGCAAGAAAAGTAACCAAAAGGGTATAATGCCACAGGAGCCAAGACTTTTAGGAATTAGCTGGGAAAAGTGGTTGTTTGTAATATTTTTATATTTTCTTATTGATTAAGTCATGAATAATCTTCTCACATGTACGGCAAGAAATTCTTAGTATGACTTTGTATATACAGAGCAAATATTTTTGTCTTATTTTCTGTGTACATAAGAATTTCTCCACAACTTGTTTTCTATATTATCACCGAATCACACGACATATTTCATTGAGCATATTTTTTTTAATCCAGATTATAGGTCAAGATTTAGATGAGAAAAGTGACTATTTCCGGCATGATTTTTAAAGCAAACGTAAGGTATATTAGTCAAACTAAAAGAAAAAAAAATAGAAACAAATAAAGAAAAGTGCACTTACATATTTGAAAATTTAGTCAAATTATGATATATATCCAAAACTAGATTGTTATATATATATATATATATAGCCATATAGGTAGCATAGCGACTTCTACGACTTTTTTTTTTTTAATTATCTGAACGTATGTGAGTGCAATAACCACACATTATAAAATACTCATTCACAAATATTAATCACAACTTCATATATCTCAATTTTAAAACATTTTTCGTTTATATGTGTTAATTGTCCACCCATTCAGTAAGAAGCATAGCCAGTCAAAAAATAATAAACTTTACATAACAAATGACCATTGTACAACGATATTGATTTTATTGGTTTCATATACAGTCAATTATAATCATTAGCCATTCACCGAGAACAAATAACAATCACTCAACAAAATACAATTATCACTCATAAATATTGTCGAAATTTCCTGAATGTAATGCAAAATTTTATTTTTATTGTCACAATATGAGCAAATAACCACTAAAAAGAACTGTAGTAATCTATATTCTTTTAAACTACATATATCCAACAATGTAACTCTTTTTCACCGTGGGAAACCACTCATTCAAAATAAATAACCACTTCTCAACATGCAAAAAGATAATAAGTTTAAAAGATCTTCCCTCCGAATAAATTTTATATGATTTTTTTTAGTAATTTAAAATGGTTTATGTCCTTTAAGATTATGCACTTATTCAGAATGTCCTTAATAATAATTTTTCCCCTTTTGTTCCTTCATCAACCTTGAGGAGCAAACTTTACAAGGCAGGTAAAATTAATAACAATTAAAGCAAACAAAAAAAATGCGATAAACGTAAGTTACCCCGAATTTAACTTCCCATTCACATTATCATTCAACGAATTCATCGCCTGAGGAAGATGCAATGAAAGCCGCTTTCCTTGTTCCGTTTCCACTTAAGCCAACGTAGTCAGATTCTTTTCCTGCTTTGTATCTCTATAAAAATCTCGCATGTTAACCTCTTTTTCTTGGAACAGTGGATCAGTGAATCAAATATCCTCCATGTTACTCTCATGTTCGTGTACATGGATTCCAAATTTTTCCTCAAGTGTTTTCACTTCCATGTTCTGTAAAATACCCACCACAATGACCACACGATTCCATTCGTTTCCTGAAAGTAAGTTGCGCGCCAACTCATGATTGGACAATAACCTTCCGTGATTAAAAATAGTTATATGATCCTCTGTAGGATTGAACCGGCTATCATTATAAATCCTGGATGGATATATTTTATTTCCATTGACGCACACAGTTGCACAAATGGGGTCTGAGTAATCAAATCTATTTGGTCTCCTAACAACACATACAAAGATTGAAGGGGGCTTGTTACGAAACCAGAGGGAAACTGAAGTTCTGCTCCTGGCCTCAAACCAGACGGAAGGTGGAGTTGTGCTGCTGTGCTCAAACCACTTCGGAATACTACCTCCTGGAAAATAAAACCTCTTGTATCCATATCCATTACGGCTATAAGATTCCTGTTAGCCAAACGTGATTCATATATTCAGCAACATAGACATGAGGAATTTGAATCAAGCTCAATACATATATATCTCAATCTTGAATTATCAAATCAAATACGAATGAAAACAGGAACTACCTCATTCAGTAGCATGCTTCTACACGAGGGAGTCAGGGACATGCAGTTTGCTGCAGAGAACTCTTCTATGTTAGGTGGAATACCTCTAATTTCTCTAAGTTCCCTGCAATTATCCAAAGTTAGTTTCCTCAATGAGCAAAGTTCTTTGATGCTTTCCGGAAGAATGGTGAGAGACATGCAGTTTACTGCAGTGAACTCTTCTTTGTTAGGTGGAATCCCTCTAATTTCTCTAAGTTCCCTCCAACCATCCAAAGTTAGTTTCCTCAATGAGCAAAGTTCTTTGATGCTTTCCGGAAGAATGGTGAGAAACATTCAGTTTATTGGAGTGAACTCTTCTATGTTAGGTGGAATCCCTCTAATTTCTCTAAGTTCCCTCCAACCAACCAAAGCTAGTTTCCTCAACGAGCAAAGTTCTTTGAAGCTTTCCGGAAGAATGGTGCAAGACATGCAATTTTTTGCAGAGAACTCTTCTGTGTTAGGTGAAATCCCTCTAATTTCTCTTAAGTTCCTTGCAACCATCCAAAGTTAATTTCCTCAATGAGCACAGTTCTTTGAAGCTTTCTAGAAGAATGGTGCAAGACATGCAGTTTTTTACAGAGAACTCTTCTATGTTAGGTGGAATCCCTCTAATTTCTCTAAGTTCCTTGCAACCATACAAAGTTAGTTTCCTCAACGAGCAAAATTCTTTGATGCTTTCCCGAAGAATGGTGAAATCATTACTGGACAGGTCTAATGTTACCACACCGCGAGATAAAGAAAGAAACATTGCAAAGAATTCATCAAGCGTGCCACAAGATTCAACGGAAACATTTACTACATTTGAAGAAACCATTGAGCTCCCTTGTCGTTCATCTTCGTCTTGTTTAGGAAATTGCAGGCCTACAAATCCATGAACACGTAAGCCTGATACTTTATATAGTCCATCCATCTCACCAAAATTCAAAGATTTAATGTTCATAAGATTTGTAAAAGAATATGGCAATTCCTTTATTGAAGTATAGCACAAATGAACGGGTGCTAAACCCTTCATATCTCCTAAAATTTCTGGAAAATTCTCAAGGCTTGAGCACCTATGAAAACCCAACCATTTAAGACAGGGCAGCCTGAGGGCAAGAAAGCTCCTAAGCTTACTACACCCTGAAACACCTAACTGAGAAAGTTTATCCAATAATCCAACTGATTCGTGAACTTTAATTAAATTATTACAGTCTTGAAATGATAGCATACTTAAATTTGGGGCACCAAATACATCAGTTATATATTCTATATTAGAATTGTCAATTTTAAGAACTTCCAAGTTTCATGAGCTGCAAAGAAAAAACATGGAAAAGAAGAAATACATTTCAAATGAATAATCATAAAATGAATTCATCAATATATACAAGGGAAAAGAACTCAATACTTACCTTTTGCTTATCAACAAACCCAATTGACATTAAGTTGCTATAGGGTAACTTGAATATGACAAGTTTCTTTGGATAAAAATCAGACGGTAATGAATTTGAAGGATAATTCCACCATTCCAACACTCTTAAACTATTGGGGAGATGTTTGGCACCTTGGGAGAAATGAGTGTTTCTTATTATCAAAACTTCATGGTTCTTCATTTTCTTGAAGGTCTTTCCATTCCATTCTATAACTACTTTTTCAAGTATGGGAGCATCCAAAATCATAATTTCAATTTCACCAGCTCCCTTTAAACACAAAAAGGCATGAGTCAACCACAACACATGTACATAGTGTTAAAGTTCTAACTAGTCCCTAAAAACAAAGGATAAATAAAGCAAGTGAGAAAGAAACTTATACTACCAACAAAAGATTGGAAGTACAAGAAAAAAAATTGTCATGAATATAAAAATGGTCTGAAGAAATCAATCAAGATTAAAAAATCAATGAAAAACTAAATTAACCATATTTGTCATACTTATTGTTTTCTCTTCTAAAACTTGAACAACATCCTTAGGAATCCATAACCGATTGCAATTGCTAGGATGTTTGGGTGACTCTTGATGAATAATTTCTCTTCCCATGTCTCGAATCAAGCCGTATATTGTCAAATAGCCATACTTGTTAGACATTAAGAAAGATTTTTCAACCAAGACACCAATGTCATATTTCAGGGAAACATCATGACGAGCATGAAGTATACCTTTAACCTCTGCCCAATTATATCCATCGAAGCAACAAGCAATGTCAAGAAAGATTTTCTGTTGAAGTTCATTCAAAGCATCAGAGCTTATTTTAAGTATCTTTTGGATCTCTTTGTCAGGAATTCTTTCATACTGATCTAATACAGGTCTCCATTCTTCTATAATTTGCCAAATAAATTGGAGCCTATTACTTGCAAAGCTAGTGGAAGTCCACAAGCATAAGTAAGTGCATGCTTTAAAATGTCCATATTACTTGGATGAATGTTTACATCTTTAAAAGCATTCCAACCAAGCAACACAAGTGCTTCTTTCTTACTTAAACCATTAACTTCATATTGTATCTCAATCCCATGACTTGCTAGCAACTTCTTGTCTCGAGTTGTTATGATTACTCTACTACCAGAACCTAACCAATCAGTCCCCCCAACAAGTAATTGCAATTGATTAAGCTTGTCAACATAATCAAGAACTAAAAGAACCTTCTTTCAAAGAAACCTTTGCTTTATAATTTGAATTCCTTTATTGGCACTTCCTAGATTAATATCCTTATCTTGAAGCATTTCATAAAGAAGTTTCTATTGTAGTTGTTCCAATCCAAATTTTGATTTTTCTCTTACATTTTCAAGAAAACATGAACCTTCAAATTGATCAGCAATGAAATTATAAACCTCTCGGGCAAGTGTTGTCTTGCCTATCCTGCCAATTCCATAGATTCCTACCATGCTAACTCTACAATCAAATCCATCATTTAAAAGTGAGTTTACTTCTAGCACTCGAGGCTCTAGTCCAACAAGGTAATCCGTAAAGGGAACACGACTAATCTTTTTGGAGATCACTTTAACGATCTTCTCAATATAAATATATTCATATTCATTCTTGTCCAAAAAAAAAAAATCATCATCAAGTCATACTAATTAAATGCATCAGATCCCATGCGTTGAGAATTTTGTTATTGCAATATAAGCCAAGCTATAATTAATATAGAACAAAATGAATTGTTCAAGATGAACAAGCACTTTCTTTCTTTTGAAGATTTAACATAAAATGTTCCCAAAAAAATAGAGAAACAACATACAAGATAAAAGAATTAATTTTAATGTCTCGTGGAAAAAAATTTACATAATCACTCAATCATATATTGTTGCATTGCTAAAAGCAGTTGATCACTACAATGACTATATTTTAAAAGTCACGGACGAACATGGTCATTAAACTTTGTGAGACGATTATATCTAATTAGTTGATGGTATAAAATATTTTACAATAACAATTTATCAAAATTAATCTCGAAGGATAAAACTTGTCGAAGTTTAAAATCCTCGCCAGACAAGTTAGCTGCTTGACGTAGGGCTTCTCACCATCTCTGCACCTTTCCTTGTCATCCTTGAATCTCTCCTCATGCTTAGTCATTGCTTCTCCAAAGTACCTTTCTGATGTTGCACATTGCACGGATCCACGTCATAAAAAACCGGTAGAACCAACCGGCCCTTCCCTTTAACGCAGTCCATGATCGTGGCAAGTTCATGTTAGCAAAACGAGGAAGATGCATAGTTGACAGAGAACACAACAATAGCAATCCTGGAATCTTGAATTGCCTTGACAAGTGCTGGAGTGATTTCCCCTCTCTTTCCTAAAGTTCCTAATCATCAAAGAAGGCGTGGATTCCTTTGTCACTTAAAACTTTGTTGAGATTGCCACTAAAACCATATCGAGTATCACTACCCCTAAAGCTGAGAAACACATGATAAGGCCATTCATAGCTGAAGGAAGAGGAAGAAGAACAAGATGGAAAGCAAGAAGCTTGTAGAGCCATGAGAACAAGGAAGGTTAGTGTATGAGGATGGTGGTTATGTAACGACTCATATTTTTAACATTATTGTGATAAAATAATTAATTGTAATCCAACAGACACAGATATGATCAGATTAACATAAAGATTCTGTAAAAAAAATGAAAATTAATTTTTTATTATAAAAAATTCAATATAATAACCGGTGATATAGAATGAGACCTTATAATTAGTATAAGGACATAGAAAAATAATGATAAGATTGAATGAATATTTTTAACCGGTAAAATTATTTAGGTAGCAATCGGGTACCAAAAGGGTAATAATTGGTACATCGAAGTGGTAATAACCGATACACCAAAACATCGAAATTGATCCAAATGATGGATATTATTGGATCTCACATAATTATTACTTAGGATGATTAAATAAATATAGACATTTCTAATACTGAGGCAAGGCAAATCGATCCGAAAACTTTTAACTGCTTACTTTGTCTCCAAGAAAGCTTCATTATGTAAAGGAAAAAACAAAAGAAATGACATTCCTTCATGTTTGGGCAACCTCCTTCACGTTTCCTTCTTCCTCCCTCCACCATTTTCATTTTCCTTTACTTCAAACTCCATGAAACCTTCAAAGTCTTGAAGGATATTCCTAGATTAACCCATAAACAAGTTCAAGAACACATCCTCTTCATCAAACTCAAGCCAAAACCTTGTTTTTCATAATCAAACATGTCCAACCAGCAGCAAAATAAGGGCTGGAAAATGGGTTTAAAGGTTTGGATTTAGAGAAGAAAAGGCTAGAGAAAGTTAGCTAAAGCTTGGAAGAAAGGTAGGAAAATTATTCTAGTCTTTTACTTCATAATGTTTAGCTATTTTGCTCAGATAAGTGCTTGATATTTGTTGAGGTTATGTTGCTGAAATCTGAAACCAAAATTTTAGATTTATGATGGCTTGAGTTGTGTTGAAATCATGTATATTGGAACCAGAATTTTTATTTCAAAAATTACATGTATTGGATTTGATAGATATGGAAGAATACATCAAGTACAAGTCTTGTGAACTTGCTGAAATTTATACCTGGGATTTGAGTTATTATGTCTTGTATATTAGAGCTTGAGTCTAATTGTAGAATTCAGAAGAGACTTGGTTTAAATTCTTGGAATTATGAAGAAATGACCAAGTTGCTGGAAATTTGATGTGCTGGAATTTTTACAGCATTAGTCCTTGGTTTGTATGATATTGCTAGTGGTATAAGAGGTGCTCTAAGTGGCTACATGCTGGAATTTTTATGTGCTGGAATTTTTGCAGCATTAATCCTTGGTTAGTATGATCTTGCTATACATTATAATCAAAGTTTGAAAAGTGGTAGTAAGACTTGGCTTGTATTTTCGAAATTTTGGAGCAATTATTGTCCAAAGGATGTCGCCGAAATGTTGATGGCATAAAGGCTAGTAAAAGTCAAGAGAACATTACAAAAGTGATCATACAAGAATTAAAGAGATTTAATTGATATAAGAAATGTTAATTCATACTAGAAATAGCTTGAAAATCTATCACATGAACTTGGTTCAATTGCTGAAAAATTTACAAGAATTATTACTAACTAGGGATTGTAATAGAATTTTCGGATGGTATAAAAATCTATTAAAAACCTAGTAGACTTTGCGGAAAAACATTATACTAGTATGCCAGATGTTACGAGAAATATCTCATAAAACTTCACGAGACTTCAGGAGATTTTTAACAGAATATCTCATAAAACTTTAAGAGATTTTTGAACAAAATATAAATATCTCATAAAATTTTAAGAGATTTTGAATAGAATATCTCATAAGAGTTAAGAAGATTTCAAGGAAATCTCAAAGAAGAGTATAAGAAAACCGAACTTTAAGAAGAAATGGAACATAAGAAAATAAGTCTCACACAAAGAGAGGGAATTCAAGAAAATAAGCTTTACGTAATAATCAATTGCTTAGTGGTAAGCTCATGGATTCATGGGTAGTAGTAGACGTGCTACGCCCTTAGAACTATATCCGGGTGTGAACGCGATGGCGTTACATCATTTATGAGAAAAGGGATGTACTAAGGATAGCAAGGCTATCTAGAATAAGATGTAGTAGATGTACTCCATCTAGTGAACTATATCAGAGTGTAGTCGTGACGGCGTTACACAAGTTGCCAGTATGATCCAGAGAGAAGTATATCAGAAGAATCCTATGGGTTTTACTATTAAGCCTAAACTTTCTAATAAATCGCGTAAAATATTTCAAAGAGAAATTTAGTAGAGAAACATCATAAGAAGTTAAGATATTTCTGAAGAGAATATTTCATAAGAAATTTAGGAGACTAGACAGAGAAAAATCTCAAAGAGCTTCAGGAGATTTTCAAGAGAAGAAGTCTCACAGAAATTCAGAAATCTTAACAGAGAAAATCTCAAAGAGTTCCAAGAGATTTTCAAGAGAAGAGTCTCACAGAAATTTAGGAGACTCGAGAAAGAATATTTCATAAGATTTGAAGAAATTTCAAGAAGAAATCTCAAAGCAAAAGTATGAGAAATAGAACTATTAAAAAGAGATTCTAATTATCAATTTTGATATTACACAACTGATGAGACCCCTATATGAACATCTGAAGGCATATTGCTTATTTTGCATTAAGTTGAATATCATTGAGTAATAGACTAGTGTTTTTCCTACTGGGAATCTTTGATTCTCATTCCTGCTATTATCATTTTTTTTTTCATAGATTGAGATGATGGTGATTTGTTCAATGGAGAATCCTTAGCTAATCCTGGCAGCTTGGTCCAGATCTTTTGATGAACTGATGATAGAGCATTTAGTTAGTATTTTATTTCTTTTAGTGGATTTTGAGTAGTACCCTATCTAGACTAGAAAGTTCCTGCGTGAACCAGGGTAAGGGTTTGACATAGTTATGGATAGTGTTGACCTATCATTAGTTAATACAATTATGTATTTTTATATATATATAATTAATGTTCAAATTTAGAGACATTTTGGAAAGCAATTTTATGGTTGTTAGAATAGTGGGCTCATATGTAAATATTATACATAAACCTCCAAGATTAAGCAAAGTTAACAAGTAACAACTACTTACTATAAGGTTATGGCTTTAGCATAGCTTTATGGTAGGAAAGGTGTTACAGGTTACGTTTGGAAAATCAACCAAGTTTGAAAACGGAGAGTGAGAGAGTAGATCTAGAAGAAGAAGAGCAAAGCGATAATGCGCGTATGGTATAGTAAGTCAACGAACCAGCAATAAAAAGCGAGTGGATGATAGTCCTTTTGTTTAAGGGATGGAAGTAAGTCTATTCACAGTATTTAACGGAGGGTAATGCTCAGGTGCCAAAGGCAGTCAATGCCTATGGTGCCATTGGTGTTTAACCACATTTGAAAAATATGGTTAAATGAACAAATAATGTTGCTAATCTTTTTTCCCAGGAAACACCTCACCTACACATCCACACACAACACTCATCCATCCTCTTTAAAAAATGTGGCAAAACGAAAAAATTCCCAAACTCACCTTGTTCACCCTCCCATCCTCATCACTCCCCTCCTCACCACCGCACATCCCTACCTTCAAATCTGCCACCACTGCGCTCGCCATCACATTTGAGCAACAACCCAGCGTCAATAGCTTTTGCGAGATCCACCATTACTCACCGGGAACAAAACCCACACATCGGGAGGATCCACAACCAGCAAGTCACAGGGTTTTGCCACGACGATGATGCAGGACTCAGCGGTGGAAATGGACACCATGAAGGCAAGGTCGCTGAGCCAGAGGTTTGGTTTTGAGGGGTTCTCATGGCGGTGCTTGGTGGTGAAGAGGCGGCAATGGGGGCTGGCTCGGTCCTCTTCTCGTTGTAGATCTGCTAGAACTCGCACTTCACAGCAGCAAAAAGATCGTCGACGTAGAGAAGGTGGAGGATACGCAGTTACACGACAACAAAGACGAGGCTGAGGTTGTTGTCGAAGGTCCACTTGAGCAAGAGCAAGTATAAGGCTCCAGGTGTAACACCCCGATTTTTCTGTCGGAGCGAAAATGACCAAAATGCCCTTGAGGTCATTTTCCACTCGAAATTTGAGGATAGCCAACCCGGCAATCATCGAAGGGTTAACTCAATGTTTAAAAGGGATTAGATGACTTTTGAATGGTTTCGGGAATGAAAATATCATTTTTTGATGTTTCGGGTCAAAATGACCAAAATATTCCTATAGCGTTTTTACGTGGGTATAAGTGCTGTTTGAGCCCAGAAACTTTCAAAAAGGTTTAAAATGATATTTTTATGTGTTTGAGGGTATCTGTTTAAGTCCCAGTGGTCCCGGGCAGTTTTTGTGTAAAATTACGAGTTTGTCCCTCGAATAGTATTTTTGAGCTTAATGATGTAATTAAGCGAACCTAAGCAATATTAGGCTCTAATCGAAGATTAATTCATTTCTATAATTAATCTAAAGTCAAAATAATTATTTAAGGTTAATTAGAACCTAACATTGCTTAAGGAAACTCAAAACTCTTTTCTAGTCTTAATTCCTTAAGAAAGGAATCTATGAATAGTATTTTCTCTTACCTATTCCCCTAAATCATGGAAACATGTTGGCTTTGGATTCTAAGATAATGAGGTATTGACTTCATTAATCTAGCAAGACCACCTCCTAATCAAGCCTCACATGGCCTTAATTACCTACTTAATCACTTAAACACTTAGTCACAAATCCTTAATCTTAAACCTAATTGATGATACACCTAAACACACCCTTAAACCACAATTAAATGGAAGAAATCTCTCCTTCCTCACTCCATGAAGCCGCCGGCCATTCTCCCCCCTCCATTCATAATATTTAATTCAAATGAACTTTCAAGGCCATACTTGACCATGCTTGGAACCATGCTTTGAACCATACTCACCTTACCTCCACCATACTTCAATGAAACAATCTCTCACCTCATGTTCCATGAGGCAAAGCTCATGGCCACTCCCCATTGAAGCACCCTCATTGTTTTGATTTTTCTATAAATAGCTTGCTTGGATGAACTTGAATCACTTTGGTTCATTTGCTAAGCTTTGAGTTTTCAAGAGCAACTTTAGTTCTTTGTTTTTCCTCCCAAAAGTTCTAAGAGTTCTTCTTCATCTTCTTCATCCTCCTCCTTGAGCCATCATATCACAACCTCAAACCACCACACAACCACCTCAAACCACTATCCAAACACCAAAGCTTTCACTCTCAAACACAAGATCACCCAAAACACATTTCCTTTCTTTTTTCCTCACCTTGGCTGACTTCTTCCTCACCATTGGAAGAACATTTTCTTCTCATCCTCACTTCAAAGAACCAAGCTTTCATCTTTACACTTGGTGTGGGTTTTGTTTTCAAAAGGCTTTTCTTTTATATTGATGCTTTGGTATGAAAAAGTACTAGTTTTCTCTTGGTTCAAGTCCTTTTCTTCTCTTTTCATTTTTTGTCATGAGACTTGATTTTGAAAGGAAAATCTTGAGCTTAATGATGAGGTTTCAAGATAATGGCCTTGTGATTCTCATTTGAGAAACCTCTAAAGCTTAATATTTGTTTTTAATCTTGAAACACTTTGGTTTTTCCTTTCCTTTTCTTTTCCTTTGAGGTTCGGTTTTCCTTTTTCTTTTCCTATTGATTCGGTTCTCATATTCCTTTTTATGGATAAAAATGTTAGATAGCTCATATAATGTTTTACTTAAATAAAGAACATTAAATGGTTTTCAAAAAGCTTAAAGCTTACCCCTGTCAACCTTAAAGTTGGCCAGCACATTCTAGAGTTTACTCTAGATAGGAGCTCTTGAGCATAAAATAAAGAATATGGTGTAATTTACTTTAGATATATTTTGTTTCAAGAATGTAGTTATTTATTTGATCTCTTGGTCTATTTTCCTTGAGCTTGATGATAATGTTCTAACCATGAGGTTTCTTTGAGACCTTGGTACAAAGAACTCTAAAGCTCACTTTACTTTGCTAGATAAGTGTTGGGTTGAGATTATTATTGCTCCTTTAAAGTCTTGTTTGAGCTCTGGTTAAATCAAAATGAACTTGTACTCATATTTATTTTTATGTCAACACTAAACTTCCAAGAATAAAGAATAAGCTTGAATTCTCATATTTATATTTCAAGCCATCACTTAACTCTAAAGATAATAATGAATTGTATCTCATATTTATTTTATGCTCTCACTTTGTAATAAAGAATAAAATAAAGTGCATAGCATATTTATATTTAAGTCCTCACTTAAAGAACCTAGAACTCAAAGACTTGCCCCTTATTATCTTAAGTAAAGGTTGGAAAATGGAAGTGTTTTTATGTATGTGACTTCGGCCATATGATGGAGATGAACCTAGCATGGGTTTCATCTAGTCACAAGTGCCAATAGCCTATGTTTAAGAATTTTTTTAAGCATAGGTGAACTTAAAGAGTGATATAAATATGTTTTTATGATTTAAATTCCAATCTTGAGTAAATTAAATTAGCTACTGCCTTCACTTATGTTTTTATGATTTTTATAAAATAAATTAGTTTCTAAAAGAGTTTGAGGGCTCAAATTGGTTCCAAGAAGAAAACTAGTAACTTATGTGCACTTGAAAATGTGATTTTATGTGATTATGTGACTTATATGATTCAGCCACTTCCTGGAATTTTATGCCACTGTTTGATGCTGTTTTTATAAGTTAGAATGTGTATAAATTATGTTTGAGTGAAGGAAAAATTATTTGATGAGTGTTAGGAACAATAAGTAACTAAAAAGGATTAGAAATGAGATTTCTAGAACCCTTAGAAACAAGAATTTATGGATTCTGTTCCAGCATGATTAAACATAGTAATGATGGTTTGTAATTAGTTTATATGTGTAGGAATCCCTCATAATTGGTTTAGGAATTGATTATAGTCCCTTAGGAGGAGACGAAACTTAGAAAGGGTCAAAGTTATGACTTCTAGACACCTGTAATTGTGAAATATAGATTCTGCACTATGATATTTGGAATTTATTATAGTCATGGTAATTAGTAAGAATTATCGGTAATGATCCCCTAGATGCATAAAAGGTTAAGAACGGAGGCTAGATTAATCAAGATTTTAAGCTTAAGATCTATAATGTTGTGATCCTCTTATTTTGTTATGATAATGTGTTGATGCATGTGCTATGACGAATATACATGCATAACTTCAATGATTTACTTTGATATATGGAATTAAATGTGAAAGTACATGCTTTACAAGTTTACGTGGCATAAAGCAAATTTGAGGAAATTCGGTATACAGCCGTTATGCTGCCAAATTTTCATCAAATTTGAAAGACTTGAGAATGTTTTTTAAAACTCCATGAGATTTTAAATGTGACACATTACTGAAATGCATTTCTCCCACTCCGGTGGGGAGGAGGAAAATCCTTGAGGGTATTGACATCGAGCTTGCCAAAGCGGACAATTTATTGTGCACTAGATGCCAGTAGAGCGTTTCAAAGAAGGAAATATTCTTATGGACTCCCCAAATTAAAGGTTATGATAGGTGATCCTTATGCCCCCTAGCCCGTACTCTAGAAGTTGGGATTATTATGTTTACGCTTATCATAGGATAAGTAAGAGCTAGTGACGACTAGTTAAGGTATGAGCTCATAACCTAGAGATGTTTTAGGGTGGCCCAATGATGAAAAGTATAATATTTAATGTCACATAAGTTGAGAAAAGAGAAAAGTTTTACGTGAGAAGTTATATGCCACTTTATGCCACTTATATAAAGATGTTTCTTGATGTTGTATTTCTATTGATTATTTGCATAATGTATCCTTATGCATTCATGCGTTGCTATGTTGCATACATAGCATTAAGATTCATTTTAAAATGAACAAACATTGGATAATTATGTTTAGAAACCTAATAAAGAACTATGTATATGCTCACCTTTTTATAATAAACCCAAGGTTCCTGAGGATGTTGACGATGTCAGTTAGATAGGAGATTCCCTACTGAGATTCTTTAGTAAGATTCTCACTCCCTCTCTTTCTCTCTTTCTCTTCGTCACATCTTCAGATCAGGATGGCGACCTTCGTGCTGTTCATCAACACCCCCACATGAGAAGTCCACTATGACCCCGAGTACCGATCATATCATTTTGAGGGGCACTGTGCTGTTAGAGTTTTCATGTTCATGAGACGCCCGTTTGCACATCCTGCTCATAGCTACCGTTTCTCTCCGACATCCACGTATGGCGATGACATGGTCTTCGAGCATATGTGTATGCACAACGAGAGGATTCTCCGTACGCACACCACTACGTCCGCCATTCGTGACTTTCTAGATTATGTCCCACGTTTGAGGCTATCGAAGATTGACCCCTCGGAGGACCTGCTTACCCACATGTATTCCGAGAGCTCTACCCCCACTCCCCCGTTTGTGAGAGAGGGCAGTGAGGACATTGTTACGCAATTGAGGTTGGCTCGGAGGCTGGCCATGTGACCCTGTCGCAAAGCGCACGTTCAGCCACAACGCATGCCCACTCCTGTCGAGCTTCGCCAGTGGGTTGGCTATATCCCGCCCTTTCCGGGACAGCAACAATAGAGACTCTTGGGGTTCATTAGTGCACAACGTATAGATTAGGATAACCTTCTTTTTGTTTTAGAGGTTATTCATTTTAGGTGCACTAGGGTAGGGGTGTTTCCCTTTATGCTTTCCTTGTATTTCCATTTCAGTTGTATTTACACCTTTGTTGTATCGAACCTATACCTGCTTTTCATAGGTGGACAGTTTATATATTAATGAAATATTATCGTTGATGTGCATATGATCGTTTACTGTTATGAAGTTATTTGATGTTCTTATCTTGTGCTTTCTTTTGTGTATGCTACGCCTTATGATAATGCTCGTTCATATTATGCGCGGCTCTTACTTTGTTCTTATGTTTCAAAAAAAAAATTTACCCATATTTTCCGCTAAGTATTTTAAAGAAACAATGAAACTAAAGAGTAATAAACTAATGGTTAACCTAAATACGTTCTAGGAGTATTGGGTTAAAAATTAGGATGTTATACCAGGTGCGTCATAGTTGTAGGACGTCTCACCGGATCGCTCCTCGAGGAGGCACGATCGTATCAAGGTGTCAATCGGTGACCCTTTACGAGCGTTACCAGGCTCCCTACATGTCCAGAGGATCAAACCTCCTCTTGTGAATATCAGAAATTGCTCCAATATCTTTGATGACCGATTAATGATTCTAAATTCAAAAATTAATTAAACGAAACCAAAAAAAAAAATCAGAATCTGGAAAAATTTTGAGATTGATTAAGGAAAGGTAAGAGAAGAGAAGTGAGTGATCAGGATTGGTCTCCAGAGATGGTCAAAGGACATTGAAGATAACCATGACTTGGACACACAGGAAGCTATGGCCAGTGTTTTGGGGTCAAGGTGGTGAGCCACGAGGACGTACAAGCACCTCCCAAGGAGGTGGTGGTAGTGTTCTCGAAGGAGTACTTGTGCTTTCCATGTTGCTGCTGCTGTGTTACCGATGGAACAGAGGAGTGGTGTGTGTTGTGTGTGTAGGTGAGAGTGTTTTGGGGAAAGGGTTTGGCCACATTGCTTTTTCATTTAGCCAAATTTTTTTAATGTGGTTAAATGCCCATGGCACCATAGGCATTGACTAGCTTTGGCACCTGAGCAATCACCTTTAACGGAAGTAAGAACTTTAATTTGGAATTTAGAAAGAGCTAAAGGTGATTTGGATATTTAAAATGGTGGACGTGAGTTATTTTAATTTTTAAAATTTAAAATATAATCAATTAGTCTTTAATTTTGTGGTTGTAAATCACGTTAATTTATTTTAACTAAATCTTAGCAAATTATTAAATTAATTTGAGTTAAAAATTAATTTTCAAAACCAATTTATTTTAATAATATATAGGTAAGTTAAATATTTATATTTTTCAAAATTATCATGATTTACTATTATAAAATTGACAACAAATTAGTCAATTTTATTTAGAGTTTATCTGACCACAACAATGGTTAAGGATATTAAAGAAGAAACTTCTATTTTAAGAGATGAACTTTTATATTTTCAATACTTTGAATCCACCACTAAATTCAAATGTTTGTTTTCTTTAGTATCATTAAGGTACTGATTAACAAAACCCATTTAGAGTATCAATTTGGCAAAGTTTGTTTTTGTTTATACTCCCTCACCCTTGAATAATTATCTATTTCAAAAATTTTCTATATATAAAAATAATTATCTATTTTAAAAATATAAATAGTATTAATTATTTATTTTCAATAATAGTCTTATTCATATTAAATACTAATTAAGGATGAGAGAGATGCAATGAAGGAGGAAGAGAAAGTTAAAATATTAAAATAAAATAAAATTGATTTAAAAAATTAATTTAAATTTTTCTAACTTTAATATTTTTAATTAATTTTTTACTTTATGTATATTTATAATTAAATAATTATTAAAGAATGAATAGGGTAATAATTTGAAGACAAACTATTAGAAAAAAGTGGGTGGTATTTACAACAAATTGTTAAAAGTGTGAATTGAATGAATTCATTAACTTGGATTCGAAGTTAATACAAAAGAGTTTATATACTGTTACATTGCCAACTCAAAATAACAGTAAAATGAAATAACAGTAAAGCTAAAAAACTTAATTGTCTAACTGACTATGTTAACTAACTGAATTAATTAACTACAATAGTTATAAGCTCTATTACAAATCGACAATTTTAGGTACACAATATTATTGTGGGGGAGAAAGTACTGTGTCATAGTCCTTCCACCGACGCTCGTTCCTTCTACTAAATCATCGCTGCAACTTCTTGCTAATTAAGGAAGATCCCACATCTCCAAATCATGCAAAAGCAAACAAACGGGTGAAAATAAGAGCTTTTTTTTTTTTTTAAAGATCATCGAATGCTTTTAGCATTAAAAGAAGAGCTAAAGTTCAGGAAATCAATCTATCTACTCTTTCCTTGCCATATTACACACGTAAAGGCAAAAGCAGGTGTTTATAACTTAACCCACTCTGCCAGTTTGATCCAACTTGAAACTTACTGAATAAGGTTTTTTTAAAATTTGATCTGGGACGTAATTTTTAAAGCGGGTTCAGTGCGTCCAATCAAAAGTTAAATAATTTTTAAAAAATATATTTTTTATAATAATTAAATATTATAAGATTTTATAATTCAATTAATATATTTTCATAATTTTGTATTAATTTTAATTAATATCATCTGTTTTGAAATAAAATTACAAAATATTTATTAAATTTTATTTTTTACCTCTAAATTTTATGATGTATAATGCCCAAATCCAAAATCCAATCATTATAAAGTGGGATTTGGATTCTACACATTGGTCTGGTCTAAAAATTGAGTCCAGTTTGTGTTTGGTACAACACAACCCTACCCATCGATTTCACATCCATATATAAGAGAAAAGCATTGTCTTGTAGAAAAATTAGAATTTTACACTCAAAGAGCACTAAATGGTGCTCCATCCATTTTAAAATAAATGTCTCTTTCATTTTTTGGTAAATTCATAAATCAAATACTAGTATCGTTCTCTAATAAGTGTTTATCTTCACTTATATGCACATATTAAAGAAATAATTTGAGAAATTTGAAATTAGAGTAAATTTAATTATATTTTATAATACTACATTTATTACCTACCCTAACACTTTTTTTCATATTTTATCTATCCATTAACTCTCTCTCATAAGGGTATCAAAAGAAAAAGAATAATTAATACTGTCTAAAATTCTTAAAATGATGGATAATAGTAGAAAAAGTTTTATATATGTGCACTAATTAGAGAATAGAGGAAATATCCTTTATAAATGTATCAAAAAAGTGAAAGATATGTTTATTTTGAAACGGGTAGAGTATTAAAAAAGGTAGCCTAAAGTTAAAGCTTCATCACTGAAGCTCTGATGTGGAACTAATGAAATGAAAATACATGTGATTGATGCCGCATGTCTCTGGATTTGAAGAATCTGTTTAAAAGGTAAAATGATATTAGTGAATATAACTAGGATTAACAGCAACAATATTAAACCAAAAAAGAAATACTTTAAATATGAGCAGTGTTCACCGTCTCAACTGGCTACTCCATGACCCCAAAAACAAAAATTGGCTTCTTCGGAAATACATCAATCAAATCATTGTTCTCTCTCAACCTTCCAAATCTTCTCTCTTTATCTATGCCTCCTCTTCTCCTAAACCCTGTATGACCTAAATCAACTAATTCAAATCAACCATCAATTGATTCAATTCATCTTGCAACACAAAAAAAAAAAAAAATCAAATTTCAAGTTACCTAGTAAGCTAGCTTAATTGAAACCAGCCAAAAAAATAAAAATAAAGACATTTGAAATTGAATATTGAGGTTAGGGGAAAGAAATAGTGGAACACTTGGCTGAATATAGTATAAGAGACCATCAGATCAAAGTTAGAAAAGGGGGGAAAAGATATAAATCGTGGGCAGAACCAATTTGGGATGCCGATTCAAAAACTAAATCAATAGAACAACCCAATCGAATTAGGGAGATTAATTAGGAAGCTCTGGGGGTAGGTGTAATCGAAATTGGGAATTAACAAAGTTGAGAGAAAGCCAGAGAAGTTAGAGGAAGTTCTGGGAGTGGATGATTATTGATTAATCTTAATGCTTAATCATCTCTTTAATTTTCAAATTGCCAATACTTGTTGGGGGCCATTAACCACACATACCTTTACTTCATTAGCTGCACATAAAAGCTTTATTGATGAAGCTTTTAAAAAGCCACCTTAAAAATATTTTAAAATGATAGTGATAATATTAAATAAAATAAAGGATAAACTACATTCATCTCTCTTAAGGTTTGTTAAGTTTTAACTTACCTCCCTTCTAGTTGTCTGACCTACATTAACCTTCCTTAATTTCCAATTTTCAGGGTAAATTGCAAAAAATGCTCCCATCCTTACCTTTACTTGACAACAAATAATCATGTTAATAGTCAAATAAACAATATACTTAAAAAATTTTATACAACCAAAATTTAACAATAAATTGTATTTGTTAATTAATATATTTAAATAGGATGCAAGAGTTTAGGATTATCATATAACAACAACATTAATCAAGCAACATTCCTCCAATAAATTATATTAGTACAAAAAAAATACTACTCCAAACATATTTGAAAAACATCTCCTCTTTTATTTTTTTTTCAAGAGAAAATCATCTAAAAAATATCTCTCATATGGGTTCATATAGGCTCTTACTTGATGAAATTTGCAAACAGTAAACATGCATATACCTTTATCTCAATAAACATAAAGACAATCTTCAAGATATGAATCCTGGTCAGAAAAAAAACAACCTTGTCACTGTGCCAAACTAATAAAATAAATTACCAACGTTGGTTCAAGTATGTTGCTATGTTAAATAACAACATTACAATATGCCAAGTGTTGCTAATGTCCAAAAGCCTTTCTTTTTCATCAGCTCAATCTTAAGCCCTATAGGCAGCTGAGGGTAACTATGGCACATTCTCCTGCACGTTTAACCACTGAATTCATTATGCTTATTACAAGAGGAAGCAAGAGGATCAAAATTAAAATCAAAGAAAATGATTAAGCATGCAATCTTCATATTTCTTTTATTGTTTTCTAATAAAGAAATAAAAAACAGGTGAAAATTATACATGGGTATACTAGAATCATGGCATCACAAAATTGCTTGTTGAGTCTGTGATCTTGTTTATTGTTTAGACTTTTGACTAACCTTCCCAAAACTTGATTTGACAAAGAGGATTCACAAGAACATTGCTTGCAATCTAATCCCAAGAAATAAGTAATGCTAGGATAGTGATGCATCAAAATGCTAACTTCTAGCACTAGACCAACACCCTGAGGTCAATAGAATCAATCTTATGAAAAGTTCAGCTGGTGCAGATTCTTGAAGAAAGTGTGCCGCTTGAAAGCATTCTACAATTTCAACTAATGATGAAACTGTACCCTCATCCTTGTGAAGAAGGCCAGGATTATACCAAGCAGAAGCACAAAATCTGTCGTACCGCAGTGCATCCATTAGAAAGCTTTTGATTGCCGGATTCGATTGATTACTGCACCATTTAAGAACTGCAACGGTGGAGATTAAGCTAGGGACATAGCCAGGATCAATGTCCAAAGCATCTCGAAAAGCTTTTAAATTTTTCTGATGCATGTTAATTAGTGTTGTCAATTTGTTAGTGATCTTTCTAAAAATCTAGTTTCCTATCAATTTCTTTATATTCAACGAGATAAGAATTTTGTGAGAAATTGAGTTATAGGATTATGGTAGATGTCTCATAGACTCTATAAATTGAAAAATCGTGCCTCAATAGCGATGAGAGTGAAGTTTACTAAAATGAAAAGGAATATGTATTTACTCTTGTGTAAAAAAATATATATAAAGGTGTCCAATTATCATTCAATTTTTTGCTTAATTCTATCTATTTCATTTGTCAAGTCATTAAATCTTTCAAATTGCAACTTTGTTGCCTTATGGTCTTCTTTTTCTATAATTACAATAGTTTCATTTTGAATAATTACAATAGTCCCCTTTCAAATTGTGATAGTGAGCACACACAGCGCTTTATTGAGACATTCTCACCAGAGCTACCATCACTAGGCACTCTTGTCTCCACTCTCGCTCTCAGTCATCAAGAAAAGCAATTGCTAGTTCCACTGATATGCACATATGGTTCCTTTGAAACAAAAGATAATAAAGACATTAATTCCTTGACCATGACTTATGAGTTAAGACTAAGGTTAAATAGACTTAAGGCATTAATGGAATAAAGAAAATATTGGCATATTAATGGAAAGGAAAAAAAATATTGCACCTGAATTGAATATCCGACATTCATGAATATTAAAAGTATAGCTCAATAAATATATATTAAAAAAGGATGGTCAATGCTTGAGATTGATGCATGACCAAAGAGATGGAGGTGTGGCAAGTTGCAATACATTGTAAAATTATAACCAACAAACTTACCTACTAAATCGATGGAAACTTTGCCTTCTATCATAAAAGCTTTTTGCAATGGCTTGTAATTTCCTTTTAAAAAAAAAAAAAGTCATGTTGTAAACATCAAGCCTGAACCGTGTCATAAAAAACCAACAAAAGGATAAACATCAATATAAACATGTTTCTTGAGATGAATCAAAGAAGGATCAAACACATAGAAGAAGGAGGAAAAGGAAGAATGGAGAAGAAAAAAAATATAGATTTAAAAATCCAATCATTTGGCAAATGACAAGTGAGAAACATTTTATCAGCCTCCCAATTACTATGTACCTAAGCCATGTTGGTAGCAGATTTAATATGGACAAATCCCAATTAGGCAAAGCAAACTGAATCCCCATGTCATAAACATCTATGCAAGTAATTGAAGCTCTTTTAAGTCCTTAACCATTAGAAAATACCAGGCTTGAGAAAGCCATACATTTTTATAATGCCAAATCATAAAACATCACAAGTGTGTACTGGAAGAAGTTATTAGAAAGAAACAAAACTCTTACCCTCATAGTTGTCTTTTGAGCAAGCAGCATTGATGACTCAAAAAGTCATCGCAAAACTTCAGGTACACTCCAAGGTGAATTTCAAAGAGCTAGCACGTCAATTGTAAGTTATCAAGAAAAGCAACAAATTGGCTTCATCCAATAAGGTATTCACAAACCTCTAAAACCATATGATCAATAATATGAATAATGGATCCCCCTCCTTTGCAAGATCTATGAGTGCCTGCTTGGCAGCATGTCTTTTTTCACAAAATACTGCACAAGAGGCATAGCAGGACCATTCTGAGTGTTGTTAAGTGATCTTTCATAGACTTGAAGTAGTCAAAACCATAATTGCACCTCACATATAGAGTTAAGTTTGGTAATGAAGGAAGAAGGGTGAAAGCATAAAAACTTTACTAAGAAGAACAGGAGTTATATACAAGACAACGATCTTCCAAAAGAGACATGTAGCGCATGTTGTAACCAAAAGTCATGGCCATGTGCCAAAGTTGCTAGCGCATAAAGCTAACCAATATGGGAAACTTTGAAATGTGCATTTAGAAAGGTAGCCAAATACATATATTGAATTATTCAGACCTAAGAAGAGTTTAATTACATTAGATATATCATACATAGTACCTGCATGTAAAGAAGTTCAATGATTCTCCCATTTCCAATGGACATCACATTTAGAACATCCACAGTTCGGCAATCACGAAATGCGAATGAATTAGCTATGAAAATTGTTTCGTGAAAAGTATATAAGCCTCCTCACTTCACTTTTAAGAACCAATAAAACTTGAAGAAACACTTCATCCTTGTCTTTCCTGCTTAAAAAAGCTTACAAACATTTCATGTTACATTCAAAACAAACCAAACTATAGTATTAGTACCATTTACATACATAACAACCACAGACAAGGAGAATGAGCAAATGATATCTTCTCTATTGGTCAAAATATCATTGCAGTACATAAAGAATTCATAGCAAAAGATATATTCTCTACTGGTCTTATTGACAGACAACCACATAACAGAATAACAACACCAAAAATTCACAGCAATAAATAAAAAATTTAAAAATGAGTAATAATAGGGGGCAAACCACAAATCAATAGGTAAAGAGAAAAAAGAACATCAAATTAATTCAAGTAATTTGTCAAATATGATGAGAACTTAATTAATCAATAAGTTCATAATGAATTCATTAGCCGTAGAGAAAACTTACCCATAAACAAAAAATTCCTTTGCTTTTGCTATTGATACTTGCAAGGATTTGAAGTGGGCAATAGTTCAAAATCAACCCAAAAAATATGAAGCAAGTAGTGTGAGCAGACGAGATCAAAAAGGAAGAGTGGAAGACGTGGCTACAAAGGAGAATATGAGAAGAACAAACACTGACGATGATGCGTTGACTCTGTAGGTCACCAACAGTGAAGAATGATCGGCCTAAGGGATGTAGTACGTGCCAGTGCGGCATAAGGGTGGTGGTGCAACACAGCGTAAGGGGAGTGATGGTTGATGATTTTTTTTTGAAAAAAAAAAATTGGATTAGGCAAAATAAATTAACGCATTTCAGAGAAAAAAATAGAGATAACAAATTAATATAGTGATACCTTTGCAAAGATCTTAGCTTCGTCAGGCGGAGGATGGCGCAACCGACAGTGGGTACCGAAGCGGAGGATAGGCGTAGGAATAACGATAGTCGATGATGGCAGTTCCTTTTCTCCTCTTCATGCAAGGGTTCATAAGTAATTTATGAGTTAGTCAAGGTCAAGGAGGAACGGTTTGCAAGTTTGCTGTTGTTGGCTTGCTTTTTTTTTTTTTTCCTTCTCTTTTGATTTTGGTGTCTTGCTATTGGTTTGCTCAATTGAGGAATTTTTATTTTTCAATTCTTTTTTTTACAAACTTTTTATTAACATTTTAATCTCTTAGCCTATTGTGTACACTCAAAGTGAGGATGCATATTAAAAATCACCTCATTCCTTACCAAATGCATCGCGTATACATCGCTTGTGGTGCATTAGAATATCATTACTCTTTCTTCAATAAATTATATTAGCGCACAAAAATACTACTCCAAATGTATTTAAAAATCATCTCTTAATTTTTTGTTTTCAAGAGAAAATCATCTTAAAAGTATCTCTCATATGGGTTCATATAGAATCTTACTTGATGAAATTTGCAAATAGGAAACATGCATATACTACCTTTATCCCAATAAACATAAAGACAATTTTCAAGATAATGAATCATTGCCCTTTAAGTCAGAAGAAAACAAGCTTATCACTGTGCTAGACTAATCAAATAAATTACCAATGTTGGTTCAAGCATGTTGCTATGTTAAATAACAATTTATATGAAAATAACAACATTACAATATGCCTAGTGTTGGTAATGTCCAAAAACCTTCCTTTTTCATCAACTCAATCTTAAGCCCTATAGGCAGCTGAGGGTAACAATGGTACATTCTACTGTACCACTGAATTCATTATGCTTATTACAAGAGGAGCTAGCAAGCGAGAAGATCAAAACTAAAATCAAAGCAAATGATTAAGCATGCAATCTTCATATTTCTTTTATTTTTTCTTATAAAGAAATAAAAAAAAAACAGGTGAAAATTATACATGGATATATTAGAATCATGGCATCACAAAACTGCTTGTAGAGTCTGTCATCTTGTTTATTGTTTTGACTAACTTTCCCAAAACTTGACTTGACCAAGGGTATTCACAAGAAAATTGCTTTCCATCTATTCGTAAGAAATAAGCAATGCTAGGATAGTCATGCATCAAAATGCTAGCTTCTAGCACTAGACCAACGCCCTG